>JAABNY020000120.1:1059924-1077270 GCA_015164015.2 Brevimyrus niger
AATCTTTTAAAAAAGCCAAGACAAGGCACCTCCCTTTCTGGGGGGCTTAAAAATTCCCCCCCCCCCCCCCCCCCCCCCCACCCCTTCTCAGATTCTTCTTATTTGTTAGTACATTACGTAACTGAAGTCCCCTGGAATTATTCTCATCATAGAAATAGACAAGCAGGTAGAGATGCAGCGGGTGTAACTCGGCGGTCGTGTCTCTGGACAGGGAGGTGGGGCCCGGGTGTCGAGCAGGGAGGGGGTCAGTGTTTACAAGCTGACATGGGGCCAGGGATCATGTCAAAAGAGCATCTGGCACAACTGCTGGTGTGTCGAGGGTTAAGTGGTGCTAGACGTTAGGGAGCGGATTTCAGGACACTTGATGAGATGATCGACCGGCACCTGAAACGGACGCCTCACATCCCGACAGAACGGGTGACTTGCTGTGCGTTTTTTTTTTCCCTTTTTAACAACCTGTCGCGCTACAGAGCAGAGGTGGAAGTTTCAGGTCCAGAAAGTACAAATCCAGACCAGGATCTTGTTTCAACCAACTTGTACTTTCTGGACCTGAAATTTCCACCTCTGCTACAGACGGAACATCGGTGCTCATGCCATAGACGTCACTGGCCATCCCATTTTGTGTGGGTTCATTGCTCCCCAACCTGCCATGTTATTGCAATAAAATTCAACCGACAGAATTTTCCAGATGTTCCTGTGTCTACAAGCCTACCGGGGAGGAAATATGTTCGGCTTCATGAATGGCTAAAAAGAGACACTCGCCATCAAACCAGAGACTTCAATTTCACTACTTCTGAAATGTAACATCCATTACAGGCTCCTCTGAGATTCCTGGGCGCCTACGTAGGTTCTCAGAAATGTCAGGCCGACTGAAAGGCTTCCGAAGTGGTTGCGCGTCTATGAAAAAAGGGACACTTGAAAACTTCCTTCTTTTTTTACAGATGTAACTGGTGGTGAGACTGTTTTCTTCCTTTTTTTTTTTTTTTTGGTCTAAAGGAGCGACCCAAAGCTGAGAGGCTGTCGTGTCCTGCTGAATGTCACCATGACCCCTGGCGATCGTTTGTATGAGTCTTCGGCCGCTCGAAGACTTGGAGCGCGACGTTGTTCACTTTCGACCCGATAACAGGGGACAAACGGACGGAAGGACACAAAGTGCTGAAGCCATATGACTCGGGATATGGGCGACTTCTGAGAATCATGTGCCTAATCAATCGCCCGAGAACATTCCGGTACAAGCCTTCAGGAGCACTTTGCATGAATAATAGCCTTGTAAACAAGTTCCCATAAATTGCTTGGAGAATTAAAAGGCAGCCCACTGTCAGAATGATGATATATTATCATTTAAAAAGAATCCGGTCAAGTGATGGATACACAATAAATCCACCTGAAGACAGATCTTTGGGAGTAAGAGGCGAACAAAATAAACTGTGGGAAATCTTGGCGTCTCGGCGAAGAGGGGCCGCATTTAGATGGGGCGGCAGGAGGAAAAAGACAAATACAATGAAAGTAAATACATAGTCTCAACCAGAAGTAAAGAAATGTGATTAAGACTGTAGGATGAGTCGGCCATCGCGTTGAAGTTTGGGTCTGGCGTGAAGAGGATTCGGGCCCAGAGTTATTGACGAAAGAAGCGAGTAGATAAACATCACACACCGGAACAAAATGGACAAGAATGATTATGGTCACCTGACCTATGCCATTTGGGACACTGTGAGATAGGATAGAGTTTGTATGCTACCGTTTAAATGAAAGGGACCTGGATTTCACTTTGGCACTGAGGTCTTGCCGTGTGCTGATTGGTCTCCTATGGTCATGCATGTGTCACTAATCATAATGTGAAACAGCTGGATGAGTTTTTCAATCCAGGAAACAAACCGGTCAAAGCACAAGAACTGAACAATGTAGTCAATGTAGCACAGGAGCTTTTCAGTTTTAAAGAAGTATCATAGCTCAGTGTCCCACTTGGCATGGATAAAGAGGTTACCCTAGACCAGGGGGCGGAGCCCCCCAGTCCTAGGGGGCCGGAGCCCTGTGTAGCTTAGTTCTTTCCCTGTTCCACCACAAATGATCCGGCTCGAGAGCTCTGTGGTAATCAGCAGAAGGAGGTGCAAGGTGTTGAATCAGGCGTGTTAAATGAAGGGAAGCCAAAAATGTACAGGGCTCCCCCCCCCTCCCAGGACTGAAGTTTGACACACCTGCCCTAGACCTGTGGTCAGCTGATTAAAGTTGTCATATCAACACAATCTGAGTTTCACTTCAAGACTCCAGTTGTCATGAGACGCCTTATGGCTGTAATGCCTGTATGTAATTTTGAAAACCTATAAGTGGACAGACCATCACTAGCACTCTTAGAAGTACAGCTGTTCCCTGTGGCATCCCCCCCCCCAACCTCCCCCCCCGTGTGCGGTATCGCCGGAGCCGAACCCGGCCTCATGACAACCAAGCGACCGTAAGCTGCTTTAATCCACTCCCTCCCCGTCGCCACCCAAAAGGTGGCTCGCAGACTGTCCGGCCAACTGTGTCGTAAACGGGTAATCAATCCGCTGAAAAATGCCCCCGTTGGCAGTACTTCTTCCTCCCCCTGACTTGACGGCGGTGGGGGGGGGGGGCTACAGCGAGAGGGCTCTCGGAAATTAAGTGTGGCGCTGTTTACGTAGAGGCTGAGCACAGCGGCCAGACCGTCACCTTTAAAGACGACTATAAAAGGTGAAACCGCCCCTTTAACAGTCACTGGTGCATCAGATTGTTTCGTTTTATGAAGGACGCCCCCCCCCCCCTCCAGAGCATGTATGCAGGGAGCGCTTTGTTAGACAGATACTGTGCATTTAAGGCACATATACATGTCTTACGCATAAGGACATCAAAAACGCTGTAAATTAAGGGAATTCATCTGGGCTATTATCATTTGGCTATTTAATATCGACATGCTTGTAGAATATTATTCCAAATGACTCTAGAATCTAAATTCAGTTAAAAATGTCCTTCCAAGGCACCATTTGATTTATTCTGCTGGCCTATTGTCATTGTTCCCAAGTAGTTCCCATCTGTGATTTGATCTTTTCAAAACCAGCAGATCTGTTCCCCTTATAAACTTTTTACACATGGATCACCAGGACTCCATTTCCTTTACGCTTAAATCTGAACAGATTCTGTGCTCAAGATAATGGATTCGGGGCTTAAGACTAACGAGATTCTGCAATTTTAACTCATCCCTGAGCAGCAGGCTTTTAACACAAGGAATAATTGCGGATTTACACCTAAACGTTCTGGAACATGGGAAGTCACTGGCGCCTTAGTTAGAATCCATGGCTTTCAGCTTGTGTGAAGGTCCGATCTCGATGAATGAGCGGAGGCCGGGAAGGAGTGATTACTTGGAGCAGAAGAGCAAAGCAGACTAACATCAACCAAGCAAAGGTTTTTGGAATGAGCAGAATGACAGCTGTCGAGGCATGGAGCTATTCTACAGACCCCCAATCAGGTCTCTGGCTAATTTGTAGACTGCAAACCTCAGGAAAGTGACACACAAGGCACTGAAGGATGTGTGTTCAGACAGGGTTTTTATACGCGGCTGAAAGGTAGGGTGACTTGGTTTATTTCAGCTGCTCAGATTTTTGCTAATTGCATTGACACACTTAGCGTTTTACTCTAGCGCTGCCTTTTCCACTCAGAGGTCGTGACCCGCTACGCCATCCACTGCTCTGTGCGTCGACTCCTCTTGCGTGACCATTTATCCTGAACAGGGCTGTAGGAAGCCCGGCTCAATCAGAAGTGGCGGGCAGGGGGCACTCTGAATGGGAAGTCAGTCCGATGCACGGCACACACTCACTCACACGGTCACTCTATAGGGAACTTCAGAGGTACCAATTCACACAAGTGTATATTGGACCATAGGCAGAAATCTGTGCAGACACATAAACGATGGGCAACCTATATATAACACTGGAGATGTGTGTGTGTGTGCGTGTGTGTGTGTGTTAGCCCATTGACCTCGGAACCCCAGATTCTTTTTTTCTCCTTCCCTAGCTTTCATTGTCCCTTTTACATGTTTCACATACCGCTTTGTATAAACGACATAGTAATTGAGTTCCGCACACTATTGTGCCTTGGGGTGACCCTGTTGTGCAAGACACTATGTAAAAAATAAACTGAACTGAAGGTTGGTGAATACAATGCTCCGGCCACTCAATAGTTACATATCTCTTACATGCTCCTACAATAACTATGTTACTATAAGAGGTCACCTGACATTGGGGTTAATTTGACCCCAAGGTAGGAGTGAGGCTAAAAACACTAAACTTACAGTACAGCAGTATTACGTTCTAGTGGGACTAGTGATCAGAGTGCACTAGTGAGAGTCACAGATGAGTTGCTTATGGCTGCTGATGATGCTGCATATCCGTGCTGGTTCTGCTGGGTCTAAATGCAACATTTGATACTGTTGGCCATGGTCTTTTATTGGCCCGGCTAGAGTCTTGGGTTGGTGATAAGTGGCAGACACTCCCCTGGCTCTGCCCATATTTGTTCATGTTTGTTCAGTTTGTTCATGTGAACAATGAATCCTCTGATTCCACGGCCCACTACTGAGTCACGGCGTCCTGCAAGGTTCTGTCCTGGGCCCACTACTGAGTCGCGGCGTCCTGCAAGGTTCTGTCCTGGGCCCACTACTGAGTCACGGCATCCTGCAAGGTTCTGTCCTGGGCCCACTACTATTCACCGTACACATGCTGCTGGTGATATTACTAGAAAACACAGTGAAAGTTCTCATTGTTATGCAGACGAACCACAGCTGTACATATCTGTTAAAAAGAAATAGGCTGTCGCACTTGTCGAAGACTGAGAAATGCTTGGCTGAAGTTGGGAGCTGGATGGCCAGTAACTTCCTTTGGTTAAATCCTGACAAAACAGAGCTATTACTGCCGGGCCTGAGGGCAGCCCAGGGTGTTGTTGATATCATAAAGCCGGAAGGCTGCCTTGTCAATGTAACACAGTGGTTAAAAACCTTGGTGCCACTATCGACTAAGTCTCGTCTCTGGGTGCTCACATAAATAACATGGTTAAAATAGCTTTCTGACATCCGAGGAATATTGCAAAACTTAGAACAACACACGCCTCTAGACTGCACTACGGAAACACTTAGTTGGGTGCACCTCTGCGTCACTAAATAAACTAAAGTTGGTGCAGGGCGCTTCAGCAAGAATCCTAAGGACTAGGAAACGTGCGCGTATCAGTCCTGTACTGGCCCCCCTCCACTGGCTCCCAGTTAGGTACTGTATTGATTACAAGGTGCTACTGCTTACCCAGGGTCCGGATTACACAGTGGTGTTTGGGGGGGCCCTATTTTTCAGTGTGCACCACGCCTTCCCAATTCACACGCCCCGCACACATATAGGTGCACGGCAACACGCTCGGTAACAGGGTTACCGCGAAAAAACATCCCGCTATTACCGTAGGCAGTTAATACCGTCAGTGACATTTCATACAGGCACAACAGACACGGAATTTGTGCAAATTAGCGGGGGCAGATGTTCGGAAAATGGAATGCGATGGGAAAAAATAAACGCGCAACATTGACATATTTGTACTATCATTTTTATTTCACGAACCTTAATGTACGGAAAATAAAATGTAACCTATAACACAAAAAATGTGCAGTTTGTTAGAGCTCCCCCTAAAGGCTTTTAGGGGAGCTGCAGTCCTTTTCAGCAGAGCCGAGTTATGGAATAATCCACCAGCAAACGTCCGAGGGTTGGGGATCAGTGTCATTGGTTTTGGATGAACTGGGTGTCCAGTTCTGTCACTCAGGATTCACCTGTCCCTCGTGTTGCTGGACTGCTGCCAGTCAGGGATTCCAGCGCCTACCCCCCCCACCACCGATTAAGCCACCGTAGTTAATTAGACCTGTCAGAGTCTCCATACCACATTAAAAATACCTCATATAGTTTCAACTATTAGTCACACAGTTATATTAATGTACTGCTCAGTTCTCTGTCTGGGAGGTCCTGATGGGGGGCAGTTCCCTTCCTGCCCTCCCAGCCCGGCTACGCATCCGCCGTCTTGACCTGTTTGCTGCTGGACCCCGTGGCCCCCCCCCCGCCCTGCTGGAGGATGCAGCCTCCTCACCTGCCTGTCCCGACATCAGCTGGACCTTCCGCTTTCATACTTGGACCACACACAGCTTCACGTTATAAATCGTGACGTCGCTATTTTGGACATCGTCTGCCGGCCCCAGGAGGCTGGCCTTCCCCTTTCGAGTCCGGATCCTCCCAAGGTTTCTTCCTCCTAGGGAGTTTTTCCTTGCCTCTGGTTTGTTCACTTTGGGTTTTGGGCCAGGAAAATGTGAAGCGCTTTGAGACAATGCAATGTTGTAAAAATGCACCGTAAAAATAAACTCAATAGAAATTAACTGATTAACATGTTTTTATTGATGATACAAAGCCAACATACTGTACCAGGAAATAACTATTGTTAGTATAGATAGTCAGAGAACTGAGAATATTAGTTATATGAACTGGTCTACATCTGGAAACTCTCTCTTTAATTTTCAAATATGAGTAAGCAGAGTATGCACAGCTAATTATGCATGGATCTTTATTCCTATATACATGTTTGTTTTTTTGCCAGGATTTTAAGCAGGCCTGGTTTTTTTATTGACTAGTTTTGTTGCACAAAATGCCTTAGGGGGTGCCTTCAAACAAAATCAAACAAAACAAGAAATATCCGATTCGCATGAGCAGACTATCCCTAATCTATTTTACCTCTAAATAAATATTTCACTAAAGATATTTTGTGCCGTAAATTTCGGCAAATTCTGCCCAGTCGCCCTGTGTAAATATCTCCCAACACCGATAGCGCGTTTTAATTATTTTACCTTTTAGCGCCGCTAATCCGATCGGAGCTGGCAGGCACGCCGTTTGGCGGACTCGTCCTGGCCGCCGTAACTCCGGCTTTCGGCTCGTCTTTCAGGCCAGCATTCTAATGCCGGGCTCATTGCTCAGGGGGTAAATATTCAATGTTCAATTACGCCAGCCCGCATTACCTTCTCTGCCATTTCTCCCCTCTGTGTGCATTAATCTAATCCCAGCTTTCACAGCTGCGAGCCTCTCTTGGTTTTTATTTAAAAACACGGAGTAGCTTTAAATATATATTTTTCGTGCAGCCCTTTTTGGTCCTCATTATTAGAAATGAACTAATGCTCGGACACGGCGAGCTATTCCTCAAGGAGGATTACCATGTTGACGTAGCATCTCCTCTGATCTTCTTGGCTTTGACGTACGCATTCGAGCCGCTCCTCCGTATCGCCCCCACTGAGATGCTTCTGGAACAGCACCAGCAGGGGGACTCTGGAGCGACTCACCATATCTAAGACATATTGATCCCAATGGGAACAGGCTTTAAATGGCTCTACACCTCATTCCTCGCGATTACCAATGAGCTTTCAAAACTGAACTGACCGCTTCAGCCAGCAGTTGAAGTTCGGTTTTTATTACCCGTTTGCTCATAACTTCACACTGTTTGGTTATTTTTTTTTTCTATTTTAATTAATAATAATAAAAACTCTTGACAGTTAGCCAGTAGCACTGAGCTGCAATCATTCTGACACGGCGCCCCTAGATGTAGTGACCTAATAGGCTTAACCTTCACTGTGCAGACAATGTTCTGCAGAGACCGAACTATAGGCAGGATTAAAGGGCTATATGTCATTCTGCTCCAGCTGAAGGCTGACTGATATACAGCCCCAGTGGCCTAATGGATAAGGCACTGGCCTCCTAAGCCAGGGATTGTGGGTTCGAGTCCCACCTGGGGTGGGTAATTTTCAAATAATTGCATCTAATATTTATGGGCCAACTAACAGTTTCTAAAACTAGTGGTGTCAGTATACACATGTCAGTCCTGCATCAGGTTCCTCCAATCAGACCCAAGTCCATCCGAAGGACTTGTGCGTCACACCGAACTGTTATCTCGGTCACCGATAAAATGACCGAGATGAGAGTCCGTCTCTGTATCCCGCCTCTGCCAGTGCAGCTCCGCGGGATGACTGATAAGCAGCGTGAGCCAAATTATAAACGTCGCACGAAGTGAGGTCGTCAGAGTACATTGCCGGCTTGCCGGACGGCAGTACGGCCCTCCGTCTCTGGCGGTTGGGAACTCCCCGAAGCCCGCACGGCTCACCGATAACAGGCATTGATCCCGGGCACTGAGAATAAGCAGCAACTGAGTCAGGGGTTTCGGACCCGACGAGGAAAATCACCCCGAAAGCCAACGATGCAATAAGAATCTTTTTGCTTGCCACTTAAATATTTAACATCATTCTTCCCTTTCATTACTCCACTTTGATGGCGAATGGCTTGATTCAGTTAAAGTGTTAATGAACCCGATAATTGAGTAAAATTATATGTTTTACTCCTAAACACTTTAATTTTTTAATGAGCCCATATCGTCGATCGGGTTTTCAATCCATTCCCTTCAATTACCTCCATTATAAAATGCTGATCAATTCAGGGCCTCTATTACAACCAAATCGATGTCACTTAGCCGAGCATAAAACAGCATCATTCCCTCCCAGTTTTACATAAATTGACAGAAGTCCTGCATAATGCTGGTCATCGGCAGCTCAGACACTAACAACCGTTTGGTGCACAGCCAACGACACACAATGCCTGTATTCTGAAAGGGCCCAATGCTAAGTGGAAGGACATGACGTCATTGCGATGATCAGAGTGGCGCCCTCTCATGGCTGAACAGGGTATCACGCCGTGTCAATAACCCGGGGCACTGTGCTCGGAAACCACTCAGACTGAAAAGGTTTGTGAGCACCGCCCTCGTAAATCAGAGGGAGTGGAGTAAAGGCAGCAGGGGCTTCGCATGAGCGGGGGACGGCAAGCCAATGGAACCGATGGGATACCGACATCCGCTGCCGGGGGGGGAGGGGAGGGGGGGGAGACCCACCGGCCTCATCGTGCAGCGTACCGTGGCAGTAGCGGGGCGACTGCCAGACAGAGAATCCGCTCAACGGGGGGCCGCTGTCCACGCCAGTCGGGCAGATGGCAGGGTTTACAGGCTGGCAGGGACGGAGAGGCCAGGGGGAACGCGGGAAGACAGGCGCGCGCATGCGGGGACACGCTGCCATATTGCCTGTGTGAGGAGCTATATGCGCAAATATGTCCACAATCTGTTATGTCCTCCTGCTGAATTAAGGGGGAAAAAAAACAGATCTGTTTACATAGCTCTAGATTACAGTGGCTTTACCTAAATTAAACCCCTTTGCTGGAGATGACATCCCAACAGAACGCCTAGATGACAAACAACGCTGCTAGATGTTTGTGATGAAAGTGAGAGGTTAGAGCGAAGATTTCAAGACAGAGAACCACAGACACAGAACCTTTCAGAAGCCAATGGCTGGCTACACAAATCTTTATTCTGGCACCAATTAAATGTGATGTGTCACTTTGTGGCGTCGTAAGTACACAGAAAAGTGATTCTACATTTCTTTTAACAGCTCTGTGGATAACAGCCTGAATACGGCGTGGAAAAATGGCACAGGGTGCAGAAAAACTGCAGTGAAGGAAGACACAGGAAACCACAGTGAAGGAAGACACAGGAAACCACAGGAAACCACAGTGAAGAAAAGCACAGGCCATAGGGAACTACAGTGAAGAAAAGCACAGGCCATAGGGAACTACAGTGAAGAAAAGCACAGGCTATAGGAAACCACAGTGAAGAAAAGCACAGGCCACAGGAAACCACAGTAAATAAAAGCACAGGCCACAGGAAACCACAGTAAATAAAAGCACAGGCCACAGGAAACCATAATGAAGAAAAGTACAGGCCACAGGAAACCACAGTGAAGAAAAGCACAGGCCATAGGAAACCACAGTGAAGGACACAGGCTATAGGAAACCACAGTGAAGAAAGGCAAGGGTTATGAGAAACAGGAGTAATAATTGAGAGTTAAAAAAAAATTATTTAACATTTGTCAAAAGTTGCAAAATTTCTGAACAGATCAAATTGCAGGATACACCAGTGTGTCTAATATGGTCCGAAAGGCACACTACTAACCATTACTAACAGGGTTCCAGGCAGCTCTGATCAAGATGGCTCAGGTTCAACCTGGAAAGCCGATGACTGTTTAAATGTATTTTCAGATTAAGCCGCCCCCGTTCCGAAATGAGAGAAGAGCTCCTCATTTGGTACCTGCATGTAAGCACATTTATACAGCTCAAATTAGTGCAATTATTCCTCTCTCACTCACCGATACATTGCATGTATTATTTATAAAGCCACTTAATGTGCAGTCATGATGATTAATACAGGCTGCTTTGTTCTTCTGCTTAATTTTTCAGCAGAATCATATTACACACCGAGCTAACGACATGAATATGATTTTTTTCACGCTCAGTGGTTACAAGTATAGAGTTGGGGATAAGTCAGGTAACTGGGTCTATTTATATTAATGAGCTCTACCTCCATGTGTTTATTTGTGTGCCCTGTGTTGTGTTGGGTGACCAGTGCCAAGACTGTTAAGTCCATGTATGGCTTCGAACATCTATCCAGTCCCAAAAGCGTAAGTCCGGCCTTTTCATCTATGTTGGTCTCTTTGGAATTGGCAAGCGCGCAAAGATAACATTAATAATTTAAAATAATGATGACAATAATAATATAAAATAACAGAAAGTGCCATCTATGACAGATATAATTCACATTTAGTCCGTGCAGCGGGGGACAGGAGGTGACGGCGCACGAGCTAAGCAGTTATTTCCAAAGCCGGCTGTGATCACGAGCGTAACTTTGTTTGCGGTCATACAGTGACTCAGCAGGTCAGGTGACCCAGCCGTCGTCACGCACAGAGCCGGTTCGGGCCCCCGGTACGTCTTGTTGTTCCAGAACTTTCGCTGCCGGGTTTTGCTAACGGTGTCTAACTTTTGCCAATATATTTTTGACCCACACATTTAAAATGGACATTCTTGGTACTTTAATGACATTGTGTGCGTTTGTGATCTTTATTTAACATTGTTCTTCCTTACAATGTATGAAATTTAGTAGTGGTGCCATTTTACAATAAGGCCTGCTTTTTCCAGTTATAAATAGTAGTAACTGGTTAATAAAAAGAAAAGTATTATAACTTATTTTGAATTGTCTATTAATGATTTACAAAGTGTTGCAGCCTAATTAATAACCAGATTATAAACCATTCATAAACCAGTTATAAGGGCAATGTAAGCTACAGTACAGTATATAGTAAAGAGGTACTATGTTGTTGTTGCTCCTGCTGTTGCTGTTTTTACAGTTATTATGATTTAATGCTTATGAAGACAGAAGCAGAAAAACAGGCGACCGACGTTCACGAAAAAAACATCTTCTTATGAGGATTTCTGTGGGCCATGACTGCCGACAGGGGCTATCTCTCTGGGCTGTAGCCCCAAGAAATTTTAAGCGTAGCCCCGAGTATTTTAGCCTCGATTCCAATTATCCTCCTTCAAAATAAAAGTAAAGGGGGGCTGTGCATCTGGATGGGCGCAGCTGGACAGAGTACAGAGACGCGGAGGGGTCTCAGGAGCAAGCCAGTGATGAAATCTGACCAGCTGGCGGGCCGGGAAAAGAACACCAGAGGGGTTCAGAGCAGAGGTGGTTTCAGGTCCATTTCAAGGGAGCTGGAGGTGACGCCCAGCCAGCGGGTCAAGCTGAAGCCTGTAGCTTCAGTGGAAGGGTTCTGCCGGCCAAAGATTGGGTTCCTCACCCCCCCGCAGCCCTTCAGCTAATTAGAGCTGCAACACGTAATTAGTTTTCTGACGTTATAAACAGCCAGTGATGCACATAGAAGACTAATGTAAACCGAAGGACTCAACTGTGGTAGACTGAGATCTGATGGGATTTTAATTTCTCCCGTTTCGCTGTAAATAAGCATCATCTACAGAATACAGCAGCGAGAATGATAAGCAGACGTTAAATGGGACTCGTGCGAAGGCAGAACTGAGACACTCCAAACTGTTTATAAGGAGCCTTCCGTCTTAAAAGCACGAGGGCCACGGGCATCATCCAGGTACAGAGAACGTAACAGAGAAGGTCGACCCCGACGGCGACGGTGTCGGCGAGAATTCAGGATCACAAGACACAAAGGGAACTTTCCGGGGACATTTTGTTTTACACAAAGGGTGCAGGGAATTTGGAATAATCCTTCTGTTAGCAAAGCTTAGCCAGGCATTAAATTCTAGCCATCATTTCATATATTTATAGCATCGCTTTCACTTCACCCAAACTAAATCTTGGGATTTTATTTTTTTGGGGCGGAGGTGAGTGAATAATGATATTAATGTATTTATAATATTCCATGAATTGTGACACAATGTGAAAAGACCTTGACTAGTGACGTCATCCCGCACTCAATTAAATGGCTACCATTGTCACCCCAGTTCATTTCACTCTGTAATGAAAAGACTTAAAGAAAAAAAAATAAAATCTCTCATACATGAAGTTCCCGCACAGAAGAGGAAGGTCCCATTTGAAATTTTGTCCTTCTCCCCCCTCCAGGCCTTGTGTTCATTAGGACGTCAGCATTTTGTATTTATTCACTGTGGAACCATTTTTTTTTTTTTACACGTGGATGCGTCACACCTCCAGGGTCCGGAGTTCGAATCCCGTCTCTGCTATTTGCGCGTCTATGTGTGTGTGTGTGTGTGTGTGTGTATGTGTGTGGTGCGAATGTAATCAAAAAAAGTAAACAGGCCGAAATACTTTTTGTTTGGTGACTTATGGTTTAGGTTTGGGATGGGTAGGGGTTCAGGTCGTCATGCTGGGATTGTAGGGATTGAGAAATGAATGTCGAGTCCCCGCAAAGGTATAATTACAGACTGGTGTGTGTAGGTGCCTGCTGGTGGATTAGCATCCCATTCAGGGTGCAGCCTCTGCTTCCTGGGACACACTGCAGACCCCCCCTCCCCGTGACCCCGACACGCAGCTGTGAGAAGATGGATGGGTGGCTTTCTCCTCTGGGTTTACGCCAGGCATCCCGATTCCCTTCCACATGCGCGGGATCGAGCGAGCGAGCCGGAGCTTCTGTGTGGGCGTGCGGACAGTGATGGACCGGGGTCCCGCCGCGCCGGGATCCCGCCTCGTGCCCTGAGCTCGGGCCCAGGGCCGCAATACAAGCCTGCAATAGATAAGCAGTCATGGGAGCAACAGAAGCGCCGCTAGAGGCGTAGGAATAGGGGGGGCAAAGCCTTTACTGGGGGGGGGGTGATATTTATGAACATTAAATTTAATTAGAGTACATGTGCCCGAACGATGCCCCTCGGAAAAAAAAACAAACAAGTAAAAATTAAAACGTAAAATACCTTCAGCGGGAAGCGTGCGATCGATCATCCGGCTTCCTCGTCTCTCTCTAGTTCTGCCTGCATTTGAGAGCCGGGCGCCGGCATCGAGGGAGACTCGCTTCCGGCAGACCCCAGCATACGGGGAGCCGCAATGCACACATCTCTCCCTATCCCTGCTTCTCTCGCTCTCTCCCCGCCTCTGACACGCGCGGACCCGCTGCAGGGCCCGTGGCCAAAGCTCTCCGGCTGCTTAGGATTCATCCGGCACGTTAAACTCCCGCCGCCGTATCCTATAATCAAATACGGCTTCTCTCTCCACCCACGCTGCTATCGTTTTTTAAAAATGAACAGCGCTCCACGATAATATTTGTGTTGGAGGGTGTTTCGGGGGCGGGGTTATTTCAGCACATTCAGATTCCTCTCCAGACAGTGATGGTAAGTCTGACAGCAATATTCATCACACCGAGCTCGAGTATTATTCAGTATTATTAGTGTTACAATACCTTGGCTCAATTAGCATGTTACTCTACTGGGATATTCTTTAATAAAAATATAGAGAGGAGCAACACAACATCTGATATCAAGACAGAGAACAACGCAAACTCCTCCAGCTGGTGAACTGTGGTGGTTGAGCACTCTGTGACTGTGACTCTTTATGCCCAACTGGTTGGTTGAAAGAAAACCTTGCTCCGGATTTGTACTCCCTGGACCTGAAATCTCCAGCCCCGTCTAAGGTTTACTGGCTCCAGTCCTTGTTATATTGAATTTAAGCTAGTTAACTTTAGCCTTGCTCCAATAAAACAACCAGCCGAATAGACACATATTCATGTGAATTTAAGATATTTAAAAATGTAACATTTACTGGATTTGACCAAAGTACCTTACATTTCACAGATGATTTTTATCCAAAACAATGTACATTTGTTGAGAAGGCAGGGTCAGTCAGTCCTTGAAGCAACTAGGATTGGGCTCAGAGCCCAACAATAAAATCAGTCTGCCAACCATAGGATCTGGACCAACGACCTCCTGATTACAGGTATAGCATCCTAACCTACTGAGCTACACATCTTCCCCATAACTTATTTTTACAACAAAACATCACTAAGAATACTTTATCAAGTAACAGTCACATTTGAGTATCTTTACTACTAGAAATTACTAACAAAAAGAGCCAGTTGCTAAGAGCTAATGCAGCATGATGACCGAAGCCAAAACGGTCACGGTGATCTGTTCTTCCATAAGTTTCCTCCCATAATCCTTAGCAGGTTAGGTGGTTAGGGACCCAAGTTGGCTGAAAATGAATGAAAACGACAAAAAAGGCAAACCTACATGTTAAGCTGGAAATAGTTGCCAAGGATATACAAAAAAAATAATAAATTAAAGATAGATGGACAAATAAATAACTGAATGAACTACAGCCCTTGTCACACTTCAGCCTGTTTTCACAGTGCAACCTTGAACTAAACTCAATGACAGACAACTAAATAGGGTCTTCAGCAGCTTAATGGAAGACCTTTTGCAAGTATCTCATGAATACTGATTAATAGGCCCCATTCAGAACCCCTAAGCAATTTAAAAAATATCACAACTTTAAGCAAAGACAGGGGAGGTAAAAAAAAAAAAAACCCAAAACAGAACAAAACAAAACATTGCAGAATGTAGATTCGATTAAATGAACCATGTAGTTTGCTGTTAAGCATTCACTGGGAGGCGTCCAGACTAATTCCTGACAATAAATGTGGGTCCACCAACATAAGCAGAAATCTCACAGCCTCACAGAAAGCCCAAGAGCAAGCAATTCGCCGGGCCTTGATGGATTGGCTCCTCGCTTTTAGAGGCAGTTAAAATCACGGGGTACGGGAAGGAAATTGTCAGCATTGCGATTAATTTTTTGTTCATCTGGAAAAGATACATCACAAGGAACCTCCGGGCCGAAGAGAAACGGATCAAAATGCATGAACGTGCAGACGGGTTCATCGAATAACACTGCGGCGTTCCTCATATTCTGGGCCGCACGCAGGCTGCTCTACACTAGTGTGTTCCGAGCCAAAGCGCCCCACCTGCTCCTGTTGCCTTAATGGCATTTCGGGGTTTCGTTTCGGACCAGCTCTTCAGAGTTCGCCACGATCCCAAAGGGCAAGCCTGCACGAGGAAGGCGGGATGTTTTACATCAGCGCTGGCGGGAGTGATCGACGCTCGCCCGTCGACGTCACGGGGAGAGACGCGGGCAATCGAGTTTGCAGTCTGACACACCATATTTCATGCGGAAGACTTATGACCACATTATGGGACCAAAGAAACTCCATCTGACATTTTATATGTATAATAGAGCTTTCTTGCGCGAGTTAGAGGCCGCATTGTGTACGCTTCGGGCTGATTTCTGCAGCTCTGGCTAATGAGCGTCCAACCCTCAGGCTGGCCCCAGACGGAGGGAGAAACAGCTGGATTGAAATTGCAGAGCATCAGCGTTCCCTCCGCTGAAAGCCGAATCCAAAAATCGTTTGATACTTAGATACGGGCGAAAATGCACGTAGAGATTGTGAAAGCGTGTTACGAGATGCTGGAGATGGCACTGCTGAGCCCTAAGGGGTTATCTGACCTCCCGTAATCTACGGCGCTCATCGGGATGCTGGGCTTGTGAGCTGCGGCTCCCCCTCGTTCACCAGGAACGGCCTCCCCGGCGACTCGGAAGCGCAGCTCAGCCCAGACTCCGCCAGCTGCATTCTCTTCTGATGGATTGAACTAATAATCTGTGCCGACTGGCACTGGGAACACAGGTAGCGTCACCAGACGTCGTTTCATTTAGATGAACTCGGCGAGAGTTTGGAGCTCGAAGCGACAGCGGGTCACGCAGGATATATTTTTGTCGTTTTTTTTTTTCTTTTATTTTGAAATTTGAACGTGTGACAGGCGCGTGTATTATTCCTGCGTCCGCGAGCATCGTGTCGGCAGACTCACGTCTCTCCAGTGAAAAGGCCTCGTGAAAAAATGCCGGCAGGCATCACGGACGATGAATGCAACCTCTCTGCCCCCCGCGGACCCCCTCAGCATGATGATGGCATCTACACCGAGCGCGCTCAGTAGGGTGAGACTACCTCCTGCACCATGCCGGAAAATCTCCAGAACCCCCCCCCCCCTCCCCACTGCAGGGCTTCTAGTGGAATGGCCAGTGAGCCATAGCATCCCTCCCCAGGCCTGAATAAATGACTGTTGGTTTGTCCTGCCGGTTTGTTTATGTTAGGAAATGCTTCACTTAAATACACAGTCCTCTGTCTCTTTGTCACACACACACACACACACACATCTTCACGTGTCTTTGCAGGAAACCCAAAATCAGATGAAAGCTGATAAGATATAAAATGTTTCTGCACTTTTATACTATTAAGTGCCGTCGAGTCGACGTCGAGTCCTGGCAGCTGTACAGATGGCCTTTCTGAAGAACGTCTCGCCTTCTCTTTCTCGATCTATGGGCTTCCCAGTGCCTCAGCACTTCCAGCTCTTTAAATTATTTCCTTAAGTAGATTAAGTTTGGAGGGGGGGGGGGGCATTTGTTTCATGTCTGTTTTTCTGTAGGGTGCTATCTCAGAATGTCGCCATAAATACGGCTAAGCAAACACATAGAGACACGCCGCGAGTGTTTTTCTGGTGAGTTAGGATAATGCCACACGCGACTGATATCGACTGGCAAACCCGCCGTCTCAGGCTTGCCATCAACCTCAAGCGTGCCTTGCCTTTCGCGTGTGATACTTTCACAACTCAATTGGTCGCAGAGTTTCTGGGAATTAGCAGGATGGAGCCCATTTGTAAGTTAATCAGGATAGGTTATTAACCATAATCAAAAAAAACACTTCATCTGCCAAGATTTAGAGGTGGCTCTGTAGCCCCGTTACATGGAGGCCCTTTCGAGGCAGCTCTGTATCCCCATTACATGGAGGCCCTTTCGAGGCGGCTCTGTATCCCCGTTACATGGAGGCCCTTTCGAGGCGGCTCTGTATCCCCGTTACATGGAGGCCCTTTCGAGGCGGCTCTGTATCCCCGT
>JAABNY020000120.1:1078570-1099208 GCA_015164015.2 Brevimyrus niger
CACCCCCGGCCCACACACCCACTTTAATTCTCTCTTATTATGGGATCCTCACAGTGATGCTTCATTAATACAGTGTCTCATTTTGAACCCCACTTGAATAAAATTAAAAATTGTTAATGGAACAAACACTGGATTTTGGGAAACACTGTGTGGGGACTGCCACACGAGGATCATTTCCAGGCGTTTCAATTCAGACTCGGGATAATGTTTACACATACGCACGACTGTCATGCCATCTTTGACAGTGTCGCTCTTCACCCCCAGAGACCGTCGACCAGGCCGGCGGCAGGAACCACAGGGGCCGCGAGCTGAGCGGAATGGCGCTCAGAGACAGCGGCGCGGCTGATCCGAGCCCCCAAAGGCAAACAGGGCTGAGAGGCACGTGGGACTTGTGGCACGTTATATTTGCCGCATAAAGAAAAAGTAAAAAGAGGATAAACAGATATCCAGGGCCTCTCCTGGATATGCCATTATCGATTCCGAGGAAAAACATCTAGGTGCAACTTGGGGGGGAGGGGGGGGTGTGAGGACACAATGGGGGTGGGAGGGAATATATAAAAGAGAAATCAAGTCAGTGGGCACTGATGTCATCACTCTGACTGGTGGTAAGAAAAATAGCCTCTTTGGAGGCTGCGTCTGTTCCCCCTGCGGTGGGGGTGTTGGACACAGCTGCCAGGCCTTTCCGGTGGAAAGGCCACCCTCAGTGTCACCAGACAAGCGAGGAGCCGGGAGTCTTCGTGTCACCCTCGGGGGGGCGGCCGCGCAGACGGGCAGGGGGAACCTGTGGCATGTCTGACACCTCCTCTCGTCCCCTCCTCCCCCCCCTTTCTGCCTCGGGAATGGTTTAATCCAATCTCTTATGTCTTCACCTGGCTGCCTCAGGCAGATGGGTCCCAGGACAGGGCGAGATACAGGCCTATTCCGCCCTAAAGCTCAAACGGCCTGGGAGCACTTGCCACCGCGGAACGCCGCCGCATCCGTCAGCCTGTCAGCGAGGCCCTGATGTGACGTGACATCAGATGTCCTCTCAGTCTCTCTGGCCATATCTGCAGCTTCTTGCGGAGTGCTTTAGCGCCCAGGGAGAGCAGGGGATTGGTGACGTGAAGCTCCTTCCTGTTAGCCACCATGACTGGTCAGAAAGGGACCTTTAAATCTGAGACTGTAAGGGTGCAGACTCGACAGCACTTAGAGGCTGGCCCACACACAAAAAAAAAAAAAAAAAAAAACACACTCTGCAATACTGCGTAGGACAGAGAGCTCGACGACTGAGTAGTAATACTCCGTTTATGGTCTTTCGGAGATCGACATCGGGAAAATCTGACGTGCTTGCCAGCACTAATTTGAGGGTTTCAACGAGCCCCCAATGACGTGTGTTTAATAGAAAACTGAAAAGTGAGCAACTCCGTCTTCCCAGAATCCTTTGTGGGCGATCACACTCCATCCTTCCTTCCCATGAGATCGAGATCTAAGCACAGTCGCCCAGTCAGGAGGAAACAGGAAACAACGACGTCGTTTCCTACGCTTGAATATTTCTGCTTGGCTTTCCGCCACCGTTGGGGCTGCAAGTGACCAGCGAAAACGCACTCGCCAAAGAACCTGTGCGCAGCGCAGCCAGAGGACAACACAGTCCGACACAGTCCAACACAGTCCGACACTCTTTACTATCCATGCCAACAGCCTGTCATCTCCCTGTCTTGTACTTTCTACTGTACATTCTAAATCTTTAATGACTCTGCCTCATTCCTTCAGGAGAGTCGATGCCTGGAAATAGAAATCTATATCACAAACATACAAACACGCAGACACTTCTCTAAAAGAGGCGTACAAATGAATTATTCGTCAGATAATTAAATTACAATATTATGCATCAGATCCACTAAGGATCTGCTCTGAAATGGTAAATATTTGTCAGAGAGTGGTGTATCTTCAATATATTAGGTGAGGGTACCTACTGTATAAACAAGCCTGTGAGCAAAGTGCCATCGTTTTCTTGAGTTATATGGTTTACGAAGCCCTGTTGGCTGAACAGACCCTGTTGCTCACAGTTGTTTCACTTACATAAAAATGTTCTGAAGGCAGAGGGAAAAATGATTGGTTCAGAGAGAAAACCCATCAGATTGTAGAGCCGGTGAGTCCAAGCGACTAGAGGAGACTAGACCAAGACATCTGGTTGGTCCTCCCTCCTCCAGTTACTTTAACCGACCTCCTCCACAATCTGATTGGTTATCTCTGGTTGGTTCACAATTTTTCCTTCCGCCCTCAGAACATTTTTGTATCAGTAAAACTCCATTGAGTGACCCTGTTTGGGGCAAAGCATTCTAAAACTCAATGGCTTCCCAACCAAACCTACGAATGAATTATCAGAGCATGGTGTACATTTCACATGTCTATGCCCCACCCATTCACCAGTAATCGTGCATTTAAGGTGCTTTGTGTCTGGATTTAAATTAATTTGCATATGTTTGAGGTGGGTTTATCCAGAGATATCAAACACTCTTTCAGCCAGAGCTAAATAGCAGTGAAATAACTTTTCAAGGTTAAACATTGAGGTTATTTCTACTCTCTGGTTGTGGTCTAAATTAAAACACACACAGACACATAAACACAAAGTATATTTTTCTTGCCAGTGTGCTGTTGAATACATCTTATCACTTGAACTGAATTGTCTATGATGAGGAAAACTCTCACTGAATGTTCTGGAAATCTAATTTCCCCAAGAGTTTTCTCCCTCCTTGCCTTCCTGCATAGATTACACATAGATTTGCGTATTATTCCTCCGTAATATGGCTCTTAAAATATTTTTCTCCCCAAGAAGATACTCCTGGCATCCTTACTGATTTAATTGTCATGTAAAAAATGTCTTTTTAATGTCTTTGAGTTAACTACAATGAGAAATAATGTTGCAAAGATTATATACCAAGAATAACAATAGTGTCACTATGACGGATTTTACTGAGCCTACAGAAGACTTTTTTTGATCTAGCTAAAAAAAAAACTGCAATAATATGTAGGTCTCATCTTTGCGTTGCATTGATGATCGTTTTATCTACAAGAAACAGAACAGACATTTCTTACCACAGCTTTCCCTTTCCTCTGGGAAAGGACAACCTCCCTTAATGATTTATAAGAGTAATGCGAAAGAATGCCACTTAACTCGTATAATTGGAAGCACTGTCTCTACATAAGACGCACCAGCTTAGAAACGAAGCAGATACGCCGAGCTTTAAGTCCTCCAGTTCACCCTGATTTTTAGGCCGACTCTCTGCACCATACCGCATTATTTACCTTATTTATTTGCTTCGCTTGAATTTTTATCCAAAATGATCTACAGAGCTCAACAATTTAATGCTTTTACATT
Source organism: Brevimyrus niger (assembly GCA_015164015.2). NCBI lineage: Eukaryota > Metazoa > Chordata > Actinopteri > Osteoglossiformes > Mormyridae > Brevimyrus > Brevimyrus niger. The sequence continues at coordinate 1,081,929 of JAABNY020000120.1, forward strand.
ATTATGCGGCTTATTGAGAGCGGTCCAGGCTCCATGTTCCTCGCTCAAGGACAAAGCAATGGTCTTGAAGCACCCATGACATTTCGGCAAAGTACCTTAACTAATAAAGCGTATCTGGACTTCTTCTCATGGACCACCATCTATGAGGGCAGCTAAAGTTCACTGACTTTTATAGCATACAGAGCAGTGAGTGTGCACGGCGGCTTATCGCAACCTGCCTCCTATACCCCCGCCCTCTCTTGTCCATCTCCTGAATTTTTTATCCCTAACGCCTCGTTTTTACACGCTTTGCACATCCCTCCACCAACGAGTCTGCGATACGTACATCAAGCCCGCGACGCCCAGGCGCGTTCCCGTTTCGCTCGTTACCGAGCCGGTTACCGAGATGCGGTCATGCTCGCTCCCGGCGCCAGCCTCAGAAGTTACCCAATTACACGCGCGGTAGAGGAGAGATTTGGGAGAATTATTTATATCCTTCCAGCATATCCAGAGGAGAGGAATAAATGTCACTGTTGCCATCAGTACCCTTGTTAGTTTTACCCCCCCTCCACAACTGCTTTATTTCCACCCCTCACGCTGCCGACTGGGAAACGAAAACAAAATCCGATGAAATAATACAACATTTAAAATCGGGATTAAAGCTTTGTGTGGTCTCCGGAGCTTCTCGGCACATCTACTCGTTTGAGTTAATTACATCCCGTGTGACTTTTTTCCAAACATGAAATAATAAAACAAACAGACAAACAGAAAGGAAATTAAAATTAAATAAAAACTGCGCAACACATTGATTAATAAATATGCCAGCTTCTCTCACCACTAACCTGGGGTCCTTCCTCTTACCTCGGTGCAGGATTCATTACTTTTGCATGGCTCGATCGTCTTGGGAAAGCGTCTTCCTCACAAATGCTACCAAAAACCATGCTTAACCAAAAATTTTACCGCTGATAAATAACATTTCACCCCTCCCCATTTAACACAAATTAGCGAGATTCATTAGGATTTTTAAATTCGCGATTAACTTTAGATGTTGGGCTTGAAACTGCACGATTGAAATAGCAGAAATTTCCAGAATATATATTTACATAGGGATGAATTGAAACATGGGTTTGACTAATACGCTGGATCAAAAAAATGTATCCTATCTAGACAGCCTTCAAGATTTCACGTTTGCGGACCAGGTCCGACTAATGGACTGTAATCAAAAGATAAATAACCTTGCCTCACATTTGATCTCGTAAATGTCATTTTCTGACATTTTCAAACTACGATTCACCGCTGTACTGCTTCAACCCAAATTATTTATTGAATTATTGCCTTTGCTCTAAAAGTTGACTTAATATATTTATTACGTCAAAACGTAATTTCCACTGACTGCACTTGTTCCATAAATTGGCACACACAGACTTACTGCCTGATTCCAACGGTAGACCATTCCAACACCAGCTGATATTTTTGGGGTTCTGTGCATTTCCTTTATGATAAAGCCAATATGTCTGTCTTTTATTTTTTCCATACTTCTGTTATATCAGCAATCAATTTTCTGCCCCCGCTTGTCCTATACGGGGACGCGGGCGCAAGGCAAAGAATAACCCAGGATGGGGCGCCAACCCATCGCAGGGCACACTCACACACCATCAATCACACATCCACACCTATGGGCATTTGGCCAACTCCAATTAGCCGTAGCATGTTTTTGGACTGTGGGAGGAAGCTGGCGAATCAGAGGTGTGAGGTGACAGTGCTATAGCCACCGTCATGCCCTGTTCACTCCCCCGACACATAGGCTGCAGTGTTAGATATCGTATTAACACCCATACAAGTTTCCCGCCATAGCTCCCCACGTAGCGACAGGCTCCGCCCCCCAGGCGCTGGTGTGCGGAACGGTCCGCAACGTCCCCGGCACCCGTCTGCCCGTTGTCTCGGCCGCCGATCGGTGCTGACGGCTTATATACAAACACTAAGTACAGATTCATGGTAAAACTGTGGATAACTGCATTCGAACACAATACGGTGCCATTCCGCTATCTGCACAGAGCATTTTAATTTACAGATATATTTAATTCTAGATATTTCTCCTGATACAGGCGTTTATATCCCATAACCTAGTTAGAGGATGCCACAGGCAGCCTTAGTAGACTCTCTGGCACGCTTACACTTTATTAAAATTACACGAAAAGGCACAGCTTCTCTTCCTAGAAACGCTTGGTTTCTTCATCGGAGCCACAGAGAGACGGTGTGAATATTAAGCGTCCGATGATGCTGCCGCGAACGGCAAAGTGACAGGTTTGTAATGATCCAGCGCCCCGCGGGTCACCGTTTCCATTCCCGTCTTCGGTCTCGGTCAGAGCCCCGCCCCACCCCTCCGTTTGATAGACGCAAACATCCTGAGTAAATTGGACGACCCCCTGGGCCCGTGCGCGGTCGGTCCTGCGGGGACTTAGATGGATCACCGCGAGTCACTCGTGCTAACGGCTCGCGAAACGTTTCATGGTATAAATACTAACATAAATTAATATATAAATAAAAAGGAACCAAATCGCTTCCCTTTCTTTTATGGCACACAAACAGGATTTAATCACCATTGCGGCATTCGCCGGTAGCTGTAAAGAGATATCGATTTCCCAAAGCATCTGACACTTGATTTCTGGAAAACCTGCAAACAGACAGTGCGAAACCATGAGAGGCAGGGAGTGTGTATGCATGGCAGATAATGGTGTGGAGTAGCAACAAATATCTTCTGTAGTCTCTGAGTATTACCTCCTGAGAAAAGTTGCCCCACCACCCCACCCCACCCTCCCAAGATTTCCACCTATCACTGGCAATATGAAAAAGCTTCAGATATATTTTCTTCCCAGAGAGATTGTTCTTTTCCCATATAGTCCCCCAGGTGTAAGAAGAGAGGTGAGTCCATTTTTTTTTACTGTGTCCTTAACTTCAAAAAATGTTGTGAGGTAACAACCATCAGGGCAAAAAAGAGAGTCAGACGACATGGCAGGTCAAGTGAGTGATATCGAGCGCCTCAGCCCTGTCAAGGGCTCTCCTCAACTTTAATGACGTCGTCAGCGCTGAGCGGGTGAACAAACAGTAATCCCTTCGTATTCCTCTCAAAGAACTCGGCAAGGCATCTTCCTGATGAACCTGCGGAACCTTATAAAAGATAATGAGACTGTACTAAGCCGGCTTTCCTGTTAAACAAAAGCTGGCTTGCAGCCATGTCCCGGACGTGACAACTGTGGCATCTTCAGGATTTTGCGTGACATTAAATAGCTTGTCAGCTCAACCCAGTGCCAACTCTGAGTTAGCAGACTATCTAAAGCATAATTTACCGTCAGTTACAACGCTGTTGCTGACTGTGACAGGAGGTGTGACTCGTAGAAGCTTTGAAATATTCTGCCAGAAATGATCAGAGTCTAGTTGGTGTTACTCTCGAAGGTCCTTCATGCCCCCAGAACTTCACAATGGTGGATAAAATATCTGTTCAACAATACATAACAAATGCTTCTACCTGTCTTGCGACCTCCCAGTTCCTAAAGATTTGTGCCCTTAAACACAACCTCTTTGTTCTGCTCTAGCATTTCTACTGCACAAAATAGAACAATATGTTATTGTATTATTGTGTTTATAATAAAATCTAAATTAGAACATCAGTGATAAAGACGCAAGAGTTGATAGCCACAATGTCCTCACAAAGCATGATGGCTTGAAAGGATTCAACTTTCATTAGTTGAATTAGTTCAAACATATTTTATCAGTGCCACACTCTACCAAACTGTACAAAGCCGCTAACAGTTGATTAAAGACAACAATTTAGACCCAACGGCCTTGAACTGAACTTATTCAAAAACGAAAAGCTTATATTTGTGTTTGTTTTTCGGTGAGGAGCTAACATCAATCACCAAACCCTAATATCTTCTCACCACAGAAAATCTCAAATCACCTGTAGATATCGGAAGACAAGACACACTTCAAAGGAAAATTTGGGACTACAGGAGAGCGACTGGACAAAAATCCGAGAGACCGTTACCTGGATTGGCCTCCAGTCCCGAATGCAAATCCCTGCAGGCATGTGATGTCCAAGCACCTATCATGTGCAAGATACACATTTCTGTCACAGATCAATGCAGGCGATTTGACCGACCGGGGCATATTCCAGCAGGTACTGTATTAGGCATTATAGCAGATAGTGACACACACTCCTCACCCTTTGATGTTTGCGTTCCCAGAGAGATTGAATATGAATATTGAATACTGAAGAAGTGAATATAAAGTGCACGTCAATCCATGGTGCGCCGCTCTCCAATCGTGCACAAATCATAGGTGGGAGAGAGATCTAAAATGTAATCACAGCGTAATCACTTTTCCCCCCCAAGCGGGAAGCACTTTCATTAATAAGCCTCAAAGAGGGAATACAAGGTTATTAATTGCCAGTAGCAATCAGTGAGCTCTGATACACAGCAGAGATTGGCTGCGTAGGAAAGGTACGGGAGAGGAGAAGATAAATAGTTTGGATAATGATCTCCCGGACGTTAATTGGGTTCTGTCTTTCGAGGTGCTTCTCGGAGAGAAGGCCTTTAAATCTCCGGCTGTCGGCCTCAGTGCTATCGCGCCGCAACATACGCCGCTCGCCACTCTCAAAGAGCCTTTTTGTTAATTAGCTCTGATGAGGTCATTACAAAATTCAGATCTAGACATTGTGACTATTAATGGTAACAGGCTATTGATCTGCTGGGAAAGAAAGGTTAAATGTATTCGCTTAGGACCTTATTTACTTCAAAAGAATCGCATTCGGACCGAGAATTTGCGTTCACTCAGTAAGAAAGTAAGAGCGAGTCTTAATTGAATGATTTCTTAACTGCCAATATATCGGGGACTTAGATGAAAACCGCTAGCGATTAAGAACAGCTAAAATGTGTCCATCTTTAGCATTCCAACCTGTGTAATTACTTATCTATGGCAACATAAACTGTGATACTACTGACCAAGCAGTGTGGGCCGTCTGGTTTACCTTCCATGATCGAATCACTGGTCAGGCAGCAAACGGTCACAAAGAAACCACACGGCTGAATCAACCGACGTCACAGTGAGGATTATTACTGCGTTGCTGCTTTTTTTTGAAGATCACAGAGAATCAGGGTCTTTCACGCAAGCCATCTCTAACCTTCACACCAAAGTCAGAGTATTTTTGTTCCTGTCTATTTTTTATTTACCCTATTAGCATAACTGATTAGATGCTACACTTGATTATTTATTTTCTAATGAAAATGTGTTGGATAAAGCCAAACACTAAATGGAGACTCAAATGTGATTATGTCACTGATTCTGTATAGTAGCGTTAGCATTATTTATATGATATATAATAAAAATGTAAACAATAGATTATTTGCCAACTGATTCCGAGGAATGGGTTAAAACCAGCTCACTTACTATACATAAGATACAGTCAGTCTGAGTTTGAGATCACCAATCTGGGTTTGTTTTTCTTTTGATGTTGGTTTTTGTGTCATTAACCGTGTATCACTGATTTATTTATTTACTCTTCTCTTTTTTTTGCAAAGCAAACCTCTTCTTTTGTTCTCCAAACAGACTGAATCTCTGGGGAAGACTTGACAATCTAAACCAAAGCAGAGGCATGTAACACCTGCTGTTTGACCTTTTAAACACAGAGAATTTCTACATGGAACTGATAGCAGGCCCGGGTTGACATGACGGCTGGCAACGAAGACCAGGGACTGGGAGGCAGGGGGGGAAACGTGCATGGGGGCAATTTATTTGCCTTCCTCCCCATCAGAATAAAGTCAAGAAACAACAGACCTTTGCCAGACTTAAATGTGTCTGGAAGAACCACTGTGACAGATATGAGACACAAGCTTCCCACCCGCTCGCAATATCGCACACCTGCAGTGGAGTGTTCTTCCCGGAGAAAAAAGCTGCGGGAAAGAACGAATGCAGATTTATTACCTGCGTCTGTGACTTTTATGCCGTTATTAAAGCGGCTCTTTGCGTGCCGGCATAATGGCGGGCCGCGTAATGAAGTGATACATCACGGCAGACGCCGGAATTGCCGGCGTCGCCGCGTACAATAACGGGCGGACAGGTAATTGCCTAAACATTTGATGCGGGCAGCACGCGAGATCGTGGGCCGGAGTGATGGACTTACTGAGCGGCTCTGAAACGCCGAAACGTGATGCTGCTTTTAAAAACCCAGACATGCGATTATAAAAACCTGCGGTTATCATGCTGATGATTATCCTGTACAAAACAGGCATTCTGAATACTTAAAAAAACGGTTGTTTATGTTGAATTTTTTTTTTAATGCATTAGCGCATGCTAACAATGCCAAACTCTAGAGATAAAATGGACTGTCTGTCGATATTTCAGATAGAAAGAGGGAAATGACTGACCCCGATACTGCCGGCACGGCTTCCCAATTACAGCCCGGAGACTGGAGCAGGCATAAAAGAGCCATCCATCATAACAGCGAAATGCCCCGCGCATACAGAAACATTCAATTAGCTACCGGATTTTCCGAAAGCCGTCTAGTCAGCCGACGTAGGTGATGCAGACTTCGGAGAGCCTGCTTGAGAACTCAAGATCGGTCACAAAAATGAAAACCGCACGGAAACGCAGGTTTAACTTCGCTTTTATATCTGAAGGGACCTGTTGTGCACCGACCGAACAACACGACTTCCTTACTTAACACTAATAAAACAAGGTTCCCAAGCAACCCAACGCAATTATGTGTAAATAACGTAATTGTTCTCTGGCATTTATAATACACATGTAACTAAATTTAAGTAACATATAAGCAAACTAGAAAAACAATGGTTAACCTGAAATGAAGCTCTTATGAATGGATCTGGACTTACCGAATGTTTCTCTAGCTATATGAGAAAGGAAAAGGAGGGGTTATCATGCTTAAAAAGGTCACAGAACCACTAATTTTCTGTTAGGGGGTGGGGGGTGGACTAAAATGCTGCATACCTGCAATGTTTTCCAATTGATCACAGACACAAAATCTTGACTGATTAATGAAAGATACACTGACAGTCCAATTTAGTCTCTAAATTAGACTGACACCTAATTGCTGAGCTGACATCTTGACATCATTTTTATCCGGTTCTGCCAGGATGTTTTGCGGGGGTCTTCAACGACCCTCGACGGCTCAGAAGCTAGCAGCTCAAGGGCTTCCGCTCGGTAACTGCTATTATGGGATGTAATCAGGTTTAAACATCGGTAGGTTTCCGTTTCATTATGCGAGTGATGAAAACAGGCAGATGAGGGAATGAACGAACGAAAGGATATGTTATTTAATTTTCCATGTGAAGTGCTACCTTTTATTCACCCTGTACTTACACAATGAAAATTGTATAAAACCCCGGCAAAAAAAAGAAAAACGTGTGCGTTTGCCAATCCTCCCAGCCAGATCAACCGCTTAAAAAAAAAATCGCAGGCCTCCTTTACCGCCTGTCTTGAAGGCGTCGGGTATTCAAGGTAATGAAAGGCAATAATCACGCTTCTAGCTGCTTCCGTGTCGAGTGAAAAGTGCGCCCCCCCCCTCCCCCACTTCCCCCGCTACAGTTTATTATACAGCAGATGTATAATCAGATGGACCCCAGCCTTGCGAGAGTGGCGTTTGATTACTCATGCCTGTGTAGAGCTTACAGCCGTGCCTGCAGAGCTTGGCTAAAATAGGAGGCTGTGGACCGTCAAAGCCATGTGCGCGTGTCTCTGTATGGAGGGTGGGGGCTTTCCATCTCAACACTATTCCCTCTGCCATGTCTCTTACTGCCAAACCACTTCTACCCCACGCCGAAGCCATGACCTACTTCCTCCTTGCTGCCTTCACCTGTCCCTCCCTCCCATTTTCCATCATTTTCCTCTCCTTCCCCAGTCTTTGTTCTCCAAGAGCGCTCCTGTTTTTTTTCTTCTTTTGTATCGCTAAAACCCAAACGTCTAGCTCTTACAAGGCTGCTGCCACCCAGTGGACATGCTTGCCAGCATCTGATAGTGCAAAAAATTGCGTGATTCAATTACATTCGTCCGATACGTTTCCCCAAGGTGACTTACAGTCACAATTTACATGCACTTGCAGGAATTTGAACACGAAACCATTGGGTTGCTAACAAAATGCTTTACATGTTGAGCTAACGGAGCCAGCTAAGCAAGGGCAACAATGTCAGACTGCCCGATGGGACACAGCTTTTTCAGGTCACTACAATTCAGCAAAACACTAATATGACATAATCGAGGCCAAGAAGTGCTAATTCCTTTATACCAAAACCACGGATTTCCCCCTAATTGAAATCCTTACGTTGTAATACGCAGGGATTACACACTAAATCCCAGATTTTGTAGTTTGTGTGTAATCGTCTCCTGAAACACCTGGAGAATCTTAAAGACTCATACGCTCACGGATCGTTCAGTTGTAACGGTGTTCGTGTCAACTGAAGTAGGTGTGGCTGGAACCTTTCCTGGGACAGATGCTCTCAGGCAATAGTTGCTGTGGTCATAAGTGGGGTAGAAGTGACCACGACGGGGTGGGGGGCTGGATGGAGAAACAGAGCTTAATGGTACTCAGGAATAAATACATTACCCTCAAGTGCTCAGCTCTACACTGCAGTGCAACTGGACATCATTAGCCTGCTGCATTAATCCTCACACATGTTCCGGAATATTCTCCTCCGACCTGACCCTCGGGGGATCGGCAGTGAAAAGAGCCAGCTCTCATAATTATCATGTTCACACCTTGATACCCGTATCTGCTAAAGTCAAGTCAGCAGTTCTCAAGGGAGAAAGCGAGGTAAGGAGTAATGACAGGCAGCTTAGGGATTAGGAAATAACTATATGGCTGTGGGTTTGAGCCACGGCTGCCCCCATCTCTTATACTGGGGATGCAATAGAAATATACTTATAAAATGGGCTCGTGGGAGGTTTACTTAGGCTCCGCCTCCTCTAGTTGCTTGGACCTACCTCCTCGACAATTTCATTGGTTGTCTCTCTGAATGAACCACTATTGATTCTCCTCTCAGAACACTTTTTTTCTGAGTAAAACTCCCACAAGCATAAAACAGTCATGGTTTCTGTGCAACCAGTATTTTCTTGCAACCTTAAAGTCAACTATATCAACTCCTTCAATATTGTTTCCTTTTTCTGTCTGCATTCTGGGATCTCCCATAATCCCCTGCATGAAGAGGGCTCATCTGCTGAAGGCTGAAATCCTTTGAAGGCCCAGGAAACCTGACATCTGTGAGGCACCAATCCAATGTGTGCTTCAATGCAACCGCTAACCCTGCATACTCCCTCACCCCGGCATAACTGGGGATTACCCATGACCACTTCACTGCTGTCTGTTAGCACTTAATTTAACCGATGTGGACTGCAAAAAAATAACAATAAGAAAGAAAAAAAAAACATCAGCAGTTGCAGTTGAGAAGACCTTTCCAAGGTCTCCAACTGTGTGCATTTTTTCAGTTAACATTGAAGATTTTACCATTCAGACAGCTTATTGTCCCTGACAGCATTTGATGCTCAAAAAGGCAAAATGCTAGACAACCTTTGGGGCCTTGATACATAGTGTGTAGTATGTGAGGCCTTGACACATCCATTCAGGGAGGATACGGCAGACCGGTGAATCTGATGCCAATCAGTGAATCTGATCAAGAATGAATTTTCATCTATATGAAGATACAAGAAACAGGGAAAATGGAGGAATGGTAGAGGTCTGTTTTGTGGAGAGTGTGAGAGACAAAAGATTCTGACCTGTCTAGAGCACCACATTTCACTTAAAAGATGATATCACATATCGAGTCCGCTTGCCTTCTCACTGCTGATTGGCCCAGTGGCTCCCTGACCGCTCCGTAACAGTGGAACTGATTCGCCCTGGGGTCACATCGCTGAAACTGATTTGCTGGTGGCTGACATTACAGAAAGGTTAACTGAAAATGCACGTCAGGAGTCACAAATCTCACCAACAACCCAATCACTTAGAAGAAGGGAAACTACAGGTGCGGCCCCCAGTGAAATGGTGAACGACAGTAAACAGAGGGGTAGTTCAGAATTTAAACCACGAGGCACAGAATCCTTCAGCTTTTTTATTTGTGGATAAATACCTTCTTTGCGCTGGGCTACACAGGGCAGCAACAACAATGTAATTCAAGGTCAAAGGTCATGTCCAAATGACACAGCACCTCTGAGATGTCACCTCTCTGAGATGTGACAATGAGATTTGGGTCCTCCTGAGTTTCTCTTTCACAGATGGGAATGAATCCCAAGCCATTGAGATGTGTCACACATAGTCGGCGCCCAAATGACAAAACACGGCATATAATGGGCAACTTGAGTACCTGCGTCATGATTCCTGAAAAGGGCTTGGTGCCCACCCCTTTTTATTTTATTCCTCGTTTTATGCAATAATTATTTTCCAAGCCCGAAAATGATGTCCAGTTTTGGCTGCCTGCTACAACTTTGCTGACATTTGCACCTCTCCTTCCCACTCCTCCCCCCCCATGAAGATTGGGGAATCAGATCTCACGTAGTATGTGAGGCTAAAATGAAAGGCAGGGTAGTTAGAAATTTCATTTTAATGGAGGGGAGCCGGCGTCCATTCTCATCTTTAACTGTCAGAAAGGAAACCTCTGATGTCTTGAATTTGTAGACCTGCACAAAAAGCTCTTGCGGATGTTTGAAGTGTTAAAGAAACCCCCCCCCCCTTGTGCAGGGTCATTAAAAGTGCATAACATGTTTGATTACGTCTCTTCTTCAGTGACCATGCTCAGGATAAGTGTTTAGAAATCAGATGTATAGAGACCATATTCTCTTTTACTATAATTTCTCCTAGTCATCACTCATATGTGGCTCATTAATAATCTACATCTCCTACAGGCTCTATACCGCATATGTGTGATGATGCATCTAAGGACTGAACTTGAGTGTGTGCATGTGTACGCAAGGTGTTCATGGCAGCCCTCAAAATAATTTTGTTCCAAGCTGTACCCGTATCTTATTTAGTGGGAGACAGGTTCCGAATTCCAGTTTTGTACGAGGTAGTAAACCACTAGGCTTCGGGAGTAAGTCACTGTTCCTCGCACGATCCTCGCTGAAGCTTGTTCTATTATTGCGGCAGAGACTGCCGTGTTTTTCGCGTCCTTCGGGCACGTCGGAGATAATTTTAAACACCGATGTTTTTTCCGTACATTTTCTCCCCTCGCTGTGTTGCTGGAGCGATCAAAAGAGCGAACCAAACTCGTCAGATGCGACTTTTCAGCCTGGTGGTGAAATCGCGACTGACATGGCCTAATTTCAAAACAACACGACTTGACGCAGAATTTCGGGTCTGAGATATTCAGTGAGTTTTCTGCCTTTTTTCTTTGTTAAATAAAATTTATTTGTACTGTTCTTCATTTGACCTTGACTTGAACACAAAGTTTACATTTTCTCAGTGGCAAGAGGCGGTGGAGTGTGAGATGTTATCTGTTGACCAGGTGCAGAGGGGTGGGCTTCAACTTCCTGCCAGCACACAGGGATTAAATCTCTGTTTTTTTTTTAGTTTTATTAAAAGGGGTCCCACTGGCCGACAGACATCATGTCCGGGACCGAGCTGTTTTTCTTGGATACTTTTCAAGGTCTTCCTTGACCAGGTCTCCTCCTATTTTCACCTCTGAGATCTTTCCGGATCGTCCGAAATCCTGCATCTACTGAATCTATGATCACCTCCATCACTGTCTCAGAGGGCCTTTTCGCAAATAATTCACTGATTTTGAATGACAGAAGCCGGCCTTTTAAATCCAGTGAGCTTCACTTTAATTACTGGTCTTCATTTCAGCCATGTGGTCGATCAGCCACTGGATCTTTATTTGCCAAAACATTGTATGACTTATTTTATCCCGTCGGCTGTCAGATGATTGAATGAACATACTGAAGGAGACGAGGCAACAGCTGAGAAAACAGAAACAGAAGCGGACCAGTCATGTGATTACGACGGAAAAAAATGGGAATTGTTCTGTTCAGAACACTCCCCCTTTCTATACCGGGGCATATGCTTACTACACATACCAGCTTGGAATGATGGGTAATTTGTGAACGCGGTAGAACCCAGCTTATGAAGCAAAACCCGGCCAGATGAGGCAGGTGAAAAATCACAGAACACCCCCCCCCTCCCCCCGTAAGAATGCATATGGATGTGTTGGCATGCAGCACCTGAGTCAGTGATCTACACCAGGCCCACGCTGTCCCCCCGCCCCCCACCGAGATACAGCTTGGAAGGTACTAGGAGGAGAGAGAGGATAAGGGCAACGTCAGGTGAGCCCACACACGTGGGGCGTCTGGACCCCGGCCAGCTCGTCTGTCAGAGCTCCCTGTCATCGGGCCGGGAGCCCCAACACTTACGCCGGGGGCCACCAGACCCCGTGTGGCCATTAGTCTGCCTGAGGTCACAGTGGGTGCCCGGCTCAGTCCGCGCCACGTCTTTCACCTGCCGACGTCTGTCTGTGTGTCTCTCCGAGGGAACACATCTGCTCCGATGTGGACACAAGTGCTGGACAAGAGAGTGTGTCTGCTTTGGAATTCAGATAAGATTTTTGAACAGTCTTGGGAACAGGATTCATGTTGCTACAGGCATGAGAAAATAGAGAGGAGAAAGACTGAGAGATGGGGGATGAGAAGGAGTGGGTGGAAATATTTTTGACTATTTTGTATAATAATAATAATAAAACACCACCATTACTAAACCAAAGGCACCCTAATCTGTCTTTAGTGCTCTATTAGACCATAGCATATGGAGCAAATTCACATATTTCCAAATGCAAACCTGTTTATAATGTATCTATATATATATATATATACACACACACATACACACACACACAAACACACACACACACACATGCATATTGTCAGTAGCCAAGTATGATTCTCAAAAAGCACAACAAAAGAACAAGTGTGAAAATGTAAATAGCAAAACACGGAGGCACCTCCTCCAGTCGGCACACAGCAGATCCCCAGACATCCAGTCCGAGTCCTGAGACTGCGGAGGCCTCGAGCAGGGCTGTCAAACTGCAGTGCTGGGGGGCCGGAGCCCTGCACATTTTAGGGTTTCCACTCGTTTAACACGCCTGATTCGACTCCCTGTGCTAATTACCACGCAGCTCTTGAGCGGAATCATTTGTGGTGGAACAGGGAAAGAACTGAGCTACACAGGGCTCCGGCCCCCCCAGGACTGCAGCTTGACACCCCTGCCTTGGAGCATCCCAGCATGATGAGACACTGAAGGTGTGTCTCGCTGACATGACTTAACAGGTGATCGGCAAATCAACTTTACGGTCATTGTGCATGTGCACGACGAAACGATTGGGGCAGACGGCGGCGATCAGGGCCGGCTGTCATCGCTGGGTCATTTCACTGATGTCTCTGCAGTCCTCATTGCTTTAATTCAGTCCCATCCAGATGTGTTCATCAATAATACAAAGATGGTCACACCGCAGCTCGCTGGCGGCAAATCACCCCACCGGCCTCTCTACAAAACAGTATGTGTCCAAGGACTTGTAAATTCTCATTTTATGAGACATTTCTGATGATGTACGCATTCGGGATTTAACTGGGATGGCACTAGCCTCAGCCTGCGTCCTTTGTGCCTCCATATAAAACAGCTCACTGAGATTGGGGGGGGGGGAGTCCAGGCCAGATCGTCCCTCATCGCTTCCCGCCGCCTCTTGAAAACGTGCCTCGATTATCCCGCTGCCTTTTATTTACTCCCGGCTCCGCGATTCCGCAGCCTATCAGACGCCCTCCATTTGCTCAGCCAAGCGGGACCTGCGATTCGGCCGCCTGATCTTCTGTGGGGTTTCGCCTCCCGCGTCCTGGTGAGGGAAGGTCACGGGGCCCAGACGGCGCCGGTACCCACAGCATCCTACGGCATGAGAGCTACGCCCGAAACAGCACATCGTGTCCTCCGTAACCTCAAGAACCTTCGAGGAACGCCCCTACTAGTCAGCATCGCTAATTGTCGCCTGCATGTTCTTACTGTCGCTAAGTTTGGAAGATCTAGTTTAACTCTTGCTCCAGCACTGCTGACAAGTATACCTGGACATTCACTGGAAGCTCAACCTGGCTGTACTTATGTCAAGTGGCCTCCTCCACAGTGAAATGTTCGTAACGTACTGTTTACCTCACTTACATGTCTGCTGAACAACGTCAATGTAATAGTCAAAAAAAGAAATAGTTAAATACACCGGGGTGGAAGTAGGTACCACTGGGGCCTTCAGGTTTGGAGTTTTTTGAACCTGGTATCTGTGCTGTTTGGTATTCTTGACATTCATCTCAACACTGAGGGTTGCAGTGAACCATGTCCTGCTCCAGAGAGCACAGAGTAGGGTGTGGGCAGCCGTCACAGAGCATCAGCACCTTCTGAAGAAAAGGCCGCCGCACGTCGCTATGCTACATGAACGGCAGGCTCTTTACACCTGAGGGGGGACCCGGAGGATCCCGGGAGCGGCCCACGCCAGCGGGAAACCTAGGGCGCGAGACGCTGGGACCAGGGAACCAACTCAGGCCTCGCATCCCAGGAGCCGCGGGGGGAACCGAGCCAAACACGGTGGCAGGAGAGATCGCAAAGCTTCTGGGAGTGAGAAAATCCCCGGCCTGCCCGTTCCCCGCCCCGAACGGCCCGGCCGCTTTTCGGCATGCCGTGCGGTTTGGCTGCCCCCGCCGTTTCCGCTGCCAGGGGAAGCGCCGTCCGAATGCTTGCCCTGCCGTTCGGCTATCACTGTCATGCTCTCTGCTTCCTCATTCGCAGCCCCCGTTCCCCACCTTTTAGCACCTGTTTACAGCACCACCATCCCCCCAACTTGCAAAACAGCAAGAAGCAAACAGTTTAACAGTAAGATTTTTTCATTTTGATCCCAAACATTGAAAGGATCGCCAATGCTCAGCCAATCGAGATTAAGGTTTGTTCAGGCCTTCTGTCGATTTAGCACCTTACTAAGGGAGTACTAGAATTCAGGACCATGGACAGCGTTCACCTGTGTAGTGACTCTTTGTAGCCAACAGGGGGCCCCATACCTCAGGGACCCCATGTACATGCATGGTTTCAGTGGTGGTAAATACCAAATGTTGGTCATGGCAGGTCACTTGACCCTCCTTGTCACTCAGGACAGCGTAAAGAGAGTCAGCATGAGTCAGAGTCAGTCAAAACGTGTTGAGCCTGTTATACTTGTTGTCGAGCTGGTCTTTCACAAAATGGCCAAAAGTGCCTAAATGCCATTCCAGAAACAACTTATTGACTGTCCCTGTTCACTTTCACTCACCTGCCTAACCAGTGCCATAACATTAAAGACAAACCACCAAGCGGCACCACTAGGGGGCGACCAGCAACCCATCCTGCCGCACTGCATTCATATATTTAAAATGCGAATAATGCGATTAATATGCACTACTACAGGGAGGCAAAGGGCACAAATCAGAAGGACATAAAAATGGATGCATATCAAGTGGCTTTCAAGCTGGGTAGCATGTCAAATTTTGGCAAAAATAATAACGATTTTAACAAATGAGAGCTGTTGATTCAGTGCTGAGAGTCCCCAGGGTTCCCCGTTGAGAATTGTAGTTGCTCTGACTGCCATTTAAATTTTATAACAATTTTGGAATAATTGAATCACAATTCTGCATTTGGCTTTGTCCTGACAGGGTAAAGGTCCCCCAAAGGCAATACTAGACTTGGGAAATGTGGGTATAATTTAACTTGGACCCCAATTCAGCCATGTTGGGCTCTGACTCCTGTCCAGTCACTATCGGTAGATGTTTATCGTTAGATGTTCCAGGCTTTGCTTTGCCGCAGAATCGGGGCCCTAATTTACAGCCCTCCATGCCGGCGATCGATGCTCCCCAAACGGAGAGAATCCCTCGCTGCGTCCACCCGCTGTCCTTCAGCATCCAGGGTTATCAGCGGGAATTTGGCGGCCCGGCTACTCCGAAGGGAAACAGCTCGGTCAGACTGGGTTTCCAGCCGAAGCCGGCTTCAGCAGAGCACAGAGCAAAGCCTAACATTTCGTCTCCAGCTCAGCCTTCATTTTGGTTGTCCTTGCCTTGTTCTTCGTCAATCACTCTGTATCCAGCTGGAAATAAGGTAGGAGACAATCTGGGTTCTCATTCATCATAAACCACATAGTCCTGTACTATGGGGGGAAACCAGTTTAGCCCGTAAGAACCAAATGTAACCCTTGTGTCAGCTTCCCTGTTATAAAAAAACCTCACGGTCTTATGTAAGATCACTGTGGATTGGCTAGATTAGTTCATATATAAAAGCAGCACGAATGCACAGACATCATATTGTACTCTTCTGCTCCCCCAGAGATATACGTTGACAAATGGTGGAAGGCCTATGTAAGAGAACACAAAGCGTTTCAACGCGGCCCATCTGTTAGGTATCATAGAGATATGTAAAGCAAAATTAAAACTTGGCAAGTCTTTGAACGGTTGAGCTTGTCGCGTCTATCTGCCTGCCGGTCCCCCTTGGTTTCGTGGTCTTTAGTTAGGATCCAGCGACAGGAAGGGGTGAAGCACTAGGATCTGATTGGATGCCAGTGAAAAGGGCGGGTTCTGCCATTCGGTAGGTCTTGCTAGTTTAATTGAGGTGATTATTTGTGGGATGCTGGAGCACCCGCTGATTTTGAGTCTAAAAGTAAATTAATCAGCAGTGTGAAAAATATTCAAAAATAAGCATAATGTAAATAATTTGGAGCTGGCAGAGACTCGGGGGGTGAGGGGGGGGCTCTTTAATTGTGAGTCGCGGAGATGTGCAATTTTCACAAACAATAACCGAGACTGCCTCTCAGGGCTGGGTTTATCACGTCGGGGGGCGGCAGGCCGAGGGCACAGCGGGGGGACGTTCGGGGCCTCGGCTCTCGCAGGTTTACCGCCACGACGGACCCCGCGGCGCAGACACAGTCCGAGAAAGAGCAAAAAAGGAGATGGGGGGGGAAGCGCTGGCGAAGCGAGAGAAGCACCGCTTCGAAGGAGGAAGGACCCTGGTGCTAAATGGGTCACTTGTTAACATCACTCCTGCTCCACTTGGCCGTCGTCCCGGGCTGGGGTATGAGGTCCACACTCAGCCGTGTCTTTCCAGAAGCTTCCACAGCCCACGGTGCCGCGGAGCCTGTCAGGGTCGCGCGTTTACGAAAACGGGCAGCACAGAGGATGCGGAGTTGAAGCCCTCGCGGTGTCGGTGCCACTATGTCACCCTGTCGTGTCATCACCACATGTGACAGTGAAGAAAAAGGGGGGGGGGGG
>JAABNY020000120.1:1151100-1163015 GCA_015164015.2 Brevimyrus niger
ATGTTCAGCTGCGGCTGAACAGAATGTGGGGTGGGGTGTTTCGGGATGTCTTCTGTGTCCTGTTTTGTTGACCTGGACTACACGCTGCGTGCTTCAACGTAACGTGAACGCCCCGCCCTCCCAGTGTGTATACATCCGCGTGAGCGCGCGACTGCGCGTGCTCGGACGGCTAATGGAGGTGGTTCTCGGCCGTTTCGCGCCTCGCAATCACTTCTGACTGAAATGGTCTGAACACAGCTCAGGTAAAGCGGGTCGTCATGCTGTTTTTCGGGGTTGATTGGAGTTAACGTGCGGCCCGGGGCGGGCGGCTGAGGGGAGTAGGTATGCTAACACTAAATAAAGACGTCCCAACCGGGCGAAGGTCGTGGCGGCCGACCGCAGCTCCGCGTTATGTTACGGTGGTGTAAACAGCATAAAACAGAGTGGCATGTAGTTATTTGCACGGTTTAAACATCCAGGTGATCCACCGATGCAGCACGTATGATCAATAGGGAGTTATTTAAACGGTACTGAAACCGCTACCCATCCGGGAAAGACCCATAGTTCGCCATTTAGCATAACTCGAACACTCTCCCCACCATTATCCTCATTAAAAACATCAATTTGCAGTGAATTTCCTTTGGGGTGGCATTTACCGTGTCGGTAAGTCGTGTATGTTTTGTAAGATTTAATGTCTGGCCGTGTGCACCACATAGGAAACGCTAGCTAGATATGTAAAAAACAAAATAAAAAAATAATCAATCGCAAAGCAATGCAGATACATTAAAGATGTTTTGGTATTTTCCCTCAGCGTTTTTGTTTCCGTCTTTTTTGAGTCATGGGGGTCCCCGAATAGAACGTTAACTAGATCGTAATAAGTAACCTTTGCCCGTTACTAATGGCCTGATGTATCGTGTACTGTACGGCATTAAGGGGACTCCATGGCTGACTGAGTCCTGTGTGTACTGTGAACCCCTCCCAGCAGCCGCAGGGATGGCTCTGTGTGCTCTCACCCTGTTGGATGGAGTGAGCGACGAGGTGACGGTGGCTGCTGGAGTGGTGCTGCTCAGCCTGGCTTTGGTGCTGGCCTGGCTGTCCACGCATGTCGTGGAGCGTGGAGACCACATCCTGGGCACCATCCTTACGGTTGGCGCCCACGCCTCACTGATCGGCCTGGGTGGTCACGATGCCTATATCGGGGGGGGACCCGGCGCAGATACCACTGAACCACAGGCACCCGACCCTGTCCAGGAGGACAAACCGGAGGACGAAGACCTGGGGCAGGAGGGTGGAGTAGAGGCAGCTGGGGAGGGCGCCGCCCTAGAGGCAAGCGTCGACCAGCTGCTGAACATTCAAGGGCTGCGCAAGAGAGCGGGTGCCATCGGCGGTGATTCTGCCCTGCAGCCTGAAGGAGAGGAGGATGTCGAGGAGCGGGAAGAGGATTCCCCCGTGGGCAGGATCTCCGGCCCTGACATCACTGTCCGTCTCAAGTTCCTCAATGACACAGAGGAGCTGGCCGTGCTCAAACCCCAGGACACCATCAGTCTGCTCAAAAGGTGAGGCAGAGGTAGCCCTAAATCATTGATTTGTAAACAGAATTCCTAACTGGTGACCAGTGTCCCTTTAAGCTTACACTGTCTCGGCAAAGGTCATGGCAGATTAATATGCATAACTAGGAAATACTCGGGTATCTCTGTAGCCGTGAGCACAGGGCCCCAACCTCGACCTGCAACCTTCCGTTAGAAATCCACATCCCTAACCGCACTGCTGCCCGGGGAGCTTAAATGGTGTAAAGCTGCTTTGGAGCACGTCCAGTTTCAATTTGCGGGTTCCCATGATGCACTGCCACAGCCACGAGTGCCTACGGCAAGCTGACCCATGCTGTGTTTCTGTGACGAGATTCTGTCACCTTGTTAGTCCCACTTTCATATATATAGTATTTAACTCCTTGTTATTCTGTTCCTTTTGTATATTGTTTGAGAATGGTGGTTTAACTAATTAACTAATTTAAACATGGACACCTCAATTACTAGTTGTGAAATTTAAGTACCATTAAAAAAAAAAAAACTTTAGTCAATTCCACAGTTAAATTTATGGCTATATACGTTAATTTCAAATGAAATTTGAAATACCACAAGGTGAAATCAATTACGGGATAATGGGATGGCAGTAATTGTGCAAATTTCAGACCGCAGGGCTGCCAGATACTCTGAGATTGTGAGCTTTTGTGAGCTTTGACTTTGACCCTGGTCTTCTGCGTCCCGTTTCCCCCTTTTTCCTGTCCTCTGCCAGCAAGTACTTCTCGGGCCAGGAGCAGCAGATCAAGCTGATCTTCCAGGGTCAACTTCTGCAGGACCCTAAGCGAACACTGCTGTCCCTCAACATCACCCATAACAGCGTCATCCACTGCCACGTTTCCCAGGCCCAGCAGGAGAGCGGCTCAGAGGGCGGGGCTCGCACGGCGGTGGAGCCTGTGGGGCCAGGTGTCAGCCAGAGGGCCGGAGGCATGGGCCCGGCCCTTAGCACGGGCAGCCTGGTGGTACCCGTCTTTGTGGTGATGCTGGCCGTCGTCTGGTATTTCCGCATCAACTACCGGCAGTTCTTCACGGCCCCAGCAACAGTCTCTCTGGTGGGCGTCACCATCTTCTTCAGTTTCCTCATCTTCGGCATGTACAGTCGGTGAGGGGCGCCGAGAGCCCTGCAGGCCAATGGTCCTGGTGAGGTTTTCGGGGCTTGAAGAAGGAACATTTGGCAGACCACTCTGTTCTGTGGCGAAAGGCTTCAGGCGAGATTGGGACGCGTGAACATGTAGCTGCAGCCGCTTCTGAATTAATTTGCACACGCATGTCTAAGCCGGTGTCTTTGTTGGAGGTAATAGCTTGTAGGGGAGCTGGGGTGACGCCTGTATGAAACGTTTTGGCTTTTCTGTAGAAGGAAAAGGTCAAACAGCGCAATCTCACATGGCAATGGTGGTAGGTTTGGTCCTCAGCATCTGACCTTTGGTTTGGTCAGAATTTTCATCCTTGGATGAGTCGTGGCAGATTTCCGCCAGTGGATCTCTAGGGTCCCACCTTCAGCCAAGTCATAGTTCAAAGCAGAAGCTGGAAGAGAGCCCTCTCCCCCAGACTTCTGTTAACTTAGAGCTGTAGGGTGGTTCCAGACCTCAAAATGTGGCACCCCCTTGGCATTAAGATCACAGTCCTACGCATCGGGGCACAATAATCCTTTTAGACTGTGGGCCTCTTCAGAAGCAGAGGAAGATGGATGGGGAGATGTGGTATAAACACTGATTAAGTTCGAGATTCGGGGCGGGGGGGTATTCTGGAGTTAAGCTCCAGGCTGCTGCCGCCCTTGTTAGTGTCCTCAGAAACCAGGGTATAGCCACACAGCAACAGCTCGTAATACATCAGCCGTCGAGCCAAGTAACCAGCCCTGCAGACTCTGCGTAATGGTTGGCAATGAGTGTTTCAGTCACACTCAATATATGGGGGTGAAGATGACATCACTGGCTGTGCGGGGACACATCCTACTGCAATCACCATCCCAAATGGCCCAGTCGCCCCTCTGCAATCTGCCACGTCATCACACCCCATAGATCCCATCTCACAACATCGGACTTCTACGTGGACTAAAGAAATGATCCGACTCTCCTCGGTCTTTGTGATACTAAAGGTGTAACATTTCTGCTTTGACACCTCTTCACAGCCTACTCAATGTTCATTTTCAAGTTAATTATTGTATTATGAAAGAGCTGTTTTTTGCTTGAGTTTTCAGTAATGAAAAATAGTCTAAAGTAATTCTAAAGTAATTCTTCGGGAGTGTGTGTAATGAAGTAACCATTTTCAAGGAAAGTGTGTAAATAAATTAACTTACCGTATGTCAGATTGGATACATTTGGCACTCCAGGATTGCTGGGGGGGGGGGCTGACTACACCATTTGTACAAGTCCTGACAGGCATTTTTAAGTGATATTTGTACTGAGGACACTAATATGCTTATCAGTGTGGCAGAAATGAAAGTGTTTCACACCCACCTCGCATCTGCTTCCGTAACAGGACTGGCGGCCGAGGCGTCCCCTCCCCCAAGCGTTGCGTTATCGGGACCGGTGAGCTGCCAAGCCCGCTTGGCGCGGGCGGGGGTGCGGCCTGGAGAGCGGGGCCAGGGCCTACGCCCACCGTGCCCCCTTAGCTGACCCGCCAGGACGGCACGTTCCGTCGGCCGGCTCCTTGGGACTGATGGGTGACAAGGCTTCAGAAGCGCCTGCCCAGTCTCCAGCCCTCCCAAGGCGGCCTGCGCGTCGAGGGAGACCTATAGTCTTGGGAGGAGGGAAGTGATTCTGCAAAACACTATTCAACGTGCTTTGGGGTAGCCTTATTGAAACTGCAGTGCTTGGGAGAGCTTAGCACCTGCTGTCCAGGTCAATGGCACATAGGCTTCCATTTAGACACAGAGTCGGTCAGCAGGAGTGGAAACACTGGCATTGTTATTTAAGGGTATTTAGAACTAATGTGTCTATTTTGTTACAATTGATATAGAAAACTTTTCCAGTTCATTAAGAGCATCCCCCCCCCCCCATAGTAGGTAATATCTGGGAAAGTGTAGCCTTCAGTGCTGTTGCAGTTTAGCCGTTCTGTCTTAATATCAGATAACCTGGACAAAACAGGAGACCATTCCGTGCCCACGGTTTGTTTCAGCGACTCTCACAAGCTGATACTGTCCTATAAGAGTAAAAGAAAATGTTCCTCTGCGTCATCCAGCATCAGCACAGCATTAACCTCCCCCGTTTATGCGATCCAAAGTGATATACATTGTATACGGCGCCATCTGTATCTTCTTAAGTGCATTACGGAGACACTAAGGCTGAACAAAACGGAAACCTGAATGACAGTTTTATTCAGACTATTAGGCAACCACAGTACACGATAAGTTGAAAAAATGTCAATAACTAGCTGTACATTGTGAAATTATGTATATATATATATATATATATATATATATATATATATATACACATAAACAATAAACACATGCACATGCCTGTGTGATTTTTCCTTGTTCAGCTGACTTGCAAAGTTATTGTCTCATATGCCAATATTCGACTGACACCAAGGTGTGAGAGGGGTGTCGCCCCCACAAGGTCAAGTGTGGCATGTCACGCACCCCCCACATCCCCACCGTGATCCCTACAATGAAACACACTTTCTGCCAGCCATCTGGAAGTGTGGCGATCTCACTCGCTTTTTAAAGGGATGCTTTTATGCGTGAGAATTCCAGCGATCGGCTTCTTGAGCTCGGAACGCGTGCGTCGGAACGAAATGCAGGTCGACAAACGTTCGTCCCACCCGACGTCATCGCAAACTACACACCTTTAAATAATTACGTGGGTCTCAAAACTGCTCCTTGAGTTTAAACTCCATCAGAGTTCATCATAGCTAGTTGCAACTAAAACCAGTCCAGAAATATGGAATCAACAGAAAATGTTTCTCTTTTAAAAAAAAAAAATCATCAGCACCACAAAAATCTAAAGGAAAGATGGCAGAATGTCGTCTTGTGCATTTCATGCTGTGTCAAATCACATCCACGGTTCCCGAACACTTGAGGTATACAGCAGTTAAAATTCCAGCGATACACATACCCGAGAGCTTCTGACTGGGGTACTAACACGCGCCGTGGGGGCCGCTCAAGGCCGGCCGGATGCAAGGAGCCCCACGGGTTTCCATCTCAAACTCGTGTGCGACACGGGTGAACCTCGGTAGGCAGACCCGCACTGGACTTCCCGGACGCTGGCAAGCACCTGCAAAATTCCCGAACGAACACACAAACGCAAGAGCCCCGACTTGCTCAGTAGTGGCCAGGGGGGGGGGGAAGTGCATGACGTACGACGCCAACCTCGGGTGCATCTGTGCGTTCACCGTAAGCAGACACCTAATGCTCATGCACTCACAGGAAGCACAAAAACACCCACGACGGCATCCCAAAAAGAGCACGATGGCGCCACAGATCCACACACCCATGAGGTCCAGTGCCGTTCGGACACAGAAACTGGCCACGCAGAAGAACCAACTTTGCCGATTGCGACGGACATGCCTTCGTCAGTTCAGGGGTGGGGGTGGGGGGTGCAACAGACCAATCTGGAATGTGGCATACTCCCCTTTGTAGCCACCCCCTTTCATTTAAAGACCCCGCGATGTCCTAAAACCATGATCCAGCGGTTCCAACAGGTGAGAACCGCACCGCCCTTGTGGCTATGCGGTTCCTTTCTCATCAACATGATCTGAATGACATCACCTGACACCATAAACAACCAAATGAGACAAAAAAAAAAAAACGGTCGATTGGTCCCTTGCCTACAGTAGCAAAATCAAACCAAAACTGTTTGCCCGTCTATGATTCAGTTATATTGATTACACTTACCTTGTTTAACCAAAGGGCACGAGACTGATCGGAAGTACACCATGTGCAATGAGCCCTGATTGTGTAATTGTGGTCTGCCCACTGCTGGGGTTTGAAAATTCAGTGAAACATCTAAAACGAACAAGCTCACCAACCTCAACATTTCAGAAAATAATAATAAAAATAATAATAATAATTATAATGGGACCCAAAATAACATTCTCCTTCAGAAGTCAGGAGTCCTTGAATTACCATAGCAGCTGCGATCCAGGTGACTCTAGATCTTATAGACACATACAATACACCCTTAGGGTGACCACAAGTGGAAACTTGAGATGGAGAACCCTTTCCAGAAGTTAGGCTGCAGGTTCACGTGGGCTAATTAACGCCAGGGTGGGGGTGGGGGGGGGGGCACTATGAGGAGCGAGGTCCCGTTCAGCCCAAGGGGGCTCGCCACCGAGCGGCTGCCATGATTTCCGTCTCCTCCGTGAGCTCTGGGATGGGGAGGAATGCGCCGGTGCTAGTTCATGTCGTCGTAGATGCTGGGAGTGGGGGGTGCCGGCAGCTTGGGCTTCTTCTTGCGACTCGGGAGACCGAGGCTCCCTTGCGAGCTTCCCCCACCGCCGCCGCCCGTGGTCCCGGCCCCAACCGCGGCGCCGCTGACGCTCCCAGGGCCCCCACACGCGACGCTGTTCAGACCAAGGGACGGCTTCTTCTTCTTTTTGGGCTTCTTGGAATCGGAGTTATTGGTGCCTTTGGAGAGGGAGAGGCCCGAAATGAGAGCTCGATAGGATGAGTGTGACTAACGCCTGCATTCCGTCACGGCAATTTGAAGAACAGAAACATCTATAACCATCACCTGGATATGATGTATGGGCAGAGACGTCACCTTTTAGCAACAGTGTTTTTCGTAATGAATTCAATTTGTTTTGCTTACACACATGTTGATTTAAATCACTACAAAGAATATCACTTTGTCTCGGACGGTGAGGGCCGTGCTGTCATGGCACGCGCAACCCCGGGACAAAGTGGTAATGTTGCCTACCTGGAACAGTAGGGACATAGTTGAGAAGCCTATAATGCCAGAGCTAGCATCTCAGCACTGGTCATCCTAGGTAGTCGTACTGGGATTCCCACACTCACTCGCTTTTGAGGAGGCAGAGTCCGAAGGAGAGATGTCAGAAGATCCATCCCACTGTAGCCGGCTCATCAGAGCCTGCCCATCTGGGACATCGTAACCATCGCTTTCCACCACCCCGTCCACATCAGGCAACGACGACCTGTTGATGGCAAGAGTCAATCACAGGTAATACCCACAAAAACAGGGGAAGAAAATGTAGGTGTACCACAAGGGCCAACACTTGTACCCTTTCAAATTCAAAAGAATGCAGTTAGTACACTGTAGTGTACTTTGTGGACTACAAACTGATAACTTCAAAAAGCATTGTCAAGAGAAGCAAATCATTACTGCAGAACCACTAAAGAATGTAATAGCTTCTCAATCAAAGTTGGTAGATAGCTTAAAAGATTTCTTTAGTTTCAATTCCCTGAGCCATGGGTGATCTCAGTAAGAGTCGTGTCCATCCAGTGCCCTCCAACGTTACACCCTGGGTTTGTGCCTAGGCCTCATCGGGCATGCGTAACACGGCAACAAATTAATTTCACTCATCGGCCAACTTTTTTGCAGCAAGCCAGACAGTGATACCAACTGGGTCCCGGCTATCTCTGCCTACAGAGGTGGCTGTGATGTCATCAGCCAGTGACACGTGGACATGGGCGTCACTCACGCGGCTGGCCCCATGAGGAACACGCGGACAGTCCTCCTCTGTTCGTCCGTGTGCTGGGGACACCGCAGAGACCTGGAGGGACACAATGTGGCATTAAACCCCTTCAAAGCACCTGCCGAAATCAAAATGAAAAAACAGCTCTGCCTAAACCCCCCCCCCCCCCCAAGGACCAGACAAGGCAGGCTGCTCCAAACCAGGGTCTTTGATCCAATTGGCAATTTAAAAAAAAGGGATAAAGATAGTTTGTATCACTTCACAAAAATGAAATGAAACACTGAATTCTAAAACTGCTTAAGAAGGAGAGACTCATACGAATTCTTGCTTAGAATGAGCCAGTCACAGCTATTTCTGAATTCTAAATGTTTAATACCACTAATGCCAAAATGAAAAGAATATAGGTGCCACTTGTGTACCCAATAACCCCCCCCCCAAAGAAGCACTTCCATCTGTAGTACAGAAAGCAGCCATCTCTTGAAATCATTCACGCCAACCGTGATCCAGGAACTCCCATCGCATTTCTGCATCTGTTTTTTGATGGGAGGTGGGGGATTTCCCCTCTGCAGCTCACACATATTCAAGACGCAAAAGGGTCGTCGACCAAAATGTTCGAGTCGGAGTTGGCCAAAGGATGAACGTAACACCTACTGACAACAACCAGACCTGGGTGGACATTTCCAGGGTTCAGGATTTGCACAAGAACCACATGCCGGCCGATAGTGGCCGTCGCATGTGTCCGTCGGTTCCGTAGCGCGAGACGAAGCGTGAAAGGAAGACGGACCGTGTCTCGCTTCGGCTTGTCATACGCGCCGAGAAGTGACATGACGTGAATCGGCATGCTCCGGTCCTTACCGTGTGCACATCTTCTTTGTGTGCTCCGACATCACCCCGCATTGCTGCAAAAGTAGGGAGGAAGGGGAGGGGAATGGGAAATAGTACCAGTTAACAAGCCGGAGAGAAAAGACAGACATTCAAGGCTGTGTCTATCTTTCACAGGAATATAAGATAGCAGAGGAAAGCTAACCCTAAAGCTATGATGAAAGATGGTACCAGGGCTTTGGCCCAATCATCAGTATATGAGCCGATTACCAGACCCACAAACCCCCAGCATAATCTTATGGGAAATGTGCCATATTTTTGGTTTAAAAAAAGTGTTTTCCAGAATCCCTGTGTGTATCTTATAACTCCAGAAACCTAGACACCTGCACCAGTTTGCTGGTTAGTCGTACTAATCAATGCATTAATATCGACCCCTTAGGCCAGGGGTGGCCAACCTTATCCACAAAGAGCCGACGTGTGTGCAGGTTTTTGGGATAACCAGTAGGTCAGCTGTTCAAACCCAGGTGTGAGGACTCTTCAGCCAATCAGTCCTCTAATTAGTAATAGGCAGTGGCAGTGAAAACCCGCAGACACACCGGCCCTTTGCGGATAAGATTGGCCACCCCTGCCTCTGGCACAAAGCTAGGAAGAGCTTAACTCATCACTAGCTTTAACTACTAGTTAACATTAACAACTAGTTTGACTACTAAAGTTACTGACACACGAAAAAGTGTCAGCTAACTAGCCTCCGAAGCGTCACACGACGTCACGATTTCTCACCGTGGTCAGTAAAGACCTCAGTTCCTCCGGGCCGAGGGTTTCGTAACTGATGCCGGAGTTGTAGGCGTACTGCGGTGAAGGGAATGGGGGAGAACACAGGCGTTCAGCACAGCGGCGGGGAGCACAGCCACAGCACAGCAGCCCACAGCACAAGGCATTTGCTCGCCAAGCGACGCCAGCGAAAGAGGCGCTTCGTTGCAGTTTGTCAGAGAGGACATGAAAATAGCAGGGAAACTCTGGTTACCTTGTACGGGTCAGTGATGACACTATTGCTAAGCTCCCCTGGAAATAGAAGAGAGCTTATTGACCATGGTTCCTTTTACAGCCAAAGTAACTTCAAAAAGACAGCATGTGAAGTGAACAACTCCCTAGTACTCATATATCCACTACTCTTAGTACACAAAGAGCAACAGGCCTTTATCCACTCAATATACTGAAGGTGAGGTAAATACAAACAATCAGGTCACACACACAATGGGACAAATTGACTTATTTGCTGCTCTGTAAATAGACCCGATTCCTATATATATATATATATATATACTTAAATGCAATTTAAGCAGAGTGACTTAATAGATACAAAACACATTATGCATGTTTGTCTAAATGAGAGTGTGCGGTCGAGACATTGACCTCAGTCCTGACAACCAGCCACCAGCACAAGGAGACAAAATAAGTGGGTGGGTGGGTGTGACATTAGGTAACACTGCACTAGTGTTAATTAAAAGTGTGTGGGAAGTGAATTTGAATCAAGGCACTGGAAGCCTATGGAAAAACAATCATGGGTCAGTCTGGTGTATTCTGGTTTCGGTTGAAGTTGATCATTCATTGGTTGGAGGGAGACAGCCAACCCCCTCCCTGCCCCAAGCAGGGCAGCACTGACATTTAATATTGGGTATTTAGGTAGCAGCACTGAAATTTATTTCATAATCCAATACATATTTTTACACAATGTGGGCACATGAGATATACATGCAACTCCTTACAACATATGATATACATAAAATAAAAGTAGGTAAATATATAACAAAAATAAATCCAAGCCTTTAACTACCAAAACACTAAACAGTCACATGATCAGCAGCCATCAAATCAAGACGCGATCGAGCGCATCATGTGTCGAGAGGGTGGGCGGGCCCGCATTCGGGGGAACGCTGAAAATCCCTGAGCGTCGGTTCACAGAAAGGTCCTATTTTGTCATCTTTAAAGGTTTGAAACGCACGCCGGGGGCAGATCGGAAGAGGCGGTCCGGACCCGACCGCTGCACGGAACGGGGTAAAGATCCACCCCAACCTGCGCCGTTCCCTCCGGAGCAAACCGCACGTCCGATCACCAGAGACGACAAATCGCCCAACCAAGGAGACAAAGTGGCTGCCGTGTGGCACATCCAGCGCACTTGTACTCTACCAGCCTACATCTATAGACAGGTTAAAATATCCAGAACATTCATCATTTAAAATAAAAAAAAATAAAAAAAAGCCAAAACTGTAATCGTCCCCAGCATTCTATAAGACACACACAAAAAAAAATTGCACTCTTTAATGGTATTTCCCAGAACTGTGTGCACCGTTTGGGAAGCAGTGTCACACTGCATGAGGCCTCAGCATCCATTTCGGATGACAGAAGTTCCGATTCCAGGCGGTCGGTCCCCAAATCCAGGGCACCTCCTCCCTGGACTTTGCACTGCGTTGAGTTGGGGTAGGAGTGGGGTGGATAAGGGGTTTGCAGTTGCCAGCCCCTCTAAAACCCCACACCCTACCCCCTCCCCCCCTCCCGCTAAGAGAATGGTTCATCCCTCACCGTCGTGCGGGGGTCACTCCCATTCCGTCCCCTGTCGCCAGGGGCCCCCGTAACGCTGCAAGGATTAGAACGTCGACATCCCGTTGCCCACTGACCCGATCGACACTCGCCGGCGCAAAAGAGACCGCGCCAAACTCCAGAAACGTCCCACCTGGCAGCCAGAGCTGGCCGTGATCAGGAGGGCGGGGGCTACCTCCACACAGAAGGGAGAATCCAGCGGCGCTCTAACCGATATCGACGCATCAAGATTGACGGGCATGAAGCCCCAAAGATGGGGAGGACATGTGGTGCGTAAGCGGGTTGATGCATGGATGGACGCAGATAGGACCGTGCACAACTCTGTCCTGGGTCTCCTAGGCA
>JAABNY020000120.1:1169429-1181945 GCA_015164015.2 Brevimyrus niger
GAGTCGCTTCGATTATTCTTTCTGATGATGCACCTGTGACCCTGTACCGGAGAAACAGCTGGAATATGGGTGGATGGGTGGATGGATGGATGGATGTAGTATTCTTAGTATCCTACAACAGCATATTTGACCGTGGTATTTCTGCAGCATTACTTTCATCGTCTCAGGTTTTATAAGCAGAGGTTAAACCATCTAAGGGTGCTCTTCCGCCACACCAAGTACGGCGCTTTCGCTTTTCCTTCGACTCCCAGTCGAGTACCGGTACCAGAAGTTCCAGTATTGACAGTGCCAAACCAGATGGCACATCAGTACTTTGGGGTGGAACTTGAAAACACTTTGTTGATGGGCTGATTTGCATAACCAGTCACTGAAAACATAATGCAAACTCCGTCTTGAAAAGGTGCACTCAAAATAACCAAACTTTAATTATTATTTTTTTTATGCAATTGGGTCATAAGAACAGATAAAAAAAAATAATAATTAAGTATTTTGTTGAATATACCAGTACAGCATGCGTATAACGCACTGCTCTAGGGGCCTGATTTTGTTATACATGTATGTCAATGAGTCGATTTGCAAGGAACTGGCATTTCCAGGTCACCTGACACAGAGGATGCCTAGTAGACGTATTAGACAGCATTACCAGCACTTGACGGGGATCGATAGGGGTCACATTGTGTAATTTCCCGGCCCGTGGGGCATGCAGATGTCAGTCGCCCATTGAAACAATGGGTACGTGAGGCACCCCCACACATCGTGAAGGTTCCGGTTGCCGGTACCGGGTATCACGCCAGTTGAAAACCAACACCTAGGAGGTACCATACTTTGGTATTTTCTCCAAGTATCAAAAGCTTGGTACCCAGTGTGGTGGAAAAACGCTCTTAGCATACAGTTGACTGAACCTAATAGGAAAGAACCATTCCCTTCAAATTCAATAGGTGGCCTAGTCAGTTGACGATAGTTGAGGATGAATACAGGAGATGTGTGAGATTTGATTTAGAACCAGAGGATCCCTCACCTTCTCTTCCACATTTTGATCGGTATCATCCTCATCATCATCATCATCATCCTCTTCTTCCTCCTCCTCCTCATTTTCTTTGTTTGAAGACTCTTCCACCGACGAGACCTCTTCTTCCTCATCCTCATCCTCATCAATACCTCCGTCTTCAGAATCCTGGGGAAAGATGTGAAGGGAGATGTGGTTCCACGATTGCTCACGAGTCAGAGAACGGAAAAGCCCCCCCCCTCCCCCATCAGACTTACAGATCTCTCCACGGCTGCTGGTGGCATTTTGGCTTTCGATCCGCCAGGTTTGTTCGTTCTTTTACGCTTCTAATGAAACAAATTTATTTATTTATTTATTTTTTAAAGTTTAACCTGTGAACTCACTCCGCTAAACAGAAAGAAGCAGGACACCCCGTTCCAGACAGGAACGCTTTCCACACTCACCGTGGAACGATACTCCTCGTAGGCTGTCCGTTCCTGTGGTGACAGACCCTGTAGGAAAAGGGAAGAGCGACATGGGCTATGCAGGGGTGACAAGCTCATACGGACGGGATCGTTTGCACTGTCCCTGGTCCTGGAATCGGTGCTGATGTGCAACAAGGCAACATGCAAAACCGTGGTCATGGTCAAAGCCAAAGTCTGACTGGATAAATATGAACTATTCGTGGCGTGACAGATTCAGCACAGACCGGCAGCTCAGAGCGAACTGCACGTCAGCTTCGACCATGAAGAACAGCGAGATGGACTGCAGACAGCGGGAGGAACTGAGCATGCTCCTTGGGGCCCGGGGCCCCGAGGAGCTTAAGGGCCCAGCAGTACCTGGAGCCACAAGTCCAGCTGCTCCTTGTACTGCTCCAGCATCGTCGCTGCCAGCACCTTGTAGGAGTCCCGGTCCCTTTCGGACAAGCTCTTCCACCGAGCCCCGACCTCCCCCATGCGCGCCTTTAAGGGAAGGTGGGTCAGCTCCTTGCTTGCGAGCACCTCCTGGGAGAAGATGTGGTAACCACTCCTGGGGAGACGAGGGGCGAGGCTTTAGGAGGGGACCTGCACACAAAACCCCACCCCACCCCACAAAGCGGACGCTCACCCCGGTGGCTTCTTGGGCTCCCCCACGAACTTGGTCCGCTTCCCCAAACCGACGGGCACGTTCGAGGGCTGCATCTCGCCGAGCTCCCGCTGACAAGGCAAGAGGTGGAAGAGACTCTGATCACGAGCGGAAGGTTCTCCGCCCGTCGCCAGCAGCGCTGGGCTTCTCTACACCACATTGCTAAAAAAACAAAAAACGCCAAAGAAGGCAGCCGCAGTACGTTGTAGCGCTTCCGATCTTCCATAGCCTTCTTGATCCACACCATCTTCTTCTTCTTGTCCATCGACATCCAGACTGAGTTCATAGCCTCCTCGGCCTTCGCCCGGTTGTTCTGCTCCGGAGAGGAGATGCGCATCGTCACACAGAGAAGGGGGCGACGGGTGCAGGTCGCATGACAAAGGCCACCCCCGTCCATCGATTCCCCGCCGGGTTTATGCCATCGAAAGGCTACGGCGAGTGTAAATTACAAAAATTTCCCATACATTGAAGCTTGCCAAGTAGCTCTCCACGACAGAAAGCTGCCAGAAGTCTTGGGCCCTTTTCGGGGGGAGGGGCGGGCCACGGTCATTCCTGGCCACCTTCTCCATCTCGGCCTTCAGAGTCGCCTCCAGACGTTCATATTTCTCCTACAGGCCAGAGCACAGGATCCGAAATACGTCAGTTGCCCGAGCCTAGATTCCAGGAGTCCTCATTTCTATCCATTCATATCCCAGCATTGGACCCTTCACTGTCGGGCATCTCAAAGAAACGGAAAGGATTTGAACAAAATCTCATGCAACATGTAGCATGACAAACAAACAAAGCCGCTGGGAAGATCTGAGGGGGACTTTGCTGCAACATTTTATTTTTTTACAAATATTTAAAATCAAAATAATTTTTTCCCCCGTTTTTTTTTTTTTTTTTGGGAGAAATCAGGATCACAGTCCCTGGATCAATTTGTGGGTTAAGCGTTACCCTTAAATCAATTGATCAATCATGGGATGTGGGTCATTTGGTGTGGATCCATCTGATGTACTGGGAACTGATCTTCGCCAAAGGAAGATGCCGTAGGACAGGTACACATGAACACAAAAAGTATGCATATCGAGAAACACCCCAGGGATCTGAACCAGTGACCTTCTGATCACAACCACATCATCCTAATGCAATGAGCCACAAGGCGCCCATCTGGGGGTACGAACGCGGAGCAGTGAGACTGCAGGGCACCGGAGTTCCATACGGCACCTTCTTCTTGTCGGGGAGCTCGTTCCACATCTTCGCCAGCGCACAGGTCAGCTCGCCGTCGGACAGCTCCGGCCGCTGCCTCTGCAGCTTGGGCCTCTTCTCCTCCGAGAAGATGAAAAGGGCCGAGATGGGCTTCCTGGGTGCCTCAGAGCCCGTCTGGATAGGAGGGTGAGGGACAGGTGAACACGGTATTCACCTGGGCAAGTTTCACTGCCCGTCTGGCAATAATCGAGTACTGATGTACGATGGCTCGTCTTACGATATTTAGATTTTACGACAGAGGAACAGAAACACGCATTCATTAAACCACACGCTTTGATCTATCCTGGGGCTAACAATATGTCGCATGATATTTTCTCCCGATGCCGGGTGACAGCAACATCTACGTTTCCAGTCTCTTTGGCGACGCTAAAACGCAAAAATCCCACGTAGTGTTTAACGACATAACGCACACATTTTTTTTTCTTTCTTCCGTTTTCAAGAAACATTCATGTAGTTACATTCATGTTTGACGCACGATATCTTCCACTCATGATGGGTTTACTGGAACGCAACTCCATCGCAAGTCGAGGAGCGTCCGTAACGGGGTTCTCTCTCGTGAGCTTTAATGGGCCGCTCCTACCCACAGCCCAAGGTCGACAGTCCCAGCCTCCCACCCGCGTTTCAGGACTGGTCTTCTGCACTTACGGAGGAATGGCGGTCATTCGAGTTTGGCCTTTGCTTGGGCGACAGGCTCTGGAGAAAACAGGGAGAATCGCAGATGAAAGCCTAGTCCGTCGGGGGGAACGTCCCTCACGAAATGCACGCTAAGGAGAGTGGACATCCCCCCCCCACACAACCAGCAATCTGTCCGCCATTAGTGGCCTAAAACGTAATGGTGCCAGAATAGACCAAGAGACGTGGGTTTCCACTGAAAAAGTGGAGGACTGCTTGGGAGTGCCAGTAGGGGGCACTCAAGCCCTCTCACCATGGCCGTGGACGTCTCCTTGGAGGCGGGGCTGCTGCCGTTACCCTTCCTCAAGTCTCCCAGTGCCTCCAGCTCTCCTTGGACCCGCTGCTGCTGATCCTTTGGGAGGCTCTGAGAGGAACGAGGAAGAGGCCAGGTCCAGGGACCGGCAGACACCAAAGGTGTAACTGGCTTAATCACAATAGAAATATTACATCACAGTGCTCTCTTTATTCACATGTAAGGTAGAGAGTAATCCGGGGCCATGCGGGGGGGGGGGTATTGGATCTCAGAATTTGATTGGATGGGAGGGACACAATCACACAGACAAATCAGAACTCACACAGAGGAAGCGATCCATTTCAACTTCATAATCCTTCTTTTTCTAAAAAAGGGGGGAAAATGAATAATGCTAAATAACTGATTATTAGTAAAGGCAGCTAGAATTCTAAATTCCAGAATTTCAGATCATTCAAAGATAAAAATATTGATTTTGTACGTCACATTTTATTATACTGTGTGGAAGTAACCTTTCCAACATTAAAGATCCCGGCGCAGCTTTGCACGAGAGCCTGGTGACGCATCCTCGTGCACGTCGGACCTTTCACGAACGACGACACGCTCACCTGCTCGCACAGTTTCTGGTAGCTGTTCCGGTCGCTCTGGTCCAGCTTCTTCCACTGCTGCCTGCACATGGTCAAGCGCTTGGGATTCGGCACGTCTTTCAGGCTGGATACGGCCTCCGAGCAGTACAAGGTGTAGCCGTTTCTGCGGAGCACGTGAAAGATTCACAGTCCGTGGTGATGACTGCGGACCAATCACTGCAGCTCATGGGATTTTAAACTTAAAGATGTTTGTGTGATGGCAAAACAAAAAATTATTGGGCAACAAATGTTTACTTTCTTTTTGCTACCCATATCAAATTGTGATTTACAGTATTGCTTGTGCAGTTCAATTCAATGAGTTCAATATCTAATCAGAATTTTGAGTAATACTTAAACTTTACCACTACACATATATTTACAGTATATATGCAGCGAAGTACTCACACTGGAGGCTTCTCGGGTCGGCCATCAGATTTGTCCTTCAGGTGCCTCTCAGCCTTGGTCAGAGTGGTCTTCTTGATGTCCCTATCGGAGAGGTTCAGCTCCGGATGCTGCTGGATGAACTCCCGCATGGTTTCCTGGACAACGAGCGCAGGTCGAAGTTCGGTTAATCTCCACAAGGACCAAGCCAAAAAAAGAAAAAAAAATGCATCACTAAGGCGTCTCACCTCGTAAATCCTCTGCTGCTCCAGCGACTTGTTGATCCACTTCAGCCTCTTTTTGTCAGACAGCTGTGTCCACTGCTTCAGCAACCTGTCCCTGATGTCCCTGGCGTTTGCCTGGACAGAATGAAAGTCACGCTATTCCAATGCATACATGCCACAACAAAACTGTCACACTGGCGAGTACACACATGTTGAAAATAAGTGAAAGTAACAGGTCATGCTTTACTACACCATTACGCAGTCATAGAATATTCAGTGCGCTTTCTGCATCGATGGAACATTCATAAGCAACATGTACAGTACCAGTCAAGAGTTTGCACACGCCAAGCTGCTTACAAGGGGTCAGTGATCTTTAAAACAAACGCTCCTGTGCTTGGCTAAATAGCTCAATTCTTCGTGTGATTGAACCGGTCCGTTTCCTTGATTGAAAGACGCATCCAGCCGTTTCACATTAACATTAGTGACACGTGCATGGATTATAGGAAACTGGCCAATCGGCACACAGCAAGAACTCAGCGCTAAAGTGAAATCCAGGTCTCGTTAATTGAAAAGGTAGTTTGCGTACCCTACCCTAGCCCATAGCGTCCCCCCCGACACGAAGCAGGTGGCCATTCTATCACATCTCATGATGCTGGCCACCTGACCTAAACACAGTAGAAATGGTGTTGGAGAAGTTTAACCAGAGAGGAGTTACCAGCATTTTCGTGGGACGTCCTTCAGGAGCTGGAAAAGCATCCCAGGAGGCCACCTCATGAAAGTGGCCTGGAGGAGAAAGCAGGGTCAGCTAACTGGAGCCAAGGGCCTTGCTCAAGGGCCAAGTGGTGGCAGCACTCTGCTGACCACTGGATTTGAACTGGCAACCTTCTGAATCCAAACCCGCAGAGCTATGACCTCCACAACTTTTAAATTTTTTTGCTTTAATACTTTCTTGGCCGGTGTGCATAATCCCATATATGGTTATTTTATAGTTTATTTTTATACAATAAAAAACTTATGTAAAGAATACTACAAATGAACCTTTCAATGGTTAGGTGCGTCCAAACTTGACTGGTACTGCAAGTATACCTTAGCTTTAATAGACATGACTAAACTAACTATAACTAACTGTAATGTTATGATGTTTAATGCATATTAAAGCTGTTAATGTTTTCCATGATGCTGCCTAAAACATTCTATGAATGCATTATAAAGGTGCACTGAATGTTCTACATATACATAACAGCATTATGAAGGTATAGTTAATGCAAAGTGCTACCAAATGATGTTCTTCAAACATTCATGCTCCAGACACGTTAATAAATCGCTTTGCGCAACACCTACAGCAACACTTTCATAAAAAGGAAACCACGGTAATCACTCACGTCCGGCTGGGTCTTGAGGATGGACTTCTTCTTGTGGCTGTACCAAAGCTGCTGAGGCGTCTTGGGTTTCTCTGGAATGCTGTTCTTTAGGTTCACGTCTGGGTGTTCCTCCCTTAGCAATCAGAACAGACGAATAGCACCCAGGATGAGTACTTCTGCAGTGGTTTGTGGCAAAGCCATCTGCAATTCACTGACATTCCCCCACGTCAGAACGCCGCACGACACCTCACCGGAATTTCAACACTTTTTGTTCAAAGGCTTCTTTATCTCTTTGAAACTCCTGCACATATTTTGCCTGCAAGATAAAGGATATTCATGCAGACAACAAAATATTGAGGTTTCATGCATGTATTAATGACTGGCACGCTAATGCTTTATTGCTAAGCTCAGAAAAGTTTGCCCGCTGATGTTTCCGCACCCTGCTGTGGTTCTATCACTTGTGACAATCTATCTAACAACCTTCACTACATGAAGACCATCTCCGAAAAGCTCCTCTGGATCACTGACCTTCTTGCGCTCTGGAAGCTCCCTGTACTTCCTAGAGAGGACCTTGGTGAGGTCCATGTTACTCAGTTCAGGGTGCAGCTTGGCGTATTTTGCCCTTTTCTCCATGAAGAACCTCAAATAAGCCGTCAGCGGCTTTTTTGGGAAATCTGGGTGTCTCTGAGGGAGGGAGAGAGAGAGAAAAAAAAAAAAAAGCATACTCTGGATTATTGGGAGACTAATCTTGGTAAAACAGCACTAGGTTTTAAAATCGGCCTCCTATACTACCTGAGCCCTCTTGGTTCTCTGGGGGTTTTTGACGAAGTCTTCAGCGTCGACGATCATCTCAGACAAAGTGCGATATTTGCGTACCTGAATCAGAGTTCAGACTCACATCAAACAAACAGAACAGGCATTTCTTACACAGTTTAATGCATCCACTATAAAACAAAGTCGGCTAAAACGTCTTGCAAAAAGTCATCATTATTGAGAAGCAAGCAAAATATTTTTAGAGATCCGGTCTAAACAGAATGTAGACCGGGGTGTCAAACTCCGGTCCCGGGGGGCCAGAGCCCTGTGTAGCTTAGTTCTTTCCCTGTTCCACCACAAATGGTTCAGCTCAAGAGCTCTGTGGCAATTAGCACAAGGAGTTGCAAGGAGTTGAATCAGGTGCATTAAACAAAAGGAAACCCAAAATTGCACAGGGCCCCGGAATTTGACACCCCTGATGAAGACCATTAAACAGACTTCTGAATGTTTATACACCTTCAGGATACTTGATAGCAGCCCCCCCCCCCTCACCTCTCGTGACACCGCCTGCCACTTCTGCTTGCAGGCCTCGGCTGAATAAGGCCCGAATGCCACCTTATCCCAGGCCAGGCGCGACTCCATCGTCTTGAACCTGCCAAGGTCATTCTGGGGGAGGATCCCCTTCATGCCGTCGAGGAGCTTCAGCATGTCCTCCTTGGGCCAAGCTGCTGCACCAAGCGCACGGGTTCAGGGGCAGCCAGGGAAGCGGACGAGCACCCATCGTTAGACTCGGAGCCTGTGCTCAGCATCAAGCATAGCCAGCAGGCCAACTTCTCCATTCCTAGCCTTCAAACTATCATCCATATATATATGAACCACCGTTGCAGATGATTCACAAAGAATCAGTATCATTCCCCCCAAAAATGTACATTAATATTTTGTTTCCCCACGCACCACTGTGCATGAAATTAGCTTTGATATTCTCTTCATTTCAGCATATTTTATAGGTATTTAATATTTGATTTTTTTATAATTATATAATTTTTATTATGCCAGTTCATGTTTGAATCCATAAATATATGGGCAGGATTAAAACATATGAAGGCCATTTTTATAATAAACTTACTTTGATCTGCAGTAGTTTCCATGTCTCCATACAGTCCTTGAAGCCTACTTCTGCAAAAAGTAAACATACTGAACAAGGAGTAGAGAGAGACCAATTCAACAATAAGAAAAAAAAAGTTGACTTAACATATTCTTTCTCGGCAGTTAAGTAAAGTTCGTTGTGTTCAATGAAGGGATGGCAAGAACAGACCCCTCAAGCTAGTAAATCTGTGCAAATAATAAATAAAAGGCATCCTTAACAGATGAAGCAGAGCATGACCAGTTTGGATTTCCCACAGGTCATGCTTCTGACTGGATTCACAGACGTCAATAAATGTTCATGTTCATGTTTTATACCACGCCAAGCTTGACCACGATAGGAGTGAGTAGTGAATCCTGGACAGAGCCAGTGCTAGGATACTTACCGTCAATGCCGTCCTGAAGCCAACGTGAAAGCGTTATGGTTAGGTGGTAATGTCGCGTCTCTGAAAGCCGAATCGCCAAAATCAGAAGAAAAACAGATTTACCGACGAATACTATCCATACAACAACAACAACAACAACTACCTATTAAGACGATCAGATGACAACAATATGAGCCTCTTTGCTCGGCCGTAAAAGCGACTCTTGAAAGTAAATACCTCACCGTAGACCTTCGCCGGTGCCTCGAAGTCGGCTGCAAGCGGCCCAAGCCAGCTACAAACTCGGAGCAAACCAACGAGACACGACTAGCAGCTTATCAGGGGCGAAACGTGGCGCGTTAAGGCGCCGAATCTGGGAAGAAAGGCAGATCCCAGCACGGCGAAGTAAAACGGACCGATTACCGGTGGCTCACCAAAGACTCCCGGCAGAGATGTAGGGGTGACAGGAAACAAAACTTAATAAGTGCGTTTAATTGTAAAGACTGGGCGAAATCGAAAGTGCGCCGACCACGTGTGCGTCTCCAGGCACATCAGCAGAGCCGCCGAGCCCGCAAACAGGCCGATGAGCGCACCGCCCCTCGATCCGTCACGCTGGGCATCAAGAAGCATGCTTTACAGCTGGGCTGGGGGCTGTCATCACCTATAGAGGGCCACGGTGCCTGCATGCTTTTGCGAAACTGATTGACGACACGTGGAGTGAGGCTCCCACCCCTCCTCCCTGATAGCAGCCCCACGAAAGTAATTAAGACCTGCGGGACACCAGTGCACCCAGTACATCGGGGTTTCCCAGCCCTGGTTAAAGTGCTAACCGTTTTGCCTTGGTTAGCGGATTTGCGGAAGGGACAGGTGAAATATATGCAGCCTTTCATTTACTAGACATCTGTCTACATATCGAGAAATAAACTAGCTCCGCAATCGGACTTAGACTCTCTTCCTTTCCACTTAGTTTATACCTTTAGCATTACTGCTAATGAAAGGTCCACAAAATCGGGCTCCAGTCAGCGATCTCATTGATGTAAACACATCGGGCATGATTTAGCTTTTCTTTGGCCACGTTTTGCAACACATCCCTGTTTCCATACTTGAAATTAGCAAAGCCCTAAGTCGTTTTGTACCATGGATAGAGGGGTCGGACCCACCCATCCCCCACATTTCTTCCCGTGTTCGCGAGCCGGCTCCCCTTAACACCCCCTCATCCTCCCCCACTTCAGACACGCAGTGTACACTGAACTGCGTTTCAGACTGGCGCCTTGCGGCATCCCCGTTCGAGGTGTAGCCTCCGCGAATTAAATCGGTATAACTCATTTTGAAACTGCAATTGCTGACAACGAATGTAAGGGTGACTTTTATGGTTAATTATCAATAAATGCACGAAAGCTCAAGACACACAGGTTAGGAAGACGCCTGCACAGAATCCTGAATACCGGGACGTTTCAGGACTGCTAGTTCACCTAATTGCATAGGCGGGTGAACAAGGGAGCTCCGCACAGGAAGAAAGGGACTATAAATACACAAGCTTCGAACCTACTACTTCGGAAGTACTGGGGGTATGAGGCTATGGCGCTGCCCACAGAGCCACCACAAGACTGAGCAGAAAGCAGCCAGTGATGTAACGAAGTTGCATGTATCGTTGACCCGCTAAGCAGGGCAGGGCAGGGCAACCTGCGGCTCGCGAGCCACATGCGGCTCTTTTACTACGTGGCTGCGGTTCTTCTCAGAACAATAGATGAATTCATATATTCATGTCATAACATATTATGATGGTACTTTCGTAACGATAAGTAATTTTTATGGGTTATTATTATTATTCGTTTAGATATTTCTTTAAGTTTTCTTCTGTTACGTCTTAACTGCTTAATTTACAACTTCCTCAAAACCGTTCGCTAAAACGAGATTACCTCTCTGGTTAAATGATCGATGTGCTTTTCACTGAAAAAGTAGACGACTTCTAGAGAAAGCATCTCTAAAGAGGTTTCAAGTAAGCTATAGCTTACAGTTACTTATGTAACTTATCCAAATGACTTAATGATTTGTGTCACAGTAGTTTAGATTTTACAATCCATTTTGCTGCTCTGCGTGTGTATTATGCACATGTACTATATCATACATCTGTCTCAAGGTGGGGAATGTGAAAACTTATGAGTGTCACCACTGAAATGAATAAAGTACCTTTATTGTTCTGTTCTTTGTTCAAATTGATGAATATTTAGTCAGTGATTCATTTTAAAGGCATGTAGATGACCAAAAATAAAGATTAACAAGGTATTTTTGGAGCAGTATTCATTTTAATCAGAGTTCTATCAAGCAAGACCGTTTCATATTAAGCGTGACAATCATTACTGGTTTTATGTGCCTCACATCAGTCTTAAGTTATTTTACAATGCACTACAGTGTGACAAGTCAGCTTAGATTTTCACACAATTAAACAATATCTAAACAGAACAGCTATCAGTGATTTCTACAGACACAATTTCTGCTAAAAAATACTTTTCATCCAGACAAAGGGCAATTCCTTGAACAATATGACTGGCAGCAGGCATAACTCGAGAAACAAAGTAAATCATGGACATCTACAGCCCATCTACAGTTTTAAGGATGCAGGGAATGACCAGGGGACCTGTTCCTGATGAACTAAGGGCTACAGTTGCAGACCATGTCATCAATCACGGTCTTACAATGACTGAGGCTGGTCACAGAGTGCAACCAAATGTTGGGAGGACTACAGTGTCTTAAATAATACAAACATTTATTGGGAGCACGTGTGTAATCCAATGACGTAATACAGTACTGCTAAGTGTATAATTTGTATACCAGTAAAGCAAAGTACAGTATAGCTAGGGACGTTGCTTGAATTTACATTTATTCATCTAGCTGTACTGCAGGAGTCCCAAACCACCGGGCCGTTGAGCATTTTCGACCGGGCCGCGGCGAACGGATAACAGAGGCCGTTTTATTTTGGATAACACTTCCATTTGTGTCTCATAGGTGGCGATAAAGCAACACACACGATGATTAGTTAAATATTGCGCCCCTCATTTTTTTAATTACCTCAGTTTTTATTCTTACACGTCACCGCTCCCAACCAAGTTTTTTCATTAAGATCAAGGCAGAATATCCAGATATCGCTAAAAAAAAAAAGAAGCACTGAATTCCTTGCTTTTAATTTCCAACAACCTACCTTTGTGAAGCGGGATTTTCTGCAGTGACAGTGATTACGGAATAGACTGGACATAAGTAACGCACCTCGGTACGTAACATTGTCTCCCTTTACATCCAGATGGGACCGGCGCAGGGGCGGCATGGTGGTGCAGTGGTTAGCACTGTTGCCTCACACCTCTGGGACCCGGGTTCGAGTCTCCGCCTGG
>JAABNY020000121.1:44172-54599 GCA_015164015.2 Brevimyrus niger
AGGTCCTTCCAGATCCAGTCAGGCCCCATTAGGCAGTACCATATCCAGTCAGATATAGGCAGGTCTGACCAGATCCAATCAGATCCGACCGGACCCAGTTAGGTCCAGTCAGGCACAGGCAAG
The DNA here is from genome assembly GCA_015164015.2 of Brevimyrus niger. NCBI lineage: Eukaryota > Metazoa > Chordata > Actinopteri > Osteoglossiformes > Mormyridae > Brevimyrus > Brevimyrus niger. The sequence continues at coordinate 44,296 of JAABNY020000121.1, forward strand.
TCCAGCCTTCTTTAGCCCAGTCCAAATGTTCCTCGTCATCTGTCCTCCATCTTCGCTCCCCAGCATGCACAAACTCAGGTGAGAAGACTTAAAGATGAAGCACACACGTAAGGTGAATGCATGCAGACACAGAGTGCGCGAGGCTATTAACACACTTCTTCGGTGTAATCTGTATAACATTGATGACAATAACCCTCACAGCACATGGGAGGGTGGGCTGTGGCCTGACCCTTAGGACTGTAGAAAGTAGATATCTTATCAGAGGAAGTTCACTCGCTTTTGTCTTCCTGTAGGTTTGTGGTCAACAGTCTGACATTGCAGCGCCGCAGACTGCACACAGTGCTGAGCCTAAACTGCGACTCGATATGATATTATCGGTGTACAGCTGGCATAGCACTGTACTAAAGCCCACTGGCATCACCCAGGACTGCACGGCGGCACTGGGAATCTGCTTAGTCTCAAAATTATGTTCACATTAACGTTTAAGGCAATGCGGACAGCAAAGCCACAAGCTCTCCACATATGTACACATACTCTTGCAATACGGTTCTGATACACTGTTCATATACAGGCTGATTGTAGCCCTAATTTTATCTTAGTTGCCTCCAAATCCAAATCCTAATCATACACTGATATATACGTACAGGGGCACACATACCCCCCCCCACTAGGTTTGCCACCATCAATTTGAAGGAATATGGCTCCCATGGCAGAATTGGCAGAGATATTATACCCCCCCCAAGCCTATAAATTATTTGTCCTACCTTGGAACCCCAATAAAGGGCTGGGTCCCACCGACACTCCTGTATAGGTACATCACGTTTTGAACACCCCCCCCCCCCGAGTGATTTTCTTGACCTCTTTTAAACAATAAGTGGTGCTACCAGGTTGACTATTTAACAAAAGGTTTCTAATGAGGCTTCACCTTGGAACATCTCATCGCGCTTTTTGGAAATGCATTGTTCTCTGATCTCCGGGTGGACAAGTTCTGCGTATGATGTAACCGTGGTCTTCCAGTCCTGCAGAGCTGGTTATCGATGTGGAATGAGATAAGCCCATTCCTCTGCTTTACCACTGGTCCTGTCACCACACCAGGACACCCCTGAGATCTACAGCGACCAGAGTTTGTGCTTCGGGACGCTGGCAGACATGAGACTTTCCACGTTTGGTGTTTTGTGATGCTACGATACACCATTGGTATCTCTTTTGAGAGAATGCCGTGCGAAGTAACGAATGCTTGGAGTAAGTGGCCAATCTGCAATTGATGGTGAACCCTAGTAAAATTTTACATTTTCCAGGTATTCAAATGAAACCATTCGAGAGGCTCTTGAGGGGTTTCCATTGCATATGATAGGAACGCAGAACTCCCGATGCGAGAATTAAGCCGTTTCACAATGGCTCATAATAACCCCGCAACACTGCCTTTCAGAAATATAATGACCTCGTTCATGCCAAGTCAGGCTAATCTGTTATTATGACCTAATGTTGGTGCAACGTTGTGGCATTCTGGCGCCCCCTACAGTCGCAGACTTGGCACTACCTCGAAAAGCAAACTCCCTCAACATCAGTCACCAGTAGTGGGAGAAATGTGGCTGCAAAACCCACAATATATAGGTGGACTGTGCGCAGTCAATTACAACATAGTTTAACCTAACAGAAGCAATAAAATAACCAACAGGAAGCGAGCTACACCATTCCACGATTGACGATGCACAATGATCCCGCCCCCACTGCTATCCGATACATTACACGTGCAGCGTCCAATCAGATACATGCTGAGATAAGCAGTTACATCAGCATTACAGTAGCTCGAGACAAGTCAGCGACTGCAGGGTCCTGCATTCCATCCTGACAACAAATCATGGTGGTGAAGCAATTTTAATGCCTTCCCACAATGCTCAGCAGTGTAAAAAGTCAAGAACCTTTCCAAGTGGCAGCCTGCAATAGAGAAGGACCACGGAGCTGCTTCAGGAGACTGTTGAGTCACACCCACCTGCTTGAGGGCAGCGTCTAACAGGAAACAGCCAATGCAAAATCAGGAGCACTTTCAACACACCAATGGGAGATCTTAGGAGATGCTTTATCCTGTTCATTATATACACACCAGTAGCCAATTTTTTGGGAAACTCTTTTTAGAGGTTACAGAACCTTATTGGGCTGTTGCTCCAGTTACCTATTTAATTGTCCAATGTATGATATTTTTAACATTCTTTGATCGTTTATAGACATTACAGCCAGTACTTGCATAGTAAATTTTATAGTGCAATGCTAAAGATACTAGGTTTTTCCAAAAATTTGCCCATTAGTGTGTCTCAGAGAATAGCAAACCTTATAAATATTAAGATAAAGTTTACCTAAACGTTTTTGCATTTAAATAGTTTTTGTGGGGTCAAGTAAAAAAAACAACCGAGTATGAGAAGTATTTGTGTATGACCATTTTAATGAGATTAACACCAGCGCTGACTCCCAAAGTCCAGTGTGATTTATAAAAGCAGAACGGCAAGAGACTCAACCCCTTTAGAACCACAGGGTATTGTTCTCCTGTGATTATTGTTTTTTTGCTGTGAATTAACAGTTTTTTGTGGGTCGTTCACAATTTACTGGACCAGCCCCACTGTTCCCAATGAATTATGGTGCGCTGTTTCACTCTGTTGTCACAAAGACACTCAGAAGGCTTGCAGTGATATCATTTAGTTACTGACAGCATTGACATGTAGTAATTAATTGTTCAACAAACTGTTAGAAATTGGTCCATAACCCTTGCTTGCCGTTATGGATCCTCATTTCAAAAGTAACACTTTGTTTTTACAAGTGAAACGAAAACCAATGAATTGTACCCCAGGGGTTATAAAGAAAGTCGCATGCAGAACAAATAAAACAAAGTCACTGAATGCTATAGCAAAATACATGCAGAACTGGGCCCAGTGTATTAAGATTAAATTAGAATTTTCCCAGTTTCATTATAGTTGGTTATACTTCTACACTGAAATATCTTAAATTATAGGTCCTCAACCAATAGATTTGAGAGATATATTGGTTTTATATACCTTCTAAATAGCAGACACATAAGCACCAAGTAACGCTAACTTTATAATCAATGACTTCAGCAGGGTATTTAAGAGCTAAACCCAAGTGACAGCCTGTGAATCATACGACCCACCAGAGCCAGAGCTGGATGCCCATGTTTTGGAATATTCATGAGCCATCTTCTCCGCGTATGCTCAGAGGACACTTCAATGGTCAGTTCATATTCATGAGCCATCTTCTCCGCGTATGCTCATCGAGGACACTTCCATGGTCAGTTCATATTCATGAGCCATCTTCTCCGCGTATGCTCATCGATGACACTTCAATGGTCAGTTCTAACCCAAATTTTTCCTTTAATGATCCCACAACTGTACTGCCCCCCCCCCACACCAAAGTTTAACATAAACGTTGTAAAACAAATAGCAATACACAGACATTTGTGCGGAAGCAGATTTTGATGCAGCACAGATGTTTTAACAATACTTATTAAGGTTGCTAAAGGTAATATGCAGCAACAATCTGTTGTGCGGAAAAAAAAAAAACAGTGTCCAAAATCCAAAATAAGAAGCCTCACACTCAAGGAGCAGAACATCAGCCCAGATGTGCACAATCCGACAGCCTCGCATTTTTTTCAAAACACTAAACACACTTTTACACATTACACACAGAAACACAACACGATGACAATTTCCTTGACATGTCAAAGCGCTGGATTTCAAATTACCACACCTATGAAGTAACTGGTGAAACACAAGCAGCAAGTGTGCAGACACATAGGGGCTTAATTGTAAGCTCTATAAATAGGCAATAGGTGAGTTAAACTGAAACGGGAGACATGAGAGGGAGAGGGAGTGTGAGGACGAGAGGGGGAGGTGGAGGAAGAGGCTGAGGTAGAGGAAGACCCGGAAGAGGGAGAGGACATGATCAAAGAAGAGGACCGAATTTATCAGATGAAATTTGTGCTGCATGAGTTGACCACATGAAAAACCATGGACTACAACTGAGGGAGGCTGGACTGAAAGTTCAGCCAAATCTCAGCAGGTACACAGCGGCATCAGTAATTCAGACATTTTGTCAAGAAAACGTCCGGGAAAACGGGGGAAAATGCCTACTGTCTACAGTAAACCGTTAGCTTGCTGCATGTAATATATCAGCACTCTTTGGTACCCATTCCTGTGATATTTTGCAGTAGGCTGCCATCACATAAAATGGGGTCCTCCGTCGCCATGCCAGCTTGGGTCCTTACAACATCACCCTCACTGTCAGATCATTACACTGATAGCACGATATCATCACAGCAGCGAATCAAACGCAACAGATGTGATACACTGCCGTCTGGGACAATGAATCTTTCCACCGATCTCCTCTGGTCCAAAACTGATTTCTTCAACATCCACAATTTACAATCCAACACCTTCCACCATACTCCCTGCTCCTAAACCTAAAACTCTGCAGTGAGAAAAACTCGGCATGGCGATGGAAGGATTACAATATCCAGCCCTATGACCAGATACCCTTCATTTAAGCCACGGAAGAGTACTGTGATCAAATTGATGCAGCATCTGTACAAGGATGGATTTGGCATTCAGTGTTTTTCCAGCATTTTCTTGCCAATGAGAACATAACCTGCGATGTCGACAAATCCTATGGCCAAATCCAGATACTGTAGGTGAAGAGGTGATACCAAGTTTTTTTTCAACTGTATTTGGTACAGTGTTTTATACCTTCATCTCTCCAAATGTGTTTGATGAGCTTACAGTTGTATGTACAGTAGTAGCATGAGATGTTTGTTCTGAATATGTTTTGTTCTGATGTTCAGTATTGACTATCCTGAGTATATAGAAAGATACACAGTAAATAAATATTTTCATCAGTCTGCAGTATCAGTCTCATGTAGTATTTGGTGAACTTATTTTTGTACTTTGTGCATTTTAATCATTAGAAAAGCAGACATGATAAAACTACTGTTATTGGTTGAGCACAGTCATGTGTAACTCATTCAAACATAATTAGATCATATGATTCATTTGTGTCTTAAATGAGTGTATAGCTTCGACTTAGGTGTGTCTTTCTGCAAACGATCTGAGGTCTTCTGCTACTTGAGTGTGTGGTGTTTTGACGAAATGGGCCCCCGTTTTCAAAACTGTGCTTAAGTAATCCAAAAAAAAAAAAAAGTAATGCATACATTTTAGACTTCAGTTGAAAGTCACATTCTCTATTGTGATGCTGCAGCGCCATCTAGTGTACCTGGGATGCAAGTGCAAAACGGACTGGAGGAGAAGAAAGTGTAGCGTGCGATGTATCATTGCTACATATCAACAACCCCATTGATCCTTGAGGCTTATGCTGTTTTATGTGCAAAACACATACTTTGCCAGTGTAAGAACAATAAGCAGAACCAAAAGGACAATTTGGACATGTTGGGAACTACATGTTTCCGCTGTAGTTCCAAATTAAAGAGACGGAGAAGCTGCTCCTGGCTCCTCAGCCATCCCCGGCACATACAGAGCCGAGGCCTCCAGTCTTTAACATCTCAGTTTCTCTGAGCTCTGTTCCCACACTCGTATTTCATATTCACCCCGAAGTAAGACCCCCTCTCTCCCACAGCAACACCTGATTAGAGTGAAAACACCTACTAAAAACGTGACAAGTTGCTCCAGGGGTAAAAGGAAAAAAAAAAAAAGAAAAAAAAAATCATGCGCCACTTTTCTCTCAACAGAATGAAATTCCACATTCCAGGCGTTAAATGTGTCAAACAATTGTACACCTCTGTCGTTAACGATCAGTATAGCGAGATGGCAAAAGACCAACAAAAGCAACCATGCAAGTACACATATATTACCAAAAAAACAAACAAAAAAAAAAAAAAACAGTATAAGTTGTGGCTTTGCTCTTGACAGACGAGGTAAAAGCATCGTAAAGGTTAAGGCATGTAGGACTTTGATGGCTCTCTTGAGGTTGCAGGAAATTCAATCTGCCTCATATTTTTAGATTTGTTTTTACCCGCAGATTGCACTCATTCGTGCAGCTAAATGGAACCAAAATAACCAAGTACTTTGCAGGGGTGACACTGCTAAGCCACTCTGGGGAGCTGAATCTGAATCTGCTTGAAATCCTACTCTTGACTAACCCCAGCTACCACCCAACAGCAAAAAAAAAAAAAAAAACATTGGCTGATTTTGCGTCAATTCCTCCTAGACAGGCGGCCATTTTGTCTCAGGAAGTGACCCGCTCTGCCAAACCGCACATGGCAACTTGAACCACGACTTCACCTAGGAGCCCTGCAACCGAGAAGCAAAGAGAAAGGCAACAAGGAAAGGACCGCAAGGGACTGCAGGGTTGGCATCTCGGCTTCCTGGCCGCTCCTTCCTGTCGGAAAGAAGCAAATTTCTTTAAGCCGTCGTAATAATAACATCCCGTTCGAAAAACAAAGACATCAGCACGGTCATTATTAATGCATGGCCATCGAGTCTGATAACTTCCACAGTACTATCATATTTTAAACCAAGCTGGATTATTTTATTAGATTATATTCTGATATCCTACGTGTGTGCGCCAGTATTAAGCTAATGAGGCCAAACATTAAGGGAAGACCCAATGCAAACATGCAACAAAAACGACTGGATTCCAACATGGTCATTGGGAGTGATAACCAAATGGAGCTTTATGAACCATTTGCTGTATTTTTTGACCACACTACATTGTGCTCTTGGTATGCTTTGGAGCATTTTTGAGCCCTTTTCTTGACCAGAGTGCACCATCTAGTGGAGTCAGAAAATACAGCAGATGGTTCAATGAAACTTCATTTGACCAGCACTGGTCATTGGCATATTTGTGTTATCAGCTGCTCAAACTCAGGTCCAGCAGGGACAGTAATCCACTGCAGGCTACACTTTTGCTATAAGTATGTTTAAATCATTTTGCAGACTTCAGCAGACATTCTTTGGGTAATAAACACAGGTCCCTGTATTATTTAGTAATGGCCAAATAAAGCTTTGTAAACCACTTGTTGCATTTTCTGACCCTACAAGATTTTGCCCTCTGTTCAAATAAAGGGCTCAAATCATCCTCCAAAGCAAACCAAGATTGCCATCTAGTGGGGTCAAAAAATATAGCAAGTGGTTCATGAAGCTTTGTTTATCCATCACTAGCATGTCTGAATTCATGAGCACATACACATACAAACATAACCATCCACATTTCTTATGGCTCATAAGATACACATTCACATTGGGCAATTTGTGAACAGCATGTAATTCAGCTTAAAACCAATTCCAGGGTTTAGCATCATTAGCCTTTCTGTCTCAGTGCAAATCTACAACAAACCCCATGAAATTTTTACCTTAAGCAAACTGAGCTAATAAAAGCACAGTAATCACAAGGTGTCAGCACATTTAATCACAGTGGTTACGACATCGCAGGGCAGCAAAGGGTTAGAATAAGGCAAAGCTGGTCATAAATCTCACAGACAAAAAGAGAAGGGATCTTGTGAAAGTTGTACATTTTTTAAATAGCTTTAGTTCATCGGTTACCTGTGCCACGCATTGCTTCTCAGCTCATAAATGCACACGCAGAGCAAATTCCCTTAAAATTTTAACAAGCCCCTACTGGCCATATTAGTCATGTGACTTGAGCTATTGAAACTTAAATATTTCCATCTGGTTCTACTTGTAGTACCTGCACGGAGAGTGATTTACAATGAGCTAAACTAAAAAGCAAATAAACAAAATTAAGGATGTTTCACATCTGTCTACTATAAGCTGTGATAAATTAAATATTTGACCCTGTCAGCTTATTCGGTTCCTTTAATTTCGTATTAACAAATGGGCAAATGGTGCCCTCTAGTGGTCAGAAAGAACACGCAATGGTGCTGCAGTCTGGACTGTACAATACCTGTTAATTTCGCAGGTCTCCAGACCTCTCGATCACAATGGTCTTGGATGATCGCACAGGGGACGTGGCCTGGTAGTCGTCACTGAGAAGGCCCAGGATGGGGTACTGGTTGGAGAACCTATGGGAGGGGCAGGGCAAAAACGCATACATTTTGGTCCTAGGTCTGGTTAAACTACCCTACACATGGTAAAGTTTCAAATAAAAAAAACTTGAATGAAAAATCTAAAGATGAGCAGTACGGGAAGTTCACCTTGATGTGATGATAGTCCTGCTGGAATGTGCATTCTTCTCCTGCTGGAGCTTCCTGATTTCCTGTAGTTAGAAAGGCATTGGTAAGTACTAGTGATGGACAAAATAACGCTTTATGAGACAATTGCTGTATTTTTGGATCCCACTGGATGGTGCTCTTAGTTTGCTTTGGGACACGCTTTGTGCCTTTTTTTTTTTTTTTTTTTTTTTAACAGAACCCACGATCTGGTGGAGTCAAGAAATACACTTCATAAACAGTTTGCTGTAACTTGCTGTAACTGTAACTTTGCCGTTACAAAAACACAGCATTAGCGTGGGTTTTAGCGTGGCATATAAAACTATTAGCTTAGGCTAGCAGGAACAGGGGGACAGACAAAAGAACAACACTGTGATTTTAGGTCCGTTAGCCATCAAGAAAAGTGGCGCGCCCTGTAAGCGGCCGACATAATCTCTGACCTCCTCCTGTCTCTTGATGAGGCTCTCGCGTTGCTCCAACTTGGTCAACAGCTCCGTGATTCTCAGCTCCAGACTCCGGTCCCCTGTCGTCTGCGTGGAGTACTCAGTCTTCACCTGGATGAGCTGGGACTGTGACGGCACACGCACATGCAGCAGACAAGCCCCGACACACCGACCCAGGCAGAGACAGAACAACAACCACATATTAGCCATAATAACCGCAGCCTTCTCCAACTGACTTGACAAGCCTTGACTGGCTGATATGACATCACATGTAATTAGCCACACACTACAGACTGCAGCCAAGGAAGCGGGGAACTCACCCGTAGACTCTGGATCTCCTTGTCTTTCTCGTGCCGCAGTGCATTAAGCATGTCGTTGTACTGCTTGGAGAGTTCTTCCGTTTTCTGCTGAAAGCCGGTGATGTTACCCTGACCAGCCACCTAAGGGAGAAAAAAAAAAATGAATGCACCCCATGAAAGAAATCGATCGCATGAAAAAAAAAAAAAAAACTCAATTCAGCACTGCGGCCGAACTGTTTCTCTCACCAGCCAACCCAAATTCATTTGGTACCAAAATGTTCAGGGCTAAAGAGGCTGCATCATCACAAACATCTGAAAAAATGCACCCAAGGCTGGTGTAAAGGTCCTGAGCAGCCCCAAAGACACACCGTAGCTTTCTGTGATATGAGACCTCTGCCCCGAGTACTCCAAGTATACCATCAGACATGATACATGTTTCAGTTAGCCCTCGATTGCCCAGGCTTGCTTGTCCACATAGTTCTTTTGCGTGATCACAGACCACAGGCTGCAAAGCATGCGAGATGAGGTTGAGGTTGGCCTCTGACCTTCTGTCTCAGTAGGCTGTTCTCTTGCTCCAACGCCCTCAGGCTGCCCTCCAGCTCCTTAATGCGGTACTCGCGGTTAGAGTCTGAGCCCCGGACAGACATCACCTGGGACTCCAAGTTCTTCTGGGTCATGGTGCTTTCCTTCAGGGACACCTGGGACATGGGGGGGGGGGGGGGGGGGTGGGGGGGTGACACTCCTTGCAATCTTTTACTTTTTTTTTCCCGGGATTTCCTCGGAAACTACACACCCAGTCCAGAGCCATTGCCACACCCAACGCCGTTTGGGTTACGTTCCTTCTGGGAAACCAACTTCGATTTCGCCAAAAGGTGCCGGAGACAACAAGTGAGCACAACATCCCACCTGCAGCTGTCGGTTGTTCTCACGTAAGGCGTCCAAAAGGCGGTCATATTGTGTCGCTTGGTCTGCCTTGTAGCTCAGGTCTCTCTCCAGCCCCTCCTTCTCTGACTCCAGGCGCTGAAAGAAAGAGGTCGCCCGTCACGGCCATACCGTTGGATAAATTGCAACCTGCTTGTCATCCATTTTCCATCAACTCAATCTCACTTCACTAATTCACTAACACCGAGCAATCGACTCCAATCAGTACTGGAAACACCAATTCCTGCCAAAATAAATATATATTTTTTAAGTATATTAGTTATTAATTCAAACATGTGTTTGACACATTTAATCGAACACCCCAGGCGTACAAACTAAGTAAACAGCTGATTCTAATTAATTTAGCTTCTTCACCATTAGAGTGCTCTGACGGCCCTGGGCCATAGCAATGCATCTAAACACCTCGTTAGCAGGAGTAAGGCGGCAGGCAGGCAG
>JAABNY020000121.1:63540-91481 GCA_015164015.2 Brevimyrus niger
TTCATTTTAGTTTTGTTTTCGGGATTTTAAATCTTGATTTAATCTGCTTTATTATTTTTAACAGGTTAATTTCAGTTGAATGCCAGCCAATACTTTCGTACGGTTTTTGCCCAGTAAAAGAAGCCTCTGACCGATTAGTTACAGTATCTGTTTTTCACCCGCACCTGAACCAGTTTATCGGGTGGTAAGCAGTTCAACCGTAACAAAACCTGATAAATATTACTCTGAAGAACTCACTTCAACTTCGATGTAGCGCTGGGTATGGATCAGCTCCGAATCATCCACGCTGTTTACCGCGTATCCCTGGACTTTTTGCATATAGACCGGCGACGACATCACCTGCGGGGCGTTGTTGACTAGCACGTAGGACTCCGGTACGACTCTCCGTTCCACCGGCACCAGGTAGCGCACGGTCTCGTAGACCATGTTGTTGTCGGCGGGGACCCCGTTCGAGGCGTATTGCAGACGGGACATCGGCATCGACGACAAGTTCACGTACTGCACCCCCGACTGCAGGATCTCTGGCTCGGAGGAGACGCTGGCAGACCGATACGTCTGGGTAATAAACTGCTGCGACATGCTTGACCTGCCGAATTAAATGCTAGTTAAGTGCAGAATTAACGCCAAGCAAAGTAATGTGTCGTATACCTAAAGGTCCCCGGGAGGGACACGAAGCATGTGCGCCTAAAAAAACAGTATTTAAAAGTAAGGATGGAAAAGGAAAGAGCAGATACGGTGTGCGCCGGGCCGAGGTTGAATCCAGCGGCTGAGCCACTTCCTTGATCGCGGCGTTTCTAACCAGATCCCGGGGGCGGTGTGTGCAGACCCGCCCCCGTCACACCTAGTCCGCCAGCCTTCGGGAAATACACGCGAACCTGCCTGCCGCAAAACAAGCAACCCGAGAAGCCTTGTTATAATGCACCTTTTGCATTTCATATAAGTAACAAACATTAATGCACATAAAACCATGGCGATTTACAATTTTATTTTGGTTGTGTGATGGATATATAATAAGCATAATTTTACTTACTGAAGTTAATTAAATAGTTAGTTAAATAGTTAATTATTAGCTGAACACTTTTTCGCCAATTCATATTGTTTAGGCCTAACGCAAAATGCAGTGTTGTTGTTGTATAATTAATACTTAAATAGATAAAACAATGATGTATGTTTTCAGTTTGTCACACAGATGTTGTTTTGAGAGCTGATAACGGTTACAGTAATTTAGTGCATGTTTGCCCAGAATCAAATTAACTTTTATCCCTGTTAATATTGTGGGACTACCGTGTGTTTATTGGAGCGGGGGGTTGACCCCTACCGATGTTGTAACCAATCCGTTGCCATTGCTTTTAAGTACTGAAAGGTAAGGAGATAATATAAAAGCAAATACCTCAAATGAGTCAGTTTAAAGAATCAGCAGATAAAGATAAGGATATATTTACAGTTAACTCAAAATAACTCCGAATAGCCGTTCACTTTCTCTGTGTGTCATATAACAAAATATTTACCATGAATTGACAGATGATTTTATTGGGGATTATATTTAATGAAATAATATATTTAACGCATCCCTAAAAGTACTGAAACATTAATAAGCCAGTGCAAGTGTGGTTTTACTGTAGTTCTCCTGGTTAATTTAAGCGCATAAACACAATTCCGAACCGCAACTTAATTTTTTAGAAACTGTATTGAAGCACAGACAGTAATAACGAGCAATTAATCAAAGGAATACGTAAAACCGCAAAAAGCAAAATTGCTAATGTAATTCCTCGTATCTGCAATGCCGCTTCTCACCACAGACCACATGCCATGATTATATTGTAGCAATAACCTAATCAATAAATTGTTTTGAGGCAGTTTCTGAGCAGTTTTACTTGAAATATGAAGTAAGTGGAAAAGACTAGAACTATGAGATCACTATAACAGTTGTCTCCAGTGTTATGCACTGAACAGTGACATCATAGTACTCAAAATACTTTTCATATTTTACTCTTGCGTCTCACATACTCTGCAACAATTATGAGCATGTGACACAGAAATGGGGCAGACAGTGCATGGCTTTGTAGGATGAGGTTTCCTTTGCAAGGACTGGGTGGGAAAATCGGTCAATGTGAAAACCAAACAAAACAGTTTGGCAAGAGAAACGTGACGGGCGCGCTATAAATAAATCGGTTGCAGGAGGAAAGACCAGGGGGATATGGACAAGTTTAATGGAGTGAGGAAGAAGGAAAAAACATTTATGGTGGTAACAGAGAAATGAATAAGTGGGCTGAATCAAAATAACCAATTGTGTCTCCTTTCCAGAACATTCCCTCATCTCACACCCTGAATGCACCAAACCGGTTCTGTTCAAACCTAATCGGCAGTGCAGAATCACCTAAAGCGAGGTTTCTCAACCTGGTCCTCAGGGACCTCCACACAGTCCATGTATTCGCTCCCTCCCAGCTCCCAGCCAATCAAAAACATCCAATACCTAGTACAGGTGTGTTGGGACATCGGAAGGAGAGAAAATATGGACTGACCAAGGATTGAGCTAAGAAACAATGAACTACACTGTTCCCCTAAAGCCTTGAAGTGTTACAGAGTAGAATAGCATTTGAGAAAATCTTATTTATTTAAATTTATTATGATTTAATTTGCCTGTTGGTCAAAAACTTGTCATATTAGGTTCTTGTTTTGTTATTAGTTGTGTAGCTCTTGCTCCAACGCTGCTGACACTCATACCCGGGCAGTCGCTGGAAGCTCAGCCTTGCAGCATTTATGCCTAGTCACCTCCTCGACAGTCACATGTTTGTAACGTGCCATTTGCCTCAAGATGAGGTGTCTCTGGACAAAAGCGTTTGCTAAATAAACAGAAAAGCAAATAATCTGAATCCCTGTCAGAGCATCTGCTTGACGCAACACACACACACACTTGTAGAGTCTGCGGCAAAGAATGTTGACAGTTAGGCCACGTTACTCACTGAACAAACAATTAGCGTGTACCGCAGCCCGGTGTTAATTTTAAAGGTAAGCCACATACCGATGTCGGACGCCTCCCCGAAAAGATCTGAAATGAGCCGAAGGAGGCGGCCCGCCCAGATCATTGGGACAAAGTGAGCCGACAATGAACAGCAAAGGACGCTGAAGTATGAAGCTGCTTGAGCATGGAAATACTGGAACACCTTCCTTGGGAATGTGTCCGTCCCCCACCCCCCACTTCCTACTGAATGCCTTGATTGTTATTGCACATTCAATTCAATTCAATCCTACCCCCTCAGTGAAGCATGCATGAAGAGGTGAGGGTGACTCTTCAGGACACAGGGTCTGGCCATTTTTCTGCCACTGCTGCAGTCAATTTTGGGGTTAAATTCGATATGAATGCAGCTGGGATTCAAACTAGCAACCTTCTGGAGAGGAGCCCCCCCCCCCCCCCCCCGGGTGCTGGGTGAGACAGGCCAGCTGCGGGCAGAGGAAGCAGAGAATATTGTAATGTTTTTTTTTTCTTTTCTGACAGATGCAGTTTGTTGACTTTGAGTTTCTCTTTGCTTCACTGCCTAAAGCTTCCTTCTCACTCTTGTGCGCTTCCACCCTGTAACTCAATCGCTTGAAGCCTCGATCGCATGTTTTAATTACATGCTTTGTTAGCTTGGGAAGAGCACATATATATATATATATATATACCAATCAGAAAGTAAACTAATCCAATTCCTCCGCAGCGTGGGCGGATATTTCAGCCTCGTTGGAGAACAAGGGCTTCTGTAGACACCGAAATTCATCACCTCCGAGTTCCACAAAAGTTTTAAGTACCAAGTAAAATGTCAAAAAAAAAAAAAAACATGAAATTTTATCCTGTGCATTGAGGGCAATAGAGTGATGCAGTTCATGAAGAGGGACGAATCCCTAGACGATAGCTGGTCAATCGGAGTAAAGATGATTAGGTGGTGCTGCATTATACAGTGAGGGTGGGGCAGTGAAATCGTCCAAAGATTCACATCTATCAGCCTCTTTCTACCACAACACTGCAGCTCAGTGAGAAATCACTGCCTTCCCTCAAAGGCTTAAGTCATCCTCTCAGTGCTTGTGAGCTTATCTGGACACAATTAATTTCTGCTTCACCAATTTCTTCTATTTCGTATTTAATCCATAAATACATAATTCTGCAGCTACTACTCATTCGCCGCCTTGAATGTTTCATCAGTACTTTCAGGTCGGTTTTGTGCCATCTAATCCTCTTATTTGTTAATGACTCAATGACACGATTTAGAATTCCTATTTACTGATGTGTGAGACGCTAAGAAAAGGTCTTGAACCTTGCTGCACCAATAAGAAAGCCAAGCTGGCGCACAAGGTCTCTCGCACGCTGGTACGTCAACAAAGTCAGAGACTCATCAAGAGGGCACAGCCAATATTAAGAACATCAGCACATGAACCTTTTTTAATTGTATTGTGGATGCAAACATTTCATAAAGCAAGATTCCATCTGTTCAAAGACAAAATTACAATTTTTCATTACAGTGCAACTAAATCAACCAAAGAGTTTTTGAGAATAACGAATAAATACACTATCACAAAAAATAACTTGGTGCGAATGACTAAGAAACTTAACAGGCCTGTCATGGTATAAAGCTACAGCTTACCACAGTAAAAAATAACATTATTTTAGTTATATAACAGCAACGATTTTATGCAACTGATTGAGACTGGAGAACAGCAAGTTATCAGTAGATGTTCAAGTATTGATGAGACACAAAGCCAGCGCGTACTGTAACACTTCTCCCAATAGCTTTGATCCGGAATGGTCCCCCAACGCCATCCTTCGCTTAAGTGCCACATGTTGCCGCATCTCTGCCCCCCTCCCTGTGTTTTAGCCTAAGCTAGCTAACCCTAACCCTGAGCTAGCTGCACCAGGAAAAAAAAGTATATAAACAAACAAACCCGTACACTCTAGCTACAGAGAGCTGCGGGACTAGCGGAGCCTGCGGATAGAGCTGACGAGTTCGGCTGGGGGGGGGGGCCTTTATGACCTATAATCGCGATTAAAACAAGCTGACAATGAGCTACAAGCCAGCTGGCCATTGGCTCTTGGGGTTAGCAAAACCAGCCAATAACAACGGGCCATACAGATCTGCAAGTAACAGTTAACCAATGAAGAGCGGCGAGCCTCTGGCCGTCTCTTTGGTAGCGGCACACAGCCTGGTGGCCAGGAGGAGGAGTGCTGGAGGGGGTGACGACGCGTTCGGCCTGAGAGTCCTGCAGGTGGGGCATCTCTGACGGCATGCTTGGAGTGGTCTGCTCCGGGGTGGAGGCCCACGACTTATGGACGCATGGCTCTGTGATCAGTACTGTGCAATAGGACAGAAATGGAGCTAAAAAATTTTTACTAAATGTCGGTTCTGCTCAAACACTGCAACGAAAACATAAAATGAAACCGAACAAAAGACTTAAAATGTGGCTCAAAAATGCAAGTGTGGTTCTCCTTGTGCGTCTGACACGGACCGTTTCGACTCGAGGCTGCTGCACTGGCTCTTTGGCACTGAACAGGTACCCCGGACACACACACACACACACACTGTGATCCCGCCGCGACGCGGCGAGGTGCCTCGTCCTTCTATATCGGAGCAAACTGGCAGGTGGAAGAGAGAGAGAGCAGCCCGGCAGAACTTTCCGGGTAACAGCTGGTTTTTTTTATGTCTGAGACTCTTAACCCAAACAGGCATTGGGTAGTCCAATCATTATAGATCTGCGGATGTACTGAGTAGCAAGTGCGGACGGCGGCTACAGAACCAGCCTATGAATCCACCCAACGTGCAGCAGTTCTGCACCATTCTTCATGGGTGAGGACTCCAAATGGTCTCCAGGACCACGTTACCGACGCTTAAGTCGGGGAGTTGATGCGGATGCACCATGCTAAAATTTTTTGGCTCCTCGTGGAGGGTGCGGGGAAGACATCGCCGGGGCCGATCCGTTTCTCCAAGCCCGAACTGGACGTCTGCCCAGAAGCCAAGGCGTCAGCTGCCGGGAGTCCGTGTCGGAGCAGATGGAGACAGTGGGTGTGAATAATAAAAACAGAAAACATGTGTACACAGGCTGTACAAAGAAAAAAAAAATAAATAAATATCTGAAAATTAAAACAGACATTTAAATAGACGGAGTGTACGAGCACACCGGGGGTGATTAAAAAAGGCGGGATTGTGAATGCAGGAGGACGCTGGGGGCAGGGTGCGGCAGGAGCGGGCGGCCACAAGGGCGGCGGCCTCGCACGCCCTCCCCCCCCCCGCCGGCGTGCGCGAGCTCGCTCGCACTCGCGCATGGGTGCCGGTCCAAAGGTGTGGCCCCCACTACAACGGGAGCTTCTTCAGCTGCTCATAGGTGATGAAGAACTGAGAATCAGATTAAGGAGAAAGGCAAGAAGGCTGGAGAGGTGAGGCGAGGCGCGGCCCAGGTACACCCGGCTGAAACGCACCCGCGGCCCCAAAACGGCGTGGTCACCAACCCGAAAGCGTTCTCACATCTCAGGGAAAAGGATACGATGATATTCCAGGGCCCCAGGCGAAGCCAGTTGGGCCAGAAGCCCTTGTAGAGGGCGAAGAAGCCCTCGTTCTTCCAGGTCTGCATGACGCCGTCCAGCGTGCCCTTGTACAGCGGGTTCCCCGAAAGCACGCGCTGGTTCATCATGCGGGTCCGCACCACGTCCACGGGGTTGGAGGCCAGTGCCCCCGCCAGGCCGCAGGTGAAGCTAGATCTGCAGACGCATGAAGACAACAAGTCCCACGATGCACTGCTCTACATGTCTCTCTCAGGTGCCATGGGTGAATCTCAATATGCATACTTGACCGTACTTGTGTTCTCGTGGACCCGTTTTACGTCGTCTTCCATTGCCGAAGACCAGTTCTAATACCAAGAACACAAGTACAGAGGACGGTAAAAATCCTCAGATGCTGGTCTTGCCCCATCCCAGATATCAAGGATACGTCGGTCGGTTCCCTGTCGAATGAGACCGACGCCATAATTCACTGCGGCCCAATTTCTTTCTTGGAAGCTATGTTAGGAAGACCGGTCTTGCCAAGACCACAAGTACGACCTTTGCTTTCTTGGTATTGAGATTCACCTCATATCTGGTACCACACATTTGGGAATCACGGCCAAGCTATCAACTGTTTTTATACAATTTTATACATACACCAGAAAAACTGCGGTCTAAAAATAAGCACTGCACACTTCCCATATAAAGGCCGAGACTGTGGGACTCACATGAAGTGGGTGTAGACCGTGTCTCCCATCAAGCCCGAGAGAATCAGGTGTTTCTTGGTGATGTCATAGACAGGAAGTTCCACCCCGACCACAATGGCTGCCCTCTGTGCTGTGGGAATAACCCCCTGTGCGACAGGGAGGGGGGGGGGTCTTTTTAATAGGGGGCACCACTCGGCACTATAAACCTCCTTAAACTTAATATCCTTAAGTTTACAGGAAGCGCTACTCATGCCGGCTACACAGGAAGTCATTTAACATCCTCCGTGCCGAAATCATCTGAATATTTACACTGAGCGTTCTTCACTGGTACCATGGGGGCAACTGGTCCAGTGAGAAGCTCCAGCTGTGTGAAAATGTAAGAAAAGAGGCTCTGAGTACGAGCGTCAGCTTAATAACCCACTAGGCTTTGTTAACTTCGTAAAGTTAATCAGTCTAATTCGCTCCACCAAAAAAACAGACAGATCAGTCAGTCTGTACTTTCGCCCACCCCCCACCCCCCCCGCCCCAAGGGATTTTTCAACACGTCCTCATTAAAAACGGCTGCATGAGAGCAAAGCTTACTAGCCGAGATAGAGAGCGAATCGCCCCGACGTGAGCGTTTGCACAGAATCAGACAAAAGGATTCGGGAAGCGGCTTGCCGACTGACACACAGTACAAATAAAATGAAAATACACAAACATTCATTAAAACAGAGGAAGAGAGAAACGCCAAAGTATCGAGACACAACTCAACCTAATTGAAGGCGAAGATGCCATTTTATAGTCAGGCATGCAGTGATTATCAGAAAAATTTACATTTCAGGCTTTGGCAGTTATTTTCAATAATAATTCATTAGAACGGTTTATAAACAGGGATGAGTGTAACTGGTACAGAAGTAACACCTTTAAAAACAATACATGCGGCATTCCATTGTGGTAACAGTGTAAATACGTACTCATTTTATATGCATTTGCCCTGATATGAAAACAACATGTACTGCATTTTCATTTTTATATGCCGACTTCATTTGTGGTATAAGGGTTAAAACGCAAGGTATGTTCTTGTCATAGCAGCGCAAATGCAAATAAGTACGCATTTGCGCTTTTACAAACAATCGATTGTCGCACATATCGTTTTTAAAGGCGAATGCGTACTTGTGCACCAGTTATGTCCATCCCTGTTTATAAACAGCAGGGAGCGCCCCCTAGTGGCAGCCTGGGTGGGTAACGCCACCTTCTGAGCTCCAATGGTCTCCTCGGATGGTGGTTTTTCCCCTTGCTCTAGGTGGCGACACTGCACCAAATTTAAACACCGAGCGTCTTCTATTCAGGGTTTCCTGTTTTTATTTATGTCTCCATCATCAGGCTTGGGGACCGAGGCACCCACCTTGAATTCATGACCTTTCCGGAGCTGATGCAAAATTACCTTCAGACGTTATCAATTTCCGACAGAACGTTCTGTACCAACGTTTACCAACATGCGATAAACCCCTCGCATCATCTGCTCCTTAAACGCCCAGAAGGGGGGGGGGCGCTCTTTGTCCGGCCGTGACTGGCACGTTAGCAGAGGGCGCAGAGACAAAACTCTGCCAGAAGAGACGAGAGCAACCAAACGGAAACTGGACTTCACGTCGTTCGGTTGCAGTGGGGATAAGGGCTGGTCTGAAGGACGGAAACAGAACTTGCGGAGAAATGGTGGAACCTATGGGAGAGGCCCCTGAACTGATATGGAGGAAGATCAGGAGACACAGAGACACGCACACACTCACCCGCCAGAGTCCCCGGGTTCCCTCCGTCTGGTAGATATTGATGAAATTGGCCATCATGCTGCCCTGCAGGAGACTCCCTTGTGCTTGCATCCGGATCTGGGAGGAGGGGAAGGATGCAGGCGAGCCCGCACGGGTCAGCGTCAGAACTGGGCAACGGTGCTCGGCGTGCCGGCGCTGTGGGGGGGGGGGGGGCGCCTACCTTTAGCACATCAGTGGGATTGGCCAACGTGGACGACAGCACGCCGGACACGACGCCGCAGAACACGTTGATGACCATGGTCTCATCTGGAAGCGGCAAAGACAAGAGTATGGTGATGGAAGGGCACGGAAAACGGGGAGGACGGGAGCGGCAGCAGGAGCTCCGGAGGAGTCGTTTGGGGATGCGGCGGCCTGGTCTCCTGGCAGCACTGCGAGAGATCCTGGGCTTTCAGCACGAGCCGCCCCTTTAAAGGATCGCTAACCCGTGTGGGGACAAAAAAAAGGACAAAAAAAAAAAAAAGTGACTGGAGAATCAATGGTGTTGAGGCAGGTTTTACACAGGAGAAAAAATAACAAACCGTAAGAGAATTATCTCCAAGATCTGAACCCTAAGCCATCCACACGCTGCTCACTAGGTCAGCTGAACAAGCTCTAAATCTGCCAACCAAACAAAAAAAAGTGGCAACATTAAAAAAAAAATACATGTGTTGACATCCTAAGACAGTATAGAGAGCTGTTCAGACCAAACATAATCCTCATCAGGACCAAACGAGTTGCATATTACCAAGTCCCCAAATAGCCCCGCCCCCTCCCCCATTCCGAATGCCGGTGTCAGGATGTCCCTGTGGCTGTTCCCCGAACTCCGCGCGGAAAGATCACGACCCCTCCTGCGTTCGGACATCTGTCACCAGCCGACGTGGGTCTGGTTGCCAGTCGGGCCTTGGCAGGCACGAGTACGCTGACCGACCCCTGGACCATGCGCTCCGGACGCGTCCAGTTTGAGGCAGCGCACACCCCGTACAGAAGAGCGCTGCCTCGACCGTCACGCGGACCCACAGAAGTAACGTCTATCAACAGCCAGACGATCACTGCACCAGTTACCCGCCGACAAAAACCCAGATCAACAGCCCCACTGACTACGGTTAAAGCAAACAAATGTTCGGAATCTGCAATATTTTCTCCAACTAAACAAAAACAAAACGGTAATACTTTGTGAAAGCGAAAAGGAAATGTTTAAAAGTTGGCGCCTGCCTCAAATCTAGAGCCTTCAAGGCCAGAAATATTGACGTCCCAACAAATGCGGATCTCAGCCACAACAACCACCACGAAACCGAAAACATGTCAAATCAGGCACGACCTAGAAAGATCTCACATTAGCTTTAGCTCTAGTACCGTTAAGACACTCCACGCTTTCATGGAAGGCCACTGCAGCCGCAACTCATTCAAAACGCTATGTCCCGAAATATCAACCCAGAAAACCGCACGCAATCTCCCCAACGCTCGGGCCCTTAACCCGCCGTCCGCTTAGTTACAGCATTCATTTCTAAGTGTCACTTCTCGTGTACAAATTGTCCGGTGGCTTTAGGCCTGAAATACATTTCAGTCGTGCTGGTAGAACATAAATCTGCTCGGTCTCTGCGATCCCTGGCGACTGGTCAGCTAGTGACGGCGGGAGTTCGGACCAAACATGGTGACCTGGCTTCGAGCCTCTGCTCCTTCCACAGCTGGACCCAGAAGATCTTAGATGTGCCCCGATAGCAGACACACTTAATCCAGATTTTAAATAATTTAGATTCACCCACGTCTTTTTTAAACTATATTTTCACTGTATTTCAACCATAATATCTGTTATGTCTTGTACTTGCTGATATTTTTATTATATTTTCTGAATTGTCTTGCTTTTTCCCTCTTGTTTTTCCTTCTTTCTCTCTGTAAAGCACCATGAACAGCCTCTGTTTGCAAAGCACTATATAAATAAACTGGCCCGTGATGGAAAGTGCGTCTCACCTTATTTAGCAATTAAAGACTGTCACCCGAGCCCAGACCCCCCCCCCCTCGCTGGCCAATTTGCCTGTGCGCTGTTGGGTTTCCTTCCTTCATTTATTCCCTCTTAAACTATCTTATATATCTTCACAACAGGGGGGGGGGGGGCCTTGCATCACACTGACAACCAAAGGGGGAGGGAGGGGGGAGAGACGGCACACGTCGGGTGAGCCGGTAGACATGCAGGAGCAACTGTGTTGCTGTCCCCGCACCTGCCCCCCCGACCCTACAAAACCTGTCCACACAGGGCCGATTTTACTGTCCTGGGCAGTGACCTGAGAACATGACACATTCAACTGGTATGAGAGTGACAGGCACGTGGGGTGGGGGGGGGGGACGAAGCAAAGCCACCCATTAGCATCAAAAGTAAACAACAAACAAATCTGTTATTACACTATTACAGAGCAGACTGTTACTAGGACACATTTCAAATGATTATGCATCCAAGCTGCTTCCTCGCTCTGCCAATCTTCCACCGGTCCCTGTTCAGCTTGATTTTATAGCAAAATGCTCCAGCCATTACAGTCAGAGGAGTCTATCCTGGTACCGTACAAAATACACTGTACATGACAATACCAGCGTAATAAAAAAGCAAAATCCATTCAGACTTACCTTCCGGCTGGCTCACGAACAACTTTTTCAGAGTGTTGTACGTCCCGATCTTGATGGTTCCGTACGACGCCTGGCGCAGTAGAGCAGGGGAGATCCTTTTGGGAGAAACGACATCAGCGGGGTTAACAATCGATCTGCTGGATGCCATTTAAACATACTGGGAATGACTTCTTTTACTGCTCCCCCCCACCCCGAAGACGGTGCGTTTGCCTGCACCGATGTCTGCTCTCACCCGGAGTACAGGGCTCGAGTCCCTTCCTCACGCCCAATCCTCAGCAGGGCGTGGAACATGCCCCTGTAACGGATCTCGGCACAGTGAGACTGGCCCTGAACCTGCAGCCTGGTCTTCGTAAGGTCAATGGGGAAAGTACCTGCCATATGCCATTAAATGGATAAGCATCAATGAAATGTTATTCTAACCAAGTCACAGTGCATTACAGAGAAGGTATAACGGTGATCGTTTTACGGATACGGGAGGTTTAGGACACGGCAGGTTTGATGCACTGGGTTCGGTATAACATCTATTCAGTGCGGATATTGAATACTTATTACCACTGAATTCAGTTTTGGCATTTTTAATTTTACAAATGCATATTCAATATACGATCACACCGCATTCACTCTTTTAAGTCAAATGCAGGCTACATTTTTATCACATTACATCCTCGCGCTTACCAAACTCGGCGACAATCGAGGCCATCCCCCCGTAGATGAACGGTTTCCAGTTCATATTTGCCATTTCTGTGCTTGCACCCTCAGTCTGATGGAGACCGGCTAAAAACAGCAACAAGCCACCAGAATACAAATAAATGAACAGTTTTAAGCGCACGAAAATTGACATGGCGATCCTCACATTAACGTTACAGATTTCTGACCTCATCTGGTGCATAGCAAAACTCTGCACCGGAATGAAATCGGTGCATTAAAAATTAATGCCAGCGCCAGCGGAAAACGTCCGCGGACAATTGGACGGTGGTCACGTCAATCACAATTTGCCGAGCTGCTATTGGCCCGAATTAACCCGAAGACCGGCCTAGTTCTTTAAAGCAGCCGGCAAATGTGAGCTCATTCGGCGCCGCCTCCTCCTCCTTTGGGGACGTCGGTAGCTAACTAACGGTTATGTACAGCAGTTACAGTTGGTTATAAGTCCAGACATTTTGTCACATGTTCTCAAGAAAAAAGTTTTGACTCAAAAATTGTTTTGCTACACTGTGCATTAAAATAATGACGCACCTATTTTTAATTTAACTTGAAAATACTGACTTTAAACACTAACCACCTCCCCAGGGCAGCTAAACTCATATGCTACGATGCATTTCTTATTATGAAAATAGGAAAAGGGCGAGCTTTCGTGAATCGACGGCGAAATGAAGCTTTCGGATGTCGCCTACCTGTGCCGTGGCTTGAGGATGGATTTGGTTATTTCACTATACGGCCCATGACACCGGCCGGGCGCTGAGACACGGAGAGCGCGCAGAAAAGTTCGCCTACTAGCCTTCCATGTCACATGCGGAGAGACAGGAACTGGGGGGACCGGAAACCCAAGGATACATCGGGGCGTGGTGTCCCGGGCGGCTGGCGTCTCGGCCCTAAAAGCCAGAAAGGCTCCCTTCAAACACACTTGTATTGTACCTTTTGATTCAAGTAATAGGTTAGCAAAATAACTGGGTAGATGCTGCAGCTATAGGGCCACTTTAATTAGTTACTCATAGAAACGATGTTTCAATCCGTGTTGTTACTTTGAAAAAAAAAAACATATTTCCATATTTAATGGTATTAGCGTTGTGTTCTTTTGGTCGAACTTCTATAACCATCGAAACCATTCATTATGTAAACTTCCACCTTTGAAAACCTTTTAAAGCTTACATATATACATTGGTGTCTGCACGACTGGGATATTCATTTTGTTTTACCGCATGGTTATGCCAGAGTTAACTGATCTAAAATTGTCATTATACTTCACTTATTGTTTAAGCTATATATTCCGTTTTCCGACACCATGTCTACCGTAGAGGTTGGGTAGGGCGAAATATTATTTTTCGAACGAGAAGAAGTACAAATTAGTTTTCTAATGTTAATTATTTTCACAAGAGCATAAATGTGGCTACAGGCTAGTAGGAGAAATCCTACTCGTTTCTTTTTGGTGCGTCCTTCGTCAAATGGATTCCTGCAGATACATGCGTTTGCATAAATTAAAAACTATATAAAATGTCTACCACTCCCCAGCAAAGTCATGTGGTGTCGCATCTTTCTGACGGCATCACCCCGACGACAACGAAATGCGTCGTTTTGTTACACGGTCATGTGACGTGTGCTGTCTGAAAATAATGACGCGTGATGGAGGACGGTTTGACTGGTTACAATGGTTTTCATGGAAAAGGTTAAATACAAAGTCAACGTCATGTTATAGAAGTAGTTTTTTGTTATTGACCCACCGCTCCATGTTGCATTCCCATAAACATCTTCAGAGCAAAGTATAATAAGTAAGCGCCTTAAATTTAGATTAAGGCAATTAAAGTAATTAGGATTTGGCAACACGGCGACAATATTTCTTAAGTTTTTTTTCTTGTCTGTTCCTCCACGGTATGATATGCAAAGCTGTTCTGTGTTTCATTCACCAGAAAGCGAAGCACGTCTCATTTTCCCACGAATAATTGTAATTTATCATTAAACGTGAATGTCTGTACTTACAAATAGATATATTTAATCTCATGGTAACAAACTGGAATTTACGGGGAAAGCTAATTGCACGGGATAGTTTTCATCGTTCTTGAACTAATGACACTGGTGAACTGAAATAACCAACCAACAGTTTGAATTGAATGAGATGAAGTTTAATTTCTCTGGTTACACCGTGGTCATGAGTTCTGCTTGACGAACATGCAATTACTGGACATCTTTTTAATGTGAAAATGTAGCTGAAAAAAATCCAACCCGTGTAGTTAAATTGAAATCCCAAGACGCTATTAGTGTAATGCACGTGGTAAAAAGCTAAAATTCATCTTTTGTTTCTTGACAGTTACACCGCATGCTGTCAGAACCATATGCTTTGAAATCACTCCCCTACCTGTGCAAACCGGTGTATTCAAGCTTCTAGAGATTGCACGTTTGCAGCTGAAGTAACAAAAAAAAACTGAATTTCACCTGTCTGGTCTCTGAGCGGACTGGACTCCTCACTTTGCCTTTTGCCTGAATAGGCTTTTTAGATAGAGGCATAGTTATATGAACTTATCGCGGTTACACAGTTTGTCCAAGAGAGGGCAATAAGGAGCCGCAGTTAACGTTGTCGAAACAAAATAAACTGAAATGGCATTTTCTCATCCCATGAAAGATTATTAATCCTCTCGATAGAAAAGCAGTCCAGAGGTCTTTACGGGGTCGTGCGCAGAAGTCTCAGGGCACGTTGGTAAAGCTCCTGGGCAATATTCATCAAATTCCTGCAATACATTTATAGTAACAAAGTTGTAAACATCCATACCTAAATCACCATATACACACCCAAATCACCAGAAATTCGTACATTAATAATGGAATCATGCATAATATCTTTCTTATATATCCTATTAAATTTTTTTATTGGGTCTGTTTTTTTCTAGTTTTAGACTTAACCTTCTCTTCTGTTTATTTTAATAACATTAAATAGTTTTGGAATAGAGCCACAGGGGTCACACTTGGTCGAGAGTGACCTTTCAGGCCTGATCAAAACCACAGACGCATTCACAAAACCTCTCTCTCACACACACACACACACACACACACACACCAAACCATGTGTTGAAGGACTTGCCGGAAATTTCCATTCACCCCCCCCCCCCCCCCCCGTCTCCAAAACATTATACATGCATAACTCCCCATGCAAACAGTTAAGTACACTGATGCCTCAATCCACAGTGTTGCTAGGGTTGTTTTACAGAGGCTTTACTCCCTCAGCCCCCCCCCCCCCAAAAAAATGTACACTAAATAATTTAAATAGTGTTTTCTCCTTCATTTTCAATAAAATTAGAACCCAACCCCCCCCCCCCCCTTTCATAAATCTCTAGTAATATTCCTGGCGTCAAAGCCACAAAGAAAGCTTGATATGGACAGATCTGGACTGATGCCAAGCCAGACCCCGAACACACACTCACCGGGCACCATGGGAAACGTAGGTATTGCGGCCTGGAGTCAGGCAGAAAAGGGAGGCCACGCAGTAAACACAGCACAGGATTATGGACAGCAGTCTTCTCTTTAAGGACATCCTCGGAGCACCGTCCCCAGGAATCAGCAGCTGTCAATCAGGAAAGAAACCAAAAGCACTGAACTGGATCTCGATCCCTAAAGCATCCAGCACTGAGGTCCTCCTCACCCTGCTGGGAGGTTCCAATGGGAAGCTCTGTATAGGTGTGTAGCGAGTGTCAGGCTGTGAGGCGGAGGGGTCTTTTGGCGAGGTCCGAACCCAATTACTGCTGACCTGGGTTCTGCTGTGAATGGCGCTGAAAGATCTGGTAGGGCGGAATAATGGGTTTGCATAGTGGGGTGGGACAGGATTGTTGTTTCTGGGTCCCCACTCAAAAAGTCACTTTGGGGCCCTCCCTGGTGTAGTGAAAATCTGTGGCCAACAGGGGGCCCCACACAAATTTATGATTTGAGTGCTGATGAATACCTACCCACTATTGTGTGCTGGAAGCTGTACACCTCACTGTTCATGTCATTGTGAACACGACCCCTCCTCTGAGTTTGTAAATTGGGGACTGATTATTCCACACCGAGAGGAAGGTCCCTGTGACAATGATTAGGGGCATTTTACCTGCACTTAAATCTGCCACAGCTTTCCCACTCTCCCTGGCTAACAGCTGCATATTTTTAATATCAGTTGGTCAGAATTTAATTGGGGTCAGCCTGGAATCCACATTTTTGCAATATTTATGTCATGTGCCAAAGTGTAAGGTGGCTCCGTGCCAACTGCTACAATGTTTCCAGAAACACTGACTGTAGCCTTCTGGGAAATGTTAAGTAAGCCACATCCCAAGTCCATTTTCTTGTTCTTTGGTTTCCACGTAGTGGCAATACTGTCTCTTTTTATCCTGAGTGCCGAAAGCCTGTTTCCCTTCATTTGAGGGTTTGGGAGTTCGGTTAATGTTATAGTGTTTGTTTTTGCCTTAAGTGGACAATGAAGACGCGCGCAGACAGGTCTGCCTGGCCGTCCTTGATCTTGAATAATTGACACCGACTGCCGGTTAGGGAGGCGGGGCTCAGCGGGCAAACGAAGGCACAAAACTGGAGGTAAAAACATTACCTAAAGATAGCATCCGGTGACCAGGGACTGGTGGAGAGCTTGGTCCACGTGCCACTTGCCAAGCACGGCTTGCCATCAATGACCACTGCTCAGTTAAGCGCCTTGGACCATTTTTAAACTATGTAAATTAAACTGCGAACATTTTAAAAAGGTCTATAAGCAATTCAAGGATCTGGCAGGGAATTCATTCAGGGAGGGTTCTTGAGAGAGGAGATGGCGTGAGTGTGGAGAAGGGGGGGATTCCTTCTTTCTACCATTTCATTATTCTTCACTGATCTGCCTGTTTTGTACAGTTGGCTTATGCAAACAGAACGGAAGAGACATCACAGGCAGTGATCCCACAGGACGCAGCGCTGGAGATTCACCCCTTCTGCACCGATCCGAACATCTGGATGCAGCTTCGGCCGATGAGGAAGGGGAGCTCCGTGAAGGGCAGCCGGCGAAGACCCCGTCGATCATAAGCCGCTTTTTTTAAATGCCTGTTTATTACTTTACATTGCATTTTTTTCCCCTCTTAATTCATCGGCCAGTTTGACTATTAACCTCATTTGGAATGTCCGTGCCGGGAGATTATCTGACGGGAATCGTGCTACTGTAAGGGCTACGTGCCGAACAAGGGTCAAATGTGGAGAAGACACAGCTGCAAGAAAGCTGACGCTGAAAGACAAGCAGGAGGGACAATCCCCGACACGGATTTCCCTCCCAGGAGCCAATATACAGCAGCATAACCGGGACACTGGTAGAGCACGTCGACACTCTCCGAAAACACCTATCGTTAATGTCTTGATATCACAAGATTTTTCGCTATGTATATCTGCTAAAATGTGCCCATATACTTACAGCCACGTACCACCTAATAGCATGCTGCCTGTTTTAAAAGCACACGTGTTTGCTCAGATCTAATAAATGTCTGGTGCTTAGATTTGCTCTGGCATTTTTCAACAGTCGCGTGATGGTGTAAGAACGGAGAACGCACTGTGCGATCGGGAGATGGTAGAATAGGGTTCCCCTGGACCCAAGACTTCCTTAGAGGGAGCCGCCGATCTGAATGGCGGCTTAGCATGAGACACCCTGCGCAGGACCGCTAGCCCGCTAAATGGAGCTGGAGATTCTGGGCTGGATACTGGGCGTGAGCTCCGTGCTGATCATCAGCACCAACGTCTTGGTGGCCGCCTCCCTGGTCCTGCTCATCCGCAAGAAGGGCGGCCAGAGCTGGTGCTTCGTGCTTAACTTGGCTCTGGCCGACACCCTGGTGGGCGTCGCCATCATCGGCATTTCCGTCATCGCCGTCAACTCCGAAACCTCGCCCGTCCTCCGCACCAAGTGCCTGATGTTCATGGCCCTGGTCACCTCCCCTTCGGCGGCCTCCATCCTCACCATGTTCCTCGTCTCCTTGGACCGCTACATCGCCATAAAGTTCCCCCTGCGCTACTCGCGCATCTCCAGGACCCGGACGACGGCCGTCGCCCTGGCGACGCTGTGGGCGCTCTCCTTCGCGGTGGGCTTCCTGCCGGGGATGGTGGCGGACATGCAGGTGGAGGAATACAACGGCACCTGCACGTTCTTCTCTGTGGTCCAGCCCAAGGGCATCATCCTGGTCTTCTGCATTTGCTTTTTCCCCGTCCTCCTGATCTTCATCTACTTCTATCTGGACATCCTGAAGATCGCCTGCGGCCACCAGCGGCGGATCCGTATCGCCAGGCTAGCCGGGTCCCGAGTACCACTGCCCAACCGGTTCGGCCGACACGTCAAGGCCCTGAGGACAGTGGCCCTCCTGGTTGGCTGCTTCACCCTCTCCTGGTGCCCGTTTTTCATCGTCAGTGTGGTGCAGGTGCTGTGCCAAGCCTGTGCGCTGTACTCTGTTATCGAGACGTACCTTTGGCTGCTCGGGCTGTCAAACTCGCTTATCAACCCACTGGTTTATGCCTTCTGGCAGAGGGAGGTGCGACAGGAGCTCAGTGCCATTTTTACCAGCCTCAAGGGCAGACTTTCACGTGTAGCGCCCCTCACCACCTTTAGGGGTCGCCATTCTGAGGACACAGTACTTCCTGGAACCACAGTCCTGGGCAATTCTCACATACAGGCCATATCGCGGGGCGTGGGAGTGGCTCACCCCACTACTGCACTGGCAATAGTCACAACCTCCTTTTGAGCTGAAAAATAAGAAATCTCATGGCAGACATTTTTTTAAAATATTCGAATTATCACGCAAAGAGGTTTTTATGTTTTTTTTGGAATGGCAAACGTTTTTCGCCCGTTCAATGGGCCATATGGTTCTGTTTGTTCTTTTTTGCTTCATTTCCCCCCTCTCTACCTGTGTGCTTCTCCGCGCTCCACTCCACACGCCATATCTGCGGGAAAAAGAACCGAATCTAAATATAGAACATTACCAGAACAACAAGCGTCATGAGTGTTATTAACAAAACTATTATTTAAACGGTTGTTTTATTTTAAATGTTATTCATTTTGCCGAAAGATGTAACTGAGAATCATGATGTATTAACAAATTACTGTATTTTCTGCATTTTTTTTTTACCCAACAAATCTTTATGAAGAAATTACTTTAAAAAAAATACAATTTGACGAGCTAATTGAAAGAATTGCATTAGTCTCATAATTTGAGCTTTTGTCCACGTGCCTTCACCCAAACAGTTGGTACAATAAATCGACATTTCTCTGATTGTGGTCTTGATTTTTCCACATTGTTGGATTTGTCTCCATATAGACATGCATTTGATATTTCTGTCATTATGTACAAGCTGTATTGTAAATAATCGGCATGTCGACGGAGTTATTGAACACTTTTAATTGAATTTTCAGATTTGTGCAAAGATCACCATTTGTCTTGAAATACTCCACAGGGAATGAAATGTGATATTGTTTTGACAGCTCTCCAATACAGTAACAAGTTTTTTTTTTTAATTATTTAAATTATTTTAAGATTGTAAAAACAACAATGTTGCAAACGGACAAATCTGAAACAGAATTGTTATAGATGAGGAATCATAACTTCTGTGCATATAGCCTATTTATGCTTATGTTTGAATTATACAAAGTGATGTTGTTGGTTGTCCCTATACAACAATATTGTATACATGATAATTTTGCAGTCAGGAGCATCTAATATAAAGATAGGTACTGAATGTAATGACGGATTTAACGTGTACAAGTACTATTTTTTACAGCAAATAATTAAACAGGAGAATCACATAAGCAAAGGACCGGAGATTATGCTATAAAACCAGGAGAGTGGAAGAGCAAAGAGAGATATCAGAAATCAACAGCAAAAAATAAATAAAATAAATAAATTAAGTGCCTTTTATCCGGATTGGGGATCTGCTGACAAGCTGGTGTCTATCTTTAAAGTTAACTTCGCTTCTCATTTATTTACCTTTAATGCTTTTGTTATGCTGCACCATAATCTCCCATCTATCCATTCTAAATGATCCTTTATCAAATTCACGTTGATGAAAAATCTTCGTGAACTCACACGTCGAAGGGTGCTACACCCTATAGGCGGGATGGTAGTTAAACACAAAATATTTTTTTAAAAGAAGTTGTACGTAGGTGATTTACATGCAGTAACTAATTAATCTGGCTTTGAGAGTGGAAAGAATCCAGTTCACTGCCATTGCCATTCATACAGAAGAAGATTAAAACGTAATAAAATGACCGAGTAAAAAGTGAGATTAAATACAACGTTTCGGTTGTGATTTCTCCAGCTTCTTTTTTTCGCGGTAAATTCGACTCAGTTGCTTTATAGGCTCATATATGGGGTAGGCAATATAAATTTATACTAAACATACAAAGTACACAGAGTAAAAGTCCAACGGCGTTTGAAAAAGAATTTTATATTTGGAGGACCTAATAATAATTAAAAAAATATTTTAAATTCCAAAGTATATTTATTCGAGAATTAATTGATTAAATATTGGGGGGTACAAGTCTCTCCCCCTCTGGTTCCTAAATAAGCCAGTGTCGATATCACCACTTTACAATGTGCCATCGCATTTACATAACTGGCAAGATGACAGCATAATTTGCAATACTCATACAAAGAAGGAATAGAGATGTATGTATATGACACAATGTATTTTCGTGCGTATGCTGTGAAAATGCCCTTATGTAAGACTTTTATTCTGAAGCTGGCGCCCGGCGGTCACAGGAAGTGGAAGTATATGCGGATAATGCTACCGGTGTCGCCTGAGCTGCATGTTTGCCAACTAAATCTTGTTTTCTTTTCAAAATGAAGTGAGTACTTTTCAGCCTAATTATATCTGTAGTTGATATAATTTATTGAAAAACGACTTTGGGTGAATTTTCCAGTAATATTGGTTTGGTCTTTAGGTTGGCGATATAGTGACGATTGGTTTTCCGGCCAGTCGTGGTTGGGATCGTTCATTTGATGGTTTTCCACTGCCTTCTTGGCGATTATATATGTATAAATTAATAACTGAACCTCAACATAGGCTGTTGATATCTACAGCGATTGTGGCTTGCTTAATAGGTTACTATTTAAAGACCAACAGCTTACTGTATTAGGAAAGTTTATTTAACCGAAACCAGATTGGTTATGTGGCTGTAGATGTCATCTAGTCCTCTGCTAACCATTAATATGCCAGGTCGCTAATTTCTGGTCCGAAAAACACCGTACAACGTTTCTGCGTTGAATGCATCTCGCTAACAGCAAAACGGGTGGGTAGATTATTGCTATGTGCGAGGCACACTACGCTACGGCCACCTTTAACCGGGTACACGAAGGGTTGGAGTTTAGTTATGTGGCAAAAATGACAAGTGGCCTAGATAACGGGTATCTGGATGGAGGAAAGCCTCCTAACGCTGGAAGAAGCGCGCGGTTGGTGGGCCTGAAAGAGTCCAGCATCCCTGGGGGTGTTCGGTCACAGCTCCACCCTCCACGTTATCATTCGGTTCACGCGTTGGCAAATAGTGAACAGTAACCGTGGCTGCTGCAGTATATGTTTTCTTAAATGACTGTCCATCGTGGTCCCTCTCCCCTTCAGTCCCCTAACCAAGGTGAAGCTGATCAATGAGCTGAATCAGCGGGAGGCGGAGTTCGGCGTGAAGGACTCCGTGTCTTGGCATTCAGCCTACAAGAATAGTGCCTGGATATTCATAGGTAAAGAAAGTCTCCACGCCACAGACTCTCCGAGATGTTTAACTGGGGCTAGAGCCATGCTAATATTGGGGCATTTCCATTCAGAGCAGTATGTGCTATTTGCTCTTAGGTCTCTCAGTAATAGAAATGTTATATTATATATCTATGCAGAACCTTGCTACATTAGCTGTGTAACCTTACAGTGTAATCTTGTGCAATTTCATTTGAACCCTTACTGGTTTTGTTTTGCTGTCTGTTTTGTTTTCGGAAGTATGCTGAATAAAAATAAATATAATTTAATTCAGCTGAATGGCTGTGGGATGTAAATGCAACATCCTGTAGTCTCAGTGTTACATATGTTGACCCCAGTGTGCCTTTTATACAGATTTTCCGCAAATTGTCCTTTAGCGCAGGGGTTCTCAACCGAGCCCCATCCTCATCACCAGTAATCTCTTCACCACCAGATTATATCAGTGAAAATTGTTTTACACCATAAACCAGTTTGTGAACCCTACTTCAGTGTCCTTTCATTAAACAAAAATCTTGCAGCATTTTTAGCTTATGCTAAAATGTATCTTTGAGGGACACATCATACGATTTTGATCCACTGAAATATTCTTATCGATGGAGTCTGAATCTTGGGTTGTGAACAGATGCGTTGGTAATGCACATTCAGATATCAGCCTAAATCCCACAGTAGTGACTGGTTCTGCTTTGTGTTGCAGGCGGCTTTCCGTACGAGTTGACAGAGGGTGACCTCATTTGCGTTTTCTCCCAGTGCGTAACTCGCATCACTCATATTTGCTCCACCCACCTCCTGGAAGAACAACAAACACTAATTCCCATCCACCTTGTTTGTGGCAGGTATGGAGAAATCGCTAATATCAACCTGGTGCGAGATAAGAAGACGGGAAAATCGAAGGGCTTCTGCTTCATCTGCTACGAGGACCAGAGGAGCACTATTCTGGCTGTGGATAACTTCAATGGGATTAAGGTAAAGCCAATCAGAGTCTCAGTTTTCTCGCAGGATTAAGGCAGATCCAATCAAAGGTTTGCTTTTCTCAAAGGATTAAGTTGGAGCCAATCAAAGTCCGGCTTTTTTCAAGGAATTAAGATGAAGCCAATCAAAGTCTTGTTTTTTGAAACGGATTGAGAGTCGGCGCATGGCATGAAACTATCATTTTTAATTTAAATTTGTATCATGCAAAGGGTGAATTGAATCACCAACTTATGTCATTTTCTGTCCTTTCTGGAGTCCCGTGGTCTCCATTCACTTAGCATAGTTATTGAGTGTGAAATAGATGTCCAGATGACCACCACTCTATGAAACAAAAAATGCACAAAAAAATATTCACCCAGTGGTGGAAGGATTTAGGATAATTTAATAGGATTAATCTTTCGAGTTGACCCTGCCAGTCACAGTCTGACCATATCATCTTACTTGACTGGAAGAAAGAAAAAAATCTTCAGGTTGGGGGTGTGGACCATTTTATAAAGCAATCTTAGATATGCTGGTGACCACTTGCAGAATTCAGAGCCACCATCTTTGCTCGATGCTTTAGAGATTTCATATGGATTTAATGTCACATCTTGTTATTAAAAACTTGCCACCTGGATCTGAATTTGCCCTGCGTCACTGTTGCTTGTCTTTGGTCTGACCCCCCCCATTCAGATCAAGGGCCGCACCATCCGCGTCGATCACGTGATGAACTACCGTCCGCCAAAGGACACGGACGATATTGACGACGTGACCAGGCGGCTGAGGGAAGATGGGTGCGCGCCCACATTGCCGCCCTCTTCCTCAGAGTCCGAAGAGGAGGAATATGCAGTGGTGGTGAAGAAAGGGAAGAAAGGTGAGGTGGGGATGGGGGGGGATTTTGGCCTCCGTCTTCTGTGCCTTCAAGTCTGAGCTAGCCGAGGTTGTTCTTGGAGGGATCTGGGGCTACATGCGTCGCTTGTCGTCCTGACATTGCAGATAAGAAAGAGAAGAAGAAAAAGAAAGAGAAAAAAGAGAAGAAGAAGAAGGCAAAGGAAGAAAGGAGGAAGGAACAGGCACAGTCACCACCTTTGCCAGTCAGGGTGAAGCAGGAGAGACCAGATGCTGGCTATGAGAAGTACGTCCAGCAGAGGGCACCAGAGGACAGACTGCCGAGGGACGGGAGACACGAGGAGAGAATGTACAGGGAGCGGCAGGATGACGGCCCGGTGAGGGAGCGGGAACGCGAGAGAGAGCGGGAGCGGGATGGACAGGCCAGGGAGGAGGAGGAGAGGAGAAAAGACAGGGGCAGGGATGGAAAAGACGGGGACAAAACGGCGAGACATAGCCGGGACGGCGGAGGCAGACACCGGGACGGCGACAGGTACAGGCGGGAGGACAGACACCGGAGAGAAGAGCGGCAGCACAGGGAGGACAGTGAAAGAGAGAGGGAGCGGTCCGGCAGGCAGAGGGAGCACAGCCACGAAAGGGAACGCCACACGAGCTGATGGAGACCTGCATGCTATTGGACTGATCCCGGATCAGCACAACAATGCCAAGTCGGAGTGTGTGCTGACAGGGCTGTTTTATTACGAGTAGATTAAACTGTACAGGTGGTGGGTGTCGTTTAATAATGACATCACACAGATCTCATTTTTATAGAGAGACTTTAAACATGATGTATAAATCATTTCATTGAAGTCCATGTGTTACAGAGACCAAAATAAAGATATTCTGAATTATTTCTATGAGTAATACAAAAGAATACCAGTAGTTTTCTGAGTTTAAATAAGTGGTCACAGGGTGGGGGTAAGCTGTAAAAGGGCGGAGATAATCGTAGAAATGAACACACAATTCGTAACTTATGAACAGCCAACAAACACGTGAATTTAAAATATGCTAAATAAACGTATATTATAACAAATACGCACAGTACAAGTTAACACCTGCTCTGCAGGGGTTTTTTTAAAAGCAGATTAACTTTACATTGTTCAAAATCACACCGAAATTTCCAATGAACTAGCAGAATAAAAACAATCGATACTAATAAATAATAGTGACAAACTCGAACGCTCGTGAAAGCACCTAGACACTGTCAGCGCTCGAATACTTGGATTTTCTGGGGAACGAGCCGGAGGCTCGTCTACAATCTTGGCGTTAGACAAACCGACTACACGAAAGAATAGCTATGCAGGTGTGCAAAACCTTCTACGCGATATTTAAAGGGAATTACGCGTGTGCACCTCGGTGGCCGCTGTCGTTTGATTGCAGCAGGAATGTATTTACCTCCATAAACAGCACAGACTTGTTAGCATATCGGTACGGAGGCGCGTCTCGTTTTCACTCTGCCTTTTCGGGAGACGTGGCGCAAAATGGAAAGAAGGAATCTTTCGTTAAGGGAGACCACTCATTATCTGGTCCGGGAAAGATACCAGAGAGGGATTATATAATCGATATAGGAGGAGACGTGACCGTAGTTACGGCTCCTCAGTATGATTCCTATTTCCCGCTTCACTTCACTCCAGGCGGAACGCTGCTCTCGGGACAGCGGAATGGGTAATGTCGATCCCTGGCCAAAATGTATATGTAATAAAAATGGTAATTACAGATTTAAGAACAGCCAAAACGAATCCCTCTCCTTAGCCAGCAGTTTAAAACGTAATCATATTAAGTGCCTTTCATGTTTGGTGGCTATAGACCCCAAATACCTAATCAGCTAATAGCGAGATGGCTTCCAAATTAGAATCTGATTGATAAGCCAATCGATTACTCCGATACAAACGATCTCCGTCATTTAACCAGAGTAGTTAAATGCTTATCATCATGGACCTACATATAGAATAAAATACACAGGTTTGCATACACACTTTAGTATGTAAAACAGCGTGAGGGTATTTCAAACGATGTTATTTTGATGCAGATATTTGCAAGGGTGCTTACTGTTCTTTATTCTCGGTAACATTTTACTGGAGGGGACACAAATAATGGAGTACTACGCTATTACTTATGTATTACTTAACCACAAATTAAGAGTTAGTTGCAAATTGATCTCATGTTTGTTCATCATTAACGAAGTGCTACACATCTTCTCAAGCAAGTACTACATTTTTTCTATATCTGAATTCTGTAAACCTTTATGAACTACTGAATGAACAAATAATGAATAACATGTAAAATACTCATCTCTTGTTCGTTTATCGTCAATGAACTGTGACGCATCATTTATCCCAAGCAGTTGTTATATTTGTTACTATATCTGATAATTCTGAAAATCTTAGTCTACAACTAAGGATCTATTGAAGGAACAAGTCATAAATAAGTGAAATACTGCTTTCACATTTGTTTATCATTAATGAATCATGGTACATCTATCATCTTATGTATCGATCTTTGTTTGTTCATGATTTGTACTACAGTTACTACTAATTCCCCTCAAGTAAAGTGTTACCAAATGTTGTTTAATTTGGCCATTTGGGACAGCCCAGCTTTCAGAACTGTAATTTAAAAAGTTGCGATTAAAGCCAACTCAAACGTATACGTATAGTCAGGAACGTTTACTTTATAATAAATAAATGAAGTACGGATACGTTCAATTTAAAGATATGAACAATAAGAGACCGTTTACTTCAGCAACAACGTCGTACTCTCTAAAACCATCGAATGAAAACACAATAATATGTTTTGCTAATTTTAGGAACTGACTGCCGCAGACTTCCCCCGGTAAATTTCTTCTGGCTTTACGTCTTTGGTTGAGATATATTTTTTTTTTTTTATCTGTTTGTAGGTTTTTAAAACCAATGCATTACATTAAATCGATCTTAAATTAATCCCGATTCCTTCCACAGAAATCCTGAAGTAGAGGACGTCCAGTAAGTTGTCTTGCGAACAACCTTGCATCGTGTGGTCTTGTTACATGGGGCACACATTCAACGGGGTAAGATCAATGAGATTTAAAATCACGTTTTTAATCATTAAAACGTGTATATGAAGCCAGGTGCCCCACAAAAAGGCGCATTTCCTTCCGTCTGTAACCACTACGTGTCACAGCCATATTTACAGACAAGATGTTCTAAACTAGCTCCTCTACAATTGCAACTTGTCATGGTCATAGCAGCTAAAACATCTCACCCCAAAGACATTCATTCTGACTGGTTCAGCTTTTACCAGCTCTAGAGTATTGCTCATCTATTCCCATATTTATTTTAAGCTTCAACTTGCTTCTATGCCAATGCTTTCTGTACACGGAACGAAAATAAAACGATTCCCGTTTCACTAATCATGTAGATACATACAAGCACATTTACCATCGATAAAGATATTTTTTTAAATGTATAATTAAGTCATAGGAAACAGAACACCCCAATAAACTGCGATCAAATACAAGTATTGTAGAAATAAAGCGCGTGTATTATTTTCAACCATTACATAGTGTAATTACAGTCCAAAGATGCGCAGCGGAAAAACTGCGCGCTATGCCAAGACACTGTAGCAAATATCTGGTTTTCTTAAAAAGAAACGAAAGATACCATCCATCTTCAATTAAAAGTTACCCGCGCTTTCGCTCTCTCTTTCGCTCGCTCTCTCTCTCTCACACACACACACACACACACACACACACACACACACAGGTAATGGTGACCGGACTTGAGACATGTATGTTTGCTGGCTTGCATTGTCATGGGAGGCTTTTAGGTAAATTATACCACAAGGTGTAATGGGATCAAAACGAATGGGCTAGACTTTTATTGCCGAAGATATCTATAAATACAGGCTATGCAGTTTGTTAGTAGACTTGATGCTGAGGTTTACCGTTGTTTTGTCTGTGCAACAGAAGGTATGACACCTGAGGGGACTAAAACACTGCGTACATTATGGGGGGGGGGGGGGGGGGGGGAGGGGGCAGGGTCAGCCAAAAGGGGGAGAAAATGCCCACTACGAGCGGTGCTCAATTAACTAAAA
>JAABNY020000123.1:12564-23237 GCA_015164015.2 Brevimyrus niger
GGACGGGGGGGGGTGGTGGGGGGGGGGGGGGTGGGGGGGGGGGGGGGTGGGGGGGGGTGGGGGGGGGGGGGGGGGGGGGGGGGGGGGGGGGCATGGCCATTGCTTGTGCATAGGGCCCAGAATTTGGTGCTATGCCCCTGTTCCTAATTTCACACAAACAAGTCTTAAAATGTACAGTCATAGTCATGTTTTCACCTGTAGTAACTTGCCTGAACTTTTACTCAACTGTACAATTTTAAGTTCAGTTGGCTGGTCATTTTACTGGACAATTTCAGGCTAAGTTGCTCATAGTACCTGCTCTCTGTCTGAGTACTAACTCTCCTCTGTCTTAGTATTCCACACAGTACACACAGAGACTCGTTCACTAACTCTCCTCTGCCTGAGTACTCCACACAGTACATACAGAGATGTGTTCAGTATCTCACCATTTCTGGGGGTTGTTTAATGTTTAAAATTATATTCGACAGTATGGATTAAGAAACATGGTAGACTGGCCACATGGCAAACCAAAAATTCAATTAATGTACAGCCACCTGAACAAAAACAGTCAGAAATCTTCCCAGATAATTGCAGTGTCCATCCCACTGCTTGCAGACTTCTAAGAAACTCTTCTGGCATGCTGGGACTCCTTGAAATGAGAAACTATTGAAAAAAAAAAGAAATTGCTTCACACTTCCATCACCGAGGGCCTCATGTACTTGGCTGCATTTAAGTTCACATCAATCACCAATCACTACAGTGTTTCCTGCACACAGAGAGACACAGCAAGCTCACACTGCACATACAGAGACAGAGCAAGACCCACACTGCACAGAAAAAGATATTGCAGGGTACACAGTACTCTGAGGGGCAGAGCAAGCGTACACGGCACACAGAGAGTCAGAGCAAGCTCACACTGCACAAACAGAGCCTATACTGCACACAGAGACAGCGCAAGGCCCACTCTGCACAGACAGAGCAAGCTCACACTACACAGAAAGAAACAGAGCAAGCTCACACTACACAGAAAGAAACAGAGCAAGCTCACATTGCACAGAGTGAAAGAGCAAGCAAACACTGCACATTGAGGAAAAGCACTCACATTGCATACATAGACAGAGTAAGCTCACACTGCACACTGAGAGACAGAGCAAGCTCACGCTGCTCACAGTGCACAGAGATAGAGCAAGTTCATACTGCACACAGAGAAACAGAGCAAGCCCACCGTGTACACATAGCGAAAGAGAGCAAGCCCATTCTGCACCTACAGAGACAGAGTAAGCTCACACTGCAAACAGAAACAGAGCAAGGCCCACATCACAAACAGAGGCAAAGTAAGCTCATACTATGCACAGATAGACAAAGCAAGGCCCACACTGCACACAGAGACAAACTAAGCTCACACTGCACACAGAGAGACACAGCAAGCTCACAGTGCACAGACAAACAGAGGAAGCTCATACTGCACAGAGAGAAACAGAGCAATTTCACACTGCACAGACAGAGAGAAAGAACAAGACTCACACTGCACACAGAGAGACAGAGCAAGGCGCACACTGCACACGCAGAGAAACAGAGCAAGCTCATACTACATACATAGAGAAACAGAAAGGCTCACACTGCACACACAAAGAGACAGAGTAAGACCCACACTGCACAGAGACAGGGCAAGCTCACACTGCACACAGAGAATCAGACCAAGCTCACATCACACACACACACACACACACACACGCACAAACACAAAGAGTAAGCTCACACTGCACACACACACAGCATTCTAAATGGCCATCCATCATGTTAGAAACTACCTCCAGACGTACTATAGCACAAGAGTTTTCCTGGACTCAAAATAACAACATAAGCCCATTTGCTATCTCACACAAACTGACCTACAAAGTCAAATAGAAATTTTACAACAAACTCAGATACCTGATTCAATAATACTCTCTACTAATAAAACAAGGTACTAATAAAATTCAGCATTTTTGCATGGTCGTTAACTTAATAATAAATATTAATTCTTTATACAATATTACAATAAATGAACACGATCTGTTCCTGTCATTAAACATATCAAGTTGTCCGTCAGTGAAATCAGTCCCCTGTAAGACTCTCTGTAAAAAAATTTCAGCAAAACAATTCCTGAAATGTCACATAATTTTAGATGCACTGCAATCTGTATTACAGCAGCTGCCTTAATTTCAACATGAGATTAAATCTGGCAGCCTATGTTCATCCAGATAAAGTTTAATTTGTTCGGTAAGAGGAAACCCCACACAGTTTGGGATGCCTACTACCCTAACTGCAGGACAGCCACTGCAGGCCAAGCGCGCACTGCATTTTACAGTATGCTGCACTGAACAGGATGGTTCCTTCCCCTGGGTGTGCTCAGGAGTACCCAGCGGCCTTTTAATATTTCCCTGACTTTCCCCAGTGGGCGATGGCCTCAGCTCCCCGTTCAGGGACACTGCGGAGATTCGCTGACACAGAAATCAACAGGTGTGCCACCTCTTGCCACCATGGGTGGAAAGTGGGGTGGGGGTTAGGC
The DNA here is from genome assembly GCA_015164015.2 of Brevimyrus niger. Taxonomy (NCBI): domain Eukaryota; kingdom Metazoa; phylum Chordata; class Actinopteri; order Osteoglossiformes; family Mormyridae; genus Brevimyrus; species Brevimyrus niger. The sequence continues at coordinate 15,095 of JAABNY020000123.1, forward strand.
AGGGGATACTTGTTGGAGTTCCTTTTCAGGAGCACTGGGGCTCCCATGTATTACTCAGCGGCAGGCAGGGAGCCCCAAGATAGAAGCGCATCTACCTCTAGTCCACCAAGAACACCTTCCTGCCTTCAAGCACAACTTTAAAGGTTTCAATCATTTGTGGATGACTTTAAGTTTGTTGTTGGCAAAGTGAAAATCTCTGCCAGAAGGGCACATGAAATTACAAAAATATAGAGGTTTAGAACTACTTCTATTTGGTGGAATAGAGTAAATATCCAAAATATAATTATCATGTTTCTCTGTCTATTAAAGTGCAGCCTCTGTCATTCGTTCTTTTAAAGTTCCCTCTCTTTGGGTCTCTGTTTAATAAACAATTTTAACATTTTTTCACCCAGTATCTCCAAGGATAGTAGCAGTACATTTCTACAGATACATGGCAAACTATTGTAATGTGTGTTTGTTTATGGTTCTGTACAGGCACGAGGTATAAGGATTTGATATTTTCCTAATTTATCTGCTAGCGAGGCCGAAGTTTACAAAGAAACACTCCACTTTCGTTCGTTTAATGTAATGTGTGTAAGATGGATATGACAATAGTTTTTTTACGCAGATGCAATATTTATCCCTATTTTAGTAGTACGAGTGGGTTTAATATTAATTCTGTCCTTATATCGTAAAAAATAACAGGGTGCGATAAAACAGTGAGCATGTTCTTTAGTCCATCTTATAATGAATATCTACTTTAACCACACTTCACACACTTTGGTAAAGCGTATTTTGAATGTTTTACTTGTCTTCTTGTAATAAAAAATCCCATCATGCTACAATTCAAGATAATAAATAAAAAGATAATCCGGAAACAAGAGAAGGTATCTCCTTTCCTGCGAGGCGCGCAATTTCAGCCCCTCGATTTCATTTTGATGACATTTGGACACCCGATTCCCGGGGCTGAAAGGCTGAACTGCGATTTTGAACCCGCTCCGTAGCGCTTGACTGGACTGACGCAGGGAAGGGCGGGTGGCCGGACGGTGAGCACCGATTGCCCGCATCGCCGACAGCATCCATGCCCATTCAGACCTTCGGAACTGGTCGTGTGGCGGGCTGCGAGCTCCGCACCGAGTTATATATTTACATTGCAAGAAATAACAGACCTTAAAGTTTTCTCCTCCGAAATAACGCGCCTTAAAGGTGGGTTCGCTTAGGAACGGAGAAAGCGGGGAGGTCGGGCTGTAAATGCAAAATAAGTGCGTCGGACTCGGGGGGTTAAGGAAGGAAACGCAACACGTTATTAAACAGTCCGGCGGTGAATCACGCTTACGGGAGCAGTCAGGTTGATAACACGGTGTGTCAAGGTTGCGTTTCATCTCATCCACTTCGGTTGCATTTAATGTAATCCCCCCCCAAAAAAAACACACACGCACGCACACGCACAATCCCATCCCGCATCCATGCCGGGGAGTGATTGCTGTCTCGCCTCTTCGTGTGTGTAGGCACCAGTCTACCTTGCAAGTGTGTCGTCATGGTCCTCATGGTGTCCACACGGCCTCCAGCGGATCCTTTCGGGGGGTGAATGAGCGCTCACTGTCAGGCGAGGAGGGGCGGGGGATAGAGGGCGCTGGGGTAAGTTCATAAAAACACTCCACCTAAAATGATCACCGACATGCGCCTGAGCCGTTTCTCAGTTGGGACTGCAGCGGTGTTGCCTCGGTCTGTTTCTTGTTTTTCCCCTTTGCGCCCCCCAACCCCCACACCCCCCTCAGGGGACTCCTGTTAATACGGGACGCAGTAAATGCGTCTCGATTATTTCGATGTTAACAAACCATTAAACCTTACTATTATGAGAAATTTAAAATACACCCCCACCCCCATCGGAAGAGCCCCAGCTATGTGGCAATATTTGCCACTGTGACTGTTTAAGGCATCAATTATTTGCCTCTTAAAATAAATGATAGTTGTGCTGATAAGCATTTAATTTCGATTTTGCTTACCGAAATTGTGGGTATTATTACGTATAAAGCATATCATAGATTAAATAAGAACTGCTTTTTCCTTTTCTTTCGGCGGAAAAATAAAGATTAGAGACGAGATAATGACAGAGCCCTTGGACCCGCGGTAGATCTTTATTTCTGCGCCTTTGTAAAGATATTGATGATGATGATGGCCAAGTGGACAGTTTGATTTTTGTGCGCCGAGCTAGTTATAAAGAATCAATATTATATCAAGGGGCAAGTTTCGTGATAAAGGACTTCAGCCACTCTGGCTATTCATCATAAGTCTGTAGCGAGCAGATAGGTCAAAAGAAATTATATAGCACTAAAGAGTGTGTCTCCTTATCTCTATATAGCAGGGAGTCGGGGACAAGCGGATCGATACAGTAGCTGCTGTATACTTCTCGCAATTATCAATAGCTGATTTTGTCTTCCCAGGGCTGCATCTATTAATACCAGATAATAAGAGCCTTTTGGACATAACTTCTAGGCGAAACGAGGAGGGGGGAAGTTAGCGCGTAGGACGACCTTGTTGTCAGAGAAAGTGTCTCCCCGACAGAGTGCCTGCAGAGAGCGAAGTAACACCACTCAGCTGCCAGCGCACTTCACGTATATTCCGGAATGTTTCTGCATTTAAGGACTGTGGCAAAAAAATTGTTTCAATTACCAAAGATACCGTTTGTACTATTATTAGCATCATCACTATTATTATTATTATTATTATTATTATTATTATTATTATTATTATTATTATTAATAATAATAATAATAATAATAATAGTGATGATGCTAATAATAATAATATTGTCGTTGTTATTAATATTGTTGTTGTTGATGATATGATTGATGATAATGAAATAATAATAATTTGTGTATTTTAAATGTCTTTTTGTCTATTAAAACATATTATAGCAATGTGACAAATGTGGAAAACCACGCCATACATCATGAAGCAAGTTTTTTTTTTTTTAACAAAAATCACATCACACTGACAAACGCAGGCTACACAATATTACACGCGCATGGTCAAATAAATACCAGATATTTATCTAACCAATGGCACTAGCATAATGAAAGAAATTTTATTTGATTTATTCAAAATAATTTGCACTTAACATTATGATTTCGGGTGTTTCCTAAATTTGGAAAACAAAGGTGAAATGAGTCCGATCACCAGAAAAATACTTTCCTACGCATAGAATATTTTTCTCTGAAGCATAAAAGCTACCCGTTAACTTAGTTTATTACATTTGTTTTCGTTTTTATGTTTTATTGCGGGATTCCGATAACAAATCTGCATTTCCCCATGTCATTCGTTTAGATACAATTCGGGATGATGCAACAATTTTTTTCGTAACGATGCAGCTGTTACCAGAGCAGAGTTATCAAGATCATGCAAGTTAAAATGCAAAGCATAAAGCCGGATGAAGGGAAATCTAGATGACCGCAAATCCTATCGTGTGTTTTATTTGAAAGCGTTTAAAAGCGATCTTGAAATCTAGAATTTCATAAAATAGCGTTTTTCTAGCATACGCACGAATTACCATTAGAGTGCAAGTACACACGCCCTTACCTTAAGACATCTCCCCTCCCTTCTCGCCTAGCTCCATCCAAAAAGCAGCCCTCAAAATCTACATCTGCATGGATTTGTCTGTACACCGGGCGGACGGGGCTCATTTGGGAAGCGGGTATTTAGTTCGCGTCTCTGAGCAACATTTAGCTGAACACATTTTGTTCAGTTTGATACAGTCAATCTGCAAAATTGTGCCAGTTACTGAACATAAACCAGAACGTTACATACATCTGTGTGATTCAATTGCAGGCCTCGTAGATTATTTTAATTTCCTTTTTAAATTTGGAGATTCGGGTTTTTCTCCTCAAATTTTTCAGAATTTTAATGTTGCCAATAACAAATGATCTCAGAAATTATATGATGTGTTATTTAATTCCCATGTAACTGGGAATAATTTCTGAATTGCAGCGCAGTACTATAGATGAATCTGTTATATTTTCCATTGACATTTCGACGCAAATCCCACCAAAGCAAACAATTTAAAGATTTAAGAGGATGCTCGTAAAAACAATAACTGTTTACAACAATAATACTATTGATAAAAATAAATTACTTTGCTAAAATAAAACACAAAAACTCCATACTTCCTGCGCGCGTGTGTGATAGTCCTGACAGGATGTACGGCTTGCATTTAAAAAAGGAAAACGATATATTAAATCAAACGTAAGAGGAAAGCGGCAAATGCCTTGATATAAAACCGCTTAGGTTATATCGAGCTGAATAGCATGAAGCGGTTTAACAGTAACTGTGTGGGACATCCTAGCGGCCGCACGACGCAATGGGCTCAACTAAAGCCTACAGATTAACTGGTTCTCACACGTAACGCAGCCTCCACACGGCGAGCTTCCGACGCCAGCGGCCACGCCAGCATCCAGCCTGTCTCTGAACTGAGTGTTCATCTCCGGAAAATCCCTCTCCAGCGCTCCTCAAACTTTTATTTTTATTTTCCCCTACCGCTTCATCTGCGCATGGAATCTGAACAACTGAAGATAAAAGACGCATTATGCACTACATTTGCGCCTGAACCGTTTTGGACATAAGCTTTTTGGGTTACTGTGCAGCTCAGGGTGTGTGGGGCTTGGAGGACAGGGAAACCATCGTGACTTATACCGCTAAAAGGTAGTACTTTTGCCGTTTTTTGTCATAAAGGGAAGGACGGAGGAGGATCGCTGTCATATGCACGGCGAGGGAGGCGGCGAGAGCAAAGGGGCGCAGCGGACCTTCGTCTCTGCAAAAGAAACTTGAAGAAACGAAACACACGGGAGTTTCAGCCTGTCTCACGGGTGCATGGAAAGCTGACAGCTTAAATACTTTGAGGGGTGCCGCTTTCGACGCCCAAGTGAACACGACACTTTCCGAGGCGAAGCGACGAGAAGAAAAGTAAATTATTAAAAAGTTGTCTTGGCAAACTTTGTCGCATCTCTTCGGCCGTCCCGCCAGCAGCGGCAGATTCAAGCAAACGGCCGGAATCCATCCGATAAAACAGTGTGTCGGTACTACGGGGAGAGGAAATAAAAAGGAAAATACTGGCCACACAATACGCAATTAAGAAGAAACAAAAGGCACTTGGGACAGTGGAAAGCGCTGCGACTGAGGAGGACGGGGACAAAGTCGCCAAAAGAATGGCAGAGGAAGATAAATGCTAGTATGTGAAGGATCGGTATGCAGCCCGTTTGATCCTCAATCATAAACGTTATTGAAAGCTCGTGGAAAACGTCATACGGGAGCTTAAGAATGGGACTTGGGAAGGACATTTAAGGCAGTAGTTAATATGCACAACTTCTAAGGCAAAGTCCCGTTTGAGGAGGATAGAGAGGGTGAAAGAACAGAAGAAACCGATCAGCTGCGTCTGAAGACCCGTAAGAGGCGTGATCCGTGTCTACTGAGCTGTCGGAAAAGGTGGACGGTGTGGCCAGACAGACAGACAGACAGACAGTGTTGGAGTGAGGCCGCTAATTGCCGAGACTGTGCCTCATCTGCATATCCAGTGTGTCCGCTGGACTTCAGCCAATCCCCCCTCACGCAGCACCATTAATCCCGATGCATTATTCACTATCATAATTATATACCGACATGCGCAATCCGCACAACAGCAACACCAGCTAATTTCCGTAATTTTGCAACTCGACTATTTGTGAACATTGCACCCCCCCCCCTACCCCAACACACACCCCCCTCCCCGGACCGCGCGTCGCTGATGTATCTGCAAAAAGCAGAAACAGCTCGCAGCGAACCGTCAGCATGTCCCGCCGCAAGCAAGCCAAGCCGCAGCACCTCAGGTCGGACGAGGAACCGACGTTGGCAGGCGTAGTTTCTGAAAATGGTAAGTGTCTTTTAGATGTCTTCTTAGGCGAAAAAAGAGGGGGTGGGAGACTCCTTTTTAAACATAACCGGGGCAGTGCAAGTCGTCCTCAAACAGATAAGAGAACTTTGTAATGTAAAGAGCAAGATCGAGGTCCAAACGTTGCGTTCGGCATCCCTTGTAATTTTGTTTGTTAGGTATGAGTTTGGGCGCTGTGATGGGCGACCTGACTTGGTTAGCCTTTTCTTCAAAATATAAAACAAAAGGTAAGACGACGCATTTAACACAACAAACAAGCAGTTTTAAATGAAATTTACGGATCGGACAAGTTACTTTTAAGGCGGTACGATATGCTGCAGCGTGTGGTGGGTCTGATGCCTGTAATCGCAGCGAACTTTGAGAATCGAAATAAATGCCGTGATGTTTCAGTATTTTCGTTTTCTTTTGGTCAGTCTAAATATTTACCGAAGTTGCATCTTTTTCCGGTCATGTTGAAGACCCCTCGTTCCCACAGAACGACGTTTAACTGGATATTTTACAACAATATTTTAAAATAGACTATATTATATAATCTCTATTCACGCGATTGCTTTACATTTTTGGTCTGCGATATTTAGGTGGTATGTGATGTTTGGAAATAGACACACGTACGGATTCTACTAGACATGCATCCATACATAAAAGTGCTGATGTGAAATTATTACTCCCGTAGTACTATGTCCGTACACTTAATCGCGTATTTGGAGAGATCTCTTAATTTTTGATAATGTTATTTAGAATTATTCACTTATTTTCCTAACAATTAAGGTGGCCGGGAAAACGTATTTTATTCCTAACAGGTTTCAAGCAGAGCGAGATTAGGAATGTACGTGCTATTATAAATAAGGCAAATACTTTGAAATATCTAAGTTACATGAATACAATTAATAAGAAATGTATTTTTTTAAAACTATAACAAAACCTTATTCAGTCCAGATGTGTTATAGGTCAAATATGTCATCACAATATGTTGATGTTTATATTTTAAATCGTGTTCATAAAAATAATAAGACTGTAAATAATATTTTTAAGTCAAATATAATTATGGACAGAAATATTTATGTCTACCTAAATTGTAAGTAATTACTACACTGATGCTTTCGCAAATTCAAAGCAAGGTAATCAAGGTAATATTTGATTTTTCGCACGATTATCTTTTTCGATGCTTTACGTAGTTTGTTGTTCCGGCTAAAAGGAAACGCTCGCCTTTTTCGAAAAAAGAGATTAAATGCAAAGTTTTCCATTGTTATGGTAATGTTTTAGTTTACTTCACATTGAATATCTCACGCTCGGTTTCTCTCTTATCCCTCTCAGTTACTGCACTGCCACTTGTGAAGACTGGGAACACAGCATTGGCTTTGAAATAAATCGAGCAAAACGTAGCAAATATTTTGGTCTGGGGGGGAAGTCACCGATTGTCTTTATAGTTATCCAAAATGTAGTATAACTTAAATGATTTTATAAACCAACGTTTGACTGCTCATCAAATACAGCACCTTTCCATCGCAATGTACAGGCTTCTAGTCGCCTGTACTTCTCGTGCGCGTGGGCATGTTTCTGTCTAAAATATTGTTTACAAATTTACACCCAGATATAAGTATCAGACTGAGATTAACACTTCAAACAATTGAAGTATCATGCAAATGTACGTGTGTGTGTCTATATATATATATATATATATATATAGACATATATATGTATATATATATATATATATGTGTGTGTGTGTGTGTGTGTGTGTGTGTGTGTGTGTGTGTGTTTATTTGAAGAATAATCCAATCGACCATGACCAGGAGAATTACTTGGAAGATGGGTGGGTGGATGGACAGACAGATTGATGGAGAAAATGATAAATGTTTGATGCATCTATGTTTATAGAATTAGGTAAAATGAGGCATAGCCAAAGACAAGCCATATGAGTTTATTTTATTATTTATTTTTTAAATTTTGTTTTAAAAATTTATATTTCAAGCATATATACTTTTTATATAATTTCCAATATCCTGTAATAAATACAATTCAGTTAAGCCACTTAGGAAAAACAAACACGTTTGATTTATTTATTTGTTTGTTTTCCCATTTGTTTATTTTGCATTAGATGTGCTTTGCAGTCAGGGGGGTGAATTCCAAGCACATTATCCTGTAATGACAGGAAATGGCCAAATCTCTTTGGGTGAGTTTACAATTATTATTATTATTACTATTATTATTATTATTATTATTATTATTACTATTGTTATTATT
>JAABNY020000123.1:28094-41077 GCA_015164015.2 Brevimyrus niger
ATAATAATAATAATAATAATAATAATAATAATAATGTTTGTGGTATAACTTTAAATTATAAAAATGGCTAACTAAAAGCAGGTTCGTTGGGCTGGTACATATTTTCAGTTTAATAGTGAGAATCAGTTGAATAAACACATAATTAAATAACACTGACCGGCATTTTAGAATCACATTTCATCATTTGAGAAGCAAATTGTTTAATCACATTTACATATTTAAAATATTTTTTAAATTAATTAATTTTCAAAGAACAAAATGCAGATTCTGGAATGATGTGTGGCATGTAGCATACAGACACCCACACATTTAAAGGTGGGGGGGGGGGGGGGGGCTTGTAAGATGCACCCCCTCACCCCCATGGGCACTTGTGCCTCTGAAATGTCCAAAGCCGCTGTTAAGCCAGTCCAGTCGTTTGTTAAAAACAGTTCAAATGCTGTAAATTTGTGCCTTTATTATTCAAAACTATAAATCAAAGATTTTGCATTGAGTGATTTTTAATGAATGTGAGGGTGACGGGGGCCACAGAAAAATGGGGATAAATGAAAATACGGGCAAACCTTTACAGACCCACAAAAGAACAGATGAATACAAACATGAGAGTAATTCCCATGTTAATAACTAATCTAGCCTGAACAGCTCCTACTAATTTACACTGACCTTTCAACCCCCAATTATGCAAATGAGCATCTCTGTCAGCTGATCATGTAAGGCGATTTGTCTTGAAGCTCACGTGTTTGGCCGCTCTGACTGCACCGGTCTGGCATCACAGATCAGCGCTGCTTGTGTTATGTCCCGAGTCTCTGCTGCATTCTTCACATAGACAAGGGCGTTAGCGTGTCTTTTTTTCTTTTTGTTGGCTTTTTTTTGAATTTGCGTTTATTGTTAATTTAAGCCATCCTCATATTTGTGGTGGCGTTACCCTGATACTTTTCCTAAAACCTTATTTGATAATTAGTTATGTTTTAATTATTTTAAAGGATTCTTTTCTGATTGTGTGCTAGCCCCCATGGCAAGAGGTTGCAGCTCAGATAATGCATTCTTTTATTAATGAATCATTTACCAAATCTGACCCACAGCACAGACATTAAGCAAACCCCCCCGGTCCCGTTCCCAGTGCAGATCCCTGCCCTTCCCTTCCCATTACTGCTGCCAGCATTTCAGGTGGCCGGTCGTCCAGCTCGAGGTGCGTGGAGCTCTTGCATGTGGTGTGGAGACCGCATGCTCACGTCGCAGCCTGCCATAAACGCACGGCAGCATGCTCAATCAGGCAGCTCGAGGACGGTGCCCGGTTGGCAGTAACAGCAAAAAGAGGGGGTAGCCTCTTACAGGACTGATTAAACATGTGTGACTAATTAGTGACCGTCGTACCACGGCTCTACCATGTAATTTGTTGAGCCTCTTTTTAGGGAGCAAATAGGATGCGGTGGGTAGCAAGCTAACACAGAAAATCCGTCTTTCTCTGAGTAACATAGCTGCCTACTGCTGTTTGTGCGGCTAAAGGACACGCATGCTTTATTTCCTGTTTGATTAACAAGTTGAGTAAACCTATTTCAAAATGGCCCTGTCATGCCTATTTGTAGAAGTCTGAGAGATCGAACCGGCCCGGCGCTTTAAACGCGACGATTATACATTACTGCGGCCCTGTCGAAGGAATCAGCAGAGGAATTCCAAATGCCGTGGATCTCAGGACACTTGAGAGCCGAGGGGACTCCTAATGAGTCCATCAAAGACTTAATCTGCACTCAACAGACGGCATACTTTACAATTCGATGAAAATATTGGAAATCGATAGCTTCTATGGAATTTCATTAAGCGGCAGTATTCACGACTGATAGGCCCTTCATAATATGATGGATTGTGCAAAGACAATTATTAGCGGGGTATAAGGGCAGGAACTGGAGACGTAGGAAGAGATTAACACTCAGCAAGGATGTTTGCTCTGAATGGCTGATGAATATCTCCCCTTTTTCTTTTCTCTCCTTTTTTTCATCCTGGGACACGCATGCAGCTCCAGGAGACGGAGTGGATGATGGCGACAGTGGGAACGAGAGCCGGAGCGGCAGCGAGGAGACCCACGTGTGTGACAAGTGCTGTGCTGAGTTCTTCAAGTGGTCAGACTTCTGCGAGCACCTGAAGACCTGCACCAAAAACCCTTTGGTGCTCATAGTCAATGAGGACGAGGCCACGCCCGACCCCCAGGACTTCACAGGTCAGCCGTCGCCGGCCGGCAGCTGCCAGAGTGAGCCAGGTGACAGCGAGGATGCGGATGAAGGCGCTGTACCAGGAGAGGGTGATGAAGGTGCTGAGGCAATGGCAGGGTCGGTCTTGAAAGCTGCCCCAGAGAAGGAGGATGAGCCCATGGAGGTGGAGCAGTCTCCCAAGAAGCCCGCCGATCCAGAGGAGCCAGCCGGTTCACCGGAGCCCGATGCCCCACTACCTCAGATTGCAACCCCGCCTTCTGTGACGGTCTACAGCATGCCGAGCACCAACGTGACCCTGGAGACTCTGCAGAGCACCAGGGTGGCTGTGGCGCAGTTCTCCCAGAGCTTCCGCGTGGGCCCTGGTGGAGTCTCCACCGTAGCCATCCCCATGATCCTGGACCAGCTGATGGCCCTGCAGCAGCAGCAGATCCACCAGCTCCAACTCATTGAGCAGATCCGAAGCCAAGTGGCCATGATGAACCGGCAGCCCATGCAACCGGTCCTCAATCCCGTCGGCATCCCCCAGGGGGCACCCCCCATCCCTGCTGCCAGCCAGCTCCAGCTGCAGGGCTTCATCACCCCTCCAGTCCACCAGCTGCCCATCAGGGTCCCTGCAGCTGCCAGTGGACAGCCCTCCATCTCACTAGCCTCATCTCTAGAAGGACCACAGTCACTCTCGTCCCAGACAGGCTCTGGGCCCCCTGCTCCCGGAATAACCAACAGCACTTTGGTTTCGGCTGCTCCCAGCCTCCCCCCGTCCAGCTGCAGCTTGGTGTCCTCTCTGCTTCCGCCTTCCTGCGCGGTCACGAATGCAAACAGCAGCGGAGGCAGCCAATCCCGGAATTCCTCAAGCCCCCCATCCTTGGGCCATGGCAGCATCCTAAGTCCACCTTCCAGCCTTCCACTCCTACCTCAGAGCTCCTCCAGCAGCGTCATCTTCCCCAACCCGCTGGCTAGCATCGCCGCCACAGCCAATGCGCTGGACCCGCTCGCCGCCCTGATGAAGCACCGCAAAGGGAAGCCGCCCAACGTGTCCGTGTTCGACACCAAGCCCAGCTCAGAAGATCCCTTCTTCAAACATAAGTGCCGGTTCTGTGCCAAGGTGTTCGGCAGCGACAGTGCCCTGCAGATCCACCTGCGCTCGCACACCGGAGAGCGGCCCTTCAAGTGCAACATCTGCGGCAACCGCTTCTCCACCAAGGGGAACCTGAAGGTTCACTTCCAGAGGCACAAAGAGAAGTACCCTCACATTCAGATGAATCCTTACCCAGTTCCCGAATACCTCGACAATGTGCCCACTAGCTCTGGCATACCGTACGGAATGTCTTTGCCCCCCGAAAAGCCTGTCACGACCTGGCTAGACAGCAAGCCCGTTCTACCGACTGTTCCTACATCAGTGGGCCTCCAGTTGCCCCCCACTCTTCCTAGTATGGGGAGCTACAGTGATTCTCCAAGTCTTACTCCCCTGAGCCGATCACCACAGAGGCCATCCCCAGCCTCCAGTGAGTGTGCCTCCCTTTCTCCTAACCTCTTAGGGGCTGAACCCAGCACTCCTATGGCTTCAGAGTGCTCACAGCCTAACCTTGGAGTTGACGGCCCTCCCATCCTAAAGCCAGAGGGAATCCTCCTTCCCTCAAACTGCACAGTCCGCCCAGGAGAAAGCTGTGCAACAGTGACTCAAGTGGTTGTCTCAGCCACCATCACTACAACCACAGCGACAACCACACAGGTGACAGAGCCTGTCACCCCCCCCTCGTCCATTTCCAGTGCTATAGTCCCACTAATGTCGGACCAGTTTAAGGCTAAGTTTCCCTTCGGGGGTCTTCTAGATTCTATGCAAACTTCAGAGACCTCGAAGCTGCAGCAGCTGGTTGAGAACATTGACAAAAAGATGACAGACCCAAACCAGTGTGTGATTTGTCACCGTGTCCTCAGCTGTCAAAGTGCCCTGAAGATGCACTACCGCATTCACACCGGGGAGAGGCCCTTCAAGTGCAAGATCTGTGGCCGGGCGTTTACCACTAAGGGCAACCTCAAAACACACTTCGGAGTCCACAGGTCCAAGCCCCCTCTGCGGGTCCAGCATTCCTGCCCCATCTGCCAGAAGAAGTTCACCAATGCTGTGGTCCTACAGCAGCACATTCGAATGCACATGGGCGGCCAGATTCCCAACACACCTCTGCCCGACAGCTTCCAGGACATGGATACAGACCTCTCTCTGGATGAGAAGAGCTTGGACGCAATGAGTAACTATGATGATGAACTGATTGATGAGATGGAGCAGTCCATGGAGGACGACGTTGACTTCAAGGAGGGGGAGCTGGACCCTTCCAAACCTCTGATCTCTTACTCGGTCATGTCCCCCAGCTCCCCCCCCTCTGTCATCTCCAGCATTGCAGCCCTAGAAAATCAAATGAAGATGATTGACTCCACTGTGAACATGACCCACTCCTTTGGGCTGAAGTCAATGGAGAACGGCTTTCTAGAGAGTGACCGCCTGACTAATGACTCTTCTTCTGCGGTTGGTGATCTAGAGAGCCAGAGTGCTGGCAGCCCCGCCCTCTCAGAGTCCTCCAACTCCATGCATGCCCTTTCCCCAGCCCACAGCCACTCTGAGAGCCTGCGGTCTAAGTCTCCAGGGGCACCCAATACAGAAGAGATGCCAGACACAGTCATGGCAGTGAAGTCTGAGAAGTCCGACACCCCGTCACCAGTGTCCGCATCCGAAAACGGCGGAGCGCTTGATCTGACAGCAACACAGCCCATCAGGTCCTTCAGTCAAGAGGAGACCCAGTTTGGCATGCTGCTCCTCAGCCGAGAGCGTGGTGAGTTTTAGAAAATCTGTGCCAACAATTCAAATTATATCTAATAATTTACAGTTGCGGTCCTTCTGAGTAGATCCGGCCTGTTTACTTACAAGGTCTGTGATCATAAGTGTCCCAGAGGGAACTTTGCTTTCAGAAAGTTCCATCTCAGTTTCAGATGGTGTTTGGTGCTCAAACGAGCTAAAAATAGCAACAAGTATGGCCGTTTCAATGACAGACATTCCTGTTTCTGATAAAATTTGTTTTGAGAAGCAGCCACCGATGTTTTTGTAGAGCATCACGTAGAGAAATCCATTTACGAAGCCTTTTTATGGAACAGTGTTGAAGCATCTAAGCAGAGCTGTTTTGTAGGTACAACACAAAGCACACCCAGCCTGGTTACCACGGCACCCAGCCTCATCAAGGTCGAGGTGAACGGACATAGCAAGCCAGCGTCGGTGAGTGAGGGCCCCCACCTCGCCCTGGGAATCCAGGTGCCCGTGCCCCCGACGGGTGCCGTCAGCCCGGGCCTGGCCCCCATGCTGGCCCCCCCGCCACCCCGCCGGACCCCCAAGCAACACAACTGCCACTCGTGCGGGAAGAACTTCTCCTCGGCCAGTGCCCTGCAGATCCACGAGCGCACGCACACGGGCGAGAAGCCCTTCGGCTGCAGCATATGCGGCCGCGCATTCACCACTAAAGGAAACCTGAAGGTGCGTCGCGAGCGAGTCCATTAGCGCCAGCGTGGAGACCGTGCCGCACACACCTCAGCACAGCAGCTCAGCTCAGCGCCCTGTATGCTTACATCACAATTAGAATCTCCTTTATTTCACCTAGTATGTATGTTGAATTTGTTCTGCTGTGTCTAGTCATACATATTCCATACATTAACATACATTATAAATTCAGTAATAATTACTATCAATACACAATAATAACCTGATATATAAATATTTTAAAGCAACAGGATAAAAGGCATATATATATTTTATGTTTTATATATTAACTTTTTTTTTGCAGGTCTCAATACAAATACATGGTAAATGCTCTGTACCTGTGATAGTGTTAATATGTGTAATAGCAAAAGATGAAATTAATAGAATTACAATGTTCAGCTTATCCGTCTATTTAACTATATATGTAACCTCCCATTTATGTTACGGTTTCCCTGCATTTCACATTTTAAAAAAAATGTATTTGCCAAAACACTGTTGTTTAGCTCACAAACTGCAGGCGGTCGTTGCAGTAATAATAAAAGCGGTAAAACCAAGGGTTCTGAGATTTTGAAACAGTGGTAACATGCACGGAGTACGGACACATGCACACGCGTCCACAAGCAGCTGAGACACTGCCAGCTGATCAAGCCAATTGCTGACAGCAGTGCGGAAGAACGTGTTTGGCTTCAGACCGTGACACGGCTCACTGAACACAGTTCACGGGGAGCGTCTACTGTAGTACATTTCTGTGTAACACAGATGCAGACTCACCACTTCTGGGCCTGTTTCACACTGTCACCCTCCCCTCCCCCCCTCCCAAGAGCTAGCTTTTCATTCCACGCTACTTGATCTGATGCAGCACAAGCCCACCTGCCAGTGAATCCCATTCTTTCTCCCTTGTGAGGATGATGCACTTTTCACGGACACGACGTAGCTTACAGCAAGATTTTCGGTCACTTCCTTTTAACAGGCAGAGTGCATTTCCCTGACATCATGTACTAGTCGGAAGAATATGTTTACAGCCTTTGTCTCTTTGTTATATACCAGAATAACCACAGTGTGAGGAACCACAGTTATATGAACGAGATGGACATAAAAGTGGCATATTACATTTTTCATACGTGTTTTTTCCTGCGTCTCATGTCAGCTTATAAACAGAGGCTTTAGATTATGACGCACAGTATTGAGGCCTACCATATCATTTTTGTATCTATCTCTTGATACTGGATACTGTGCTGGTTAGTCCTCTCCCATGTTGTGAGCTTTATTCCAGTGTTTTCACCTTCTTTTCCTCTCACCCACAGGTTCACATGGGCACCCACATGTGGAATAATGCCCCGGCCAGAAGGGGGCGTCGTCTGTCAGTGGAGAACCCCATGGCCCTGCTGGGAGGCGATGCCATCAAATTCAGCGAGATGTTCCAGAAGGACCTAGCAGCGAGAGCCATGAACGTGGACCCGGGCTTCTGGAACCAGTACGCGGCCGCTATCTCCAACGGGCTAGCTATGAAGAATAACGAGATTTCCGTCATCCAGAACGGAGGTGTGACCCAGCTCCCTGTGGGTTTGGGTGGTGGAGGAATTCCCTCTCTGGGGGGGCTCTCTGGGGGCATGGACAGGGCACGCACGGGAGGCAGCCCCCCCATGACAGGGCTTGAGAAAGTTGGTATGGACCTGGGTGTGGCACGACCCTTCTCTAGGTTTATCGAGGAAAACAAAGAAATCGGAATTAATTAAAGCAAGCTTTCCGGTGAGGGATGCAGGGACGGACAGACTGCATTAAGATGTTAAAATCAACTGCGACACCACTTTGAACTGTATGTATGATAGTATGTACAGGTGACATTTTTGTTTGTTTTTGGTTTTGGAACGATAGTGTTCGATATTTGTTAGAGATTGGTATGTCTTTACCTTGGTCTCATCTCCCCTCACCATTTTGCTCACATGAGGAACGCGTTTCTTGTCTGGAAATCGGTTGTCTTGCAAGACTTGCATGGTGCTGCTTTGGTTCGTACCAGTTCCGTCCGAGGCTTCTTTTCTGTTTTTTTTTTTTCTAAAAAAAAAAAAAGACTATATAGGCATTTGTGATGGGCTCACCTCCTGTTTGTATCGCTGAGATGAGGAAGTGGCGCGTCTCTCAGGGAACACGCAGAGAGAGACTGGCTGAGTCACGTCCTGACCTGTGTACGCTCTTCCACGGGAGAACTTCTGACTTACGAGAAAAAAAAGTACATTGTTTTAGTGCTTGTCTAATATTTTTTCTCATAAAGTAGAGAACTTGAAAAATGTTTGAACTATTTTAATCTTTACATCTAGTCCCTTGACATTGTGTAATATTAATGTCCGGTGTCTTTAGTATTTATAATATTGAAAAAAGCGGGTATAAAAAAATATATTTAATAGCCCCAACATTTTATTGATCTTTTTTTTTTTCTAAATTACAGACTTCAGATATAAATGTCTCTTTCAAATAAAGACATAAATGTCATTTCATCTGATCGAAACAAAACCATTGTGACGTTTTGTTTGGGACTTTAGCATGACGGAGTGGAACGTGAAGTAGGAGTTGACATGGGCTGCTATTTTGACATTTGTGCTGTTAAGAGACAACTTTTGTAAATGTGTTGTCTAAAATGATAAAATAAAAAAAACAAATAGAAATATGTATGCTTGTTTTCTAATACAGATACAGTAAAAACGGTATATTGCTTTTAAAAAAAAATACATAGCTTTATATAGGCCTAACTTAAGGGTGTGTTTAAGTCCTTGCATGTTTTAGAAGAAGGGTTTGTCTATAATTTATTCTCTCTCTGTTATCACTTATTTTTAAATTATATTGAGTGTTTTTCCATTACATATAGCGTTTTGTGGGAAAAAAATGCATCTAAAGTGTGATAAAAGGCGTAGGTTTACTGGTAAAACTTATCCGTCTTTAACTTACTACTGTTTTAGTGGGAGCTTTTCGCACAGCATAATGCCCCAGTCGCCCATAAATGACTGTTACATGACGTCACGTAGAACGGCTGGCTTACGTCACAACATCCGGCAGCAATGCGGCGTGGGGGAATACCTTAACGGAAGTGACGCAGGTGGCACTGGATGGCGGTGCGTTACTGGTTTTATAGGAAAAATATCCGGATCAGTTGTGTTTATGCAGTTTGTATATTTAGGATGCCTGTTTTTGTTCGACATGCTGCGTCAGTGTAAAACCCAGCCCATTTCCCACCTTTACGTGTTTTTTTTCTGTTTATAATCCTGCCTAAAATCACAGCCTTTTTACATAGACGATGTTTGGCGTTTTTGACGGGCTTTCATTACTGCTAGCCTAAGCGTAAGACACGAACAAAAAAACGTGATCATTTCAGTAGTTTAGCAGGATGCTCTCGTTCCCTGCTACCCAGTGAATAGGTGCAGGGCCGCTTACTGGATCCGTATCGCTGAGACTGGTGTGCTGAGCACTTCACCTTCACCTCCTCCTCTGACAGGCAACGTAGAAAAAACGGCAAGTAAACCTTCAATATCAGTAGAAGAAAAGTTTGTTTGGCATCGCCCTATTAATAGTGCAGTACACCCCGCATCCGCGGTGACTTCCCTGGATAACAGCGCATGGTTATGGCGTTTCCTTCGGCCACAGAATACCGCGGTAAACCCAGCCTCATATTCGGTATCCAGTTCACCGGTTATACTCCAATTACCTTTAAACAAAAGGAAGGTAGGCGGTTAATGTTACAGCCAAATAAGATGCAGCTCAGGACACGCCGTAAAATCTTACATTTACTCAATGAGTGGTAGTAAATCATTACGTTTCACAGGTGTCTTGTAATAATTACTAAATGTTTAATTATTCAGATATGGCAATATGATTATATACGTTACTTTCCGATAGAGAATAATGCTGATGCTTGTTAGGGGCAGCGCCAGTTTTCAGAGAATCGGCGCTCCGTCCGTCTGTCTTGCGCTATTTTTTTTTGGTCTCACGGCGATATTTTAAGTTTCAGGAAGACATCTGCTGAATCCTCTTGCAGGCGTTTCATTTTCTGCCTACGCATATTCCTTCTAACTGACAAGTTTCATTCTACGAAGTTTGAGATTTCTTAATCGATGTGAAGGTCATTGAAATTGAGACATGCAGCCACATCAGCTATGCCAATTACCAGTTTCAACGGTTCAAAATGCATCATTTTTCAGTCCCTCTGTTGTTAGTCTTCGCTAATTGTCAAACATAATTTAAGAAATTCTGTTTCTTGGCATATTTTTATAAACCACGCACAGTAGTGCGTATGCTATGCATTATCGTCTTATAAAACCTTCACAGGTATATATATGTGTGTGTGTGTGTGTGTGTGTGTGTGTGTGTGTGTGTGTGTGTGAGAGAGAGAGAGCGAGAGAGCTATAAACCCCAAAGAGCACTGTTTGCGAGTTGCACAGCAGCAGCTCAGTATCGTGCTTCAAATGTAGTGAAACGTTTTAAAAACCGTATAAGCTGAAATTGACAACGGAGCTACTTAATCTTTTTTCCCCAAATCATACAGATCAGACATTAATACTGTGTGTTGAAATAAGCAGTCACAAACACAACAATCTCCTGCACAGCAGATCGTACCGACAAGTAGCAAATATAGCCTACTGAACAGATGAACCCTCTATCTTATACTTTAACTGATCTTTAGTATTCAAGAGAGGTTGAGATCATTCGCCTACTAGGCTATACCTAAATACTCACTCACACTTTCAGTGCAGTAAAAACCCACTTTCTTCTAAAGTGAGTGGGACTTTACATAACAAACGCGGTCATCTTATGGGGGATGGAAGGCGACTGGTAGAGCGGCCGATTTTGAGACAATAATAGTGATTAAATCTATAAAAATGACCTATCTTATGGGTAATGATTCTCCTAGCAAAGGTAGCACAGTAACGTAAACGTTAAATACGAGAAACATTGGCTCTCTACGCTCTTCATATGAAGAAAAAGTTAACAGTACAATTACATCAATATTAACTCAGTGATGAAGCACGGGAATACATCTCTAACGTGAGACTTGCAAATAATATTAAAGGAAAAAAGAATAAAACTCCACAGCAGGGCATTCGCAAGTATAGGAGGCTTTAAGATATTCCTGCTCTGCACTTCAGCATCTAAAGAGGGTTATATTGCATTTGCACGTATGACCCAGCACCGTTTTATCTTCTGAGCAATCTCTCTTCATAATCCGCCCGACCTAGCATTTGGTACTCGAGATGGCCATCAAGAAACTATTATTAGGACATATTCAGTCCTTTAAACCGCAGAAGAGAAACCGTGCGGTAGTTTTTTCCCCTCTTTTTTTTAGTTTACTTTCACCGCGTAAGTAAGTAGAAGCGCGTCGTGGAGATAATAGGCTGCCCGTTGAAGCATAGGCCTATTTCAGAATATGAAAGTTACAACCACGAAATATTTCTCATTGTACTGTGTATGCAGTGTGCATGGGGGCAAACCGTTCTGGTATTTGCTAAACTGAAATGCGACTTGGCCAATAAATCAGATGGACAAATGGGCGGTCAAGTTAACTGACAGTCAACCGTATGCGTGTGTAATGAAATAGACATTAAATGCGTTCTGTTTGCTCCTACTGTGAGGCACTTGCTATGGGGATGAAAATGGAAAATGAGGTACTGGGGAATAAAAGTGCACGTTTACATTTGGCTGTTTTCAAGTTCAAGATATCAGTGGCAGAGAGGGTATAATATTTAGAAGACGGGCCACTTTATTTTTTATATTGATGTTGGCAAATATCCTTAAGGGCTTTTAGTACAGTTATGAATACCGAAAGCATCTTTAAATATCAGAGGGATGTCATGGAAAAACAGAGCGGGCACGTTTTAAGCTGACGGCCCCGGGTTTGTTTTACCATCAGCCCTATCAGTGAGTGTCGCTTTTGGTTTGGACTTGCAATCAAACAGGTAAGTCTCTTATTTATCCCCGGCGCTTGGATGTTTCCATCTCCCATATAGACAAACTTGATATACTGTATATTTCTTTTCCACCTTCGCACCGAGCAGAGCAAGAGATAAAATATAACATAAATCGGCAACAATTTAATCGCTCCCCGTGTTTTGCTGTAAGCTATACAATCGTCTCTGTTTAGAAGATAGATAATTGTCATTTTAAAATGAAAATTGACATGAACGCATAGTGTGCATTAACTGCAGGGTATCGTCTTTGTCTATTCTCTAAAAAAGTCTCAATTTCAGCAAATTCTCAAATGTCAAATTTTAAAGTGCACACTCACGCATTCTGAACGTCTCCGACTAACTAAATTAAGTAAAACTATTTCTCACATTTCCCTTACTAAGATATTGGGTTCACACACACACACACACACACACACACACGGGGTAATCATACAAAACAACCAAAACGAAGCAGTACATTAACCTCTGCAGATTCTGCCTTCTTAGGGCTTATTCCTGCTGTACTTCGTACGTTCATAGAAGTCGAAAGTCACACCGTCAATCGTGTAAAATGCTTAAATGTAAGGGTCACAGTTTTGCCTAAGGCACGGACGCTTCTTGTGGATACTGTGTTTCTCAATACTCAGAAGGCAAAGACCGTACTTGTGGTCTTGAGAAGACCGGTTGTTAACTTGCCTTCCAAGAACGAACTTGGGGCGCAGTGAATCATGGCATTGGTCTTGCATGAGGAGGATGTACCCTTGACATTTGGGACGGGGCAAGAAAACCAGTGATTTTACCGTCCCCTCTACTTCTGTTCTTAGTATTGGTCTTTGGCAATGGAAGATGACATAAAACGGGTAGGCGAGAACACGAGTACGGTCAAGTAGGCATATTGGGAAACACCCACATCTTTAAATCAAGTGACCGTTTGGAAAGGTGTTTTGGTGTTTCTATATAGATATGGAATTATTCATATTGCGGGAGATTTCTCCAGCGTGCTGTGATGTAACTACGCAGCAAGGCAGTCAGCAATAAAAGTGCTGGGGACGAATGACGCATTGTGCCCCGCCCTCAGTGTCACCTCCCCCTGCCCAACTGGTAACTGAGAAAACCTCCAGGCTTGTGGTACGAAGGGATTTCAGAGCCCCCATACCACGGGACCCGCTTATTGGCTCAGGGTGACAGGCTGAAGCACAACTGTGCCACCCACCCCTCGGCGGGAGGCCGGGAAGCGGGGGGCAGGGGGGCAATCAGGGGTTATGGTGCAGCAATATCATGGATTAAAATAGATTCAGCCTCTGTCCTGTGTTTCCATGAGAGATGTAC
>JAABNY020000123.1:47147-58808 GCA_015164015.2 Brevimyrus niger
GTGTGTGTGTGTGTGTGTGTGTGTGTGTGTGTGTGTGTGTGTGTGTGTGTGTGTGTGTGTGTGTGTGTGTGTGGGTTCGAGGGGGGTGGTGGTGGTGGTTGTACTTCTGCATGCAAGGGGACTGAATTAAATAAGTGGCAACCTTAAAACGTGTGTAAATTGTCGGTGAAGATGCCCCAAGCTCCGCAAACTGCATGGCTGTCTCCGCAAGGACCACACTTTAACGTTACAACGTCATTTAACATTTTAACATTAAACGGCAAATCTGTGGCTCTGACAGCACTCTAAAGAAGAGAATTAAACACTTTGTTACACATTCATGCATACCCACTGTTATCACATTATACGTGACATTTAGGTGTATCTACACGAAAGCGTAGCCTGTTTATTTTGTGTTGCATGTCGTCTATGGGTAGCACGTGGAAGCCACTTCACGTGACGATTTGACCGCTTCTCTAAATCAGACTAAGCTTGTTTGAGAATGGCACTGTCTGGGCTCACAGCAGCCATTTTCAAACAATCTCTGACGCACCTTTGGCGCCGCTGTAGGGCCGCCTGTAAAAGGGTGACCGTAAGCCCCTAATCCTTTTTAAATCTACCATCCAATGCCTCTGAGACCCCGGGTGGAGCGTCTCCATGTACCCAGGCCTTTCTGCTCCTCCTGCGTATCTCTTGCCGTGGAAGATGGATCTAAAAAGCTCATCAGTACATAAGCTACTTCAGGGCTGGCCCTCATTCCCATTAAAGGTGCATTTCAATGCTGTTACTTTGCTGCAGTGTCTAGGTTATCGAGGTGCTTGTTTGTTTTGGAATTATGTTTAATCGGGAGCTTTTTCAAAATTCTTTGGAAGCACAGAAAGCAAGTATAAATCCCACTGACAATGTCCAAAGTAACACAAAAGAGCACCTTTATAACAAAAGAATAATTTGGCAACCTTTAAAGAGCCATAAGAGGGGAAAAGAGAAAACGGTTTTGGAAAGAGGCTCTTTTCAGAAAGCGAATACTTTTGAACTTTAATGGAACAAATTAGCTGAGGTATTGCTGTATGCGGGGAAGAGGTTCTCATAATTGGTCCTCTGTGATGCAAGGTCTTTCTAGGGGGGGCAGAAGGGGAATCCGATACCCCACGGGGGGCGAGCCGGACTCCCGACTACAATGGCGCTCCTCAGTGCAGCTTTTGAGAGCCGTGGGTCCATTCCCAAGACGGGGCGAACACCAACGTGAGGTGGTCCGAGGTTCTCAGACACACTCCTCTGTTTCCTGGGCAATTCAGCGGTATCCTGTGTCCATTGGGTTCTCTGCCTCAGATTACGGAGGGAAAAGACCAATTGAACACAGACTCTGCCCCCCGCTCCACCCCAGGAGTGATCACAGCAGACTGCCCCCAAATACCCAGAAATGGCAGTAATGTGTATGACTGGAATATCGAATGAAGAGTGAATCTGATCATTTAAATTGTTCCATTTAAATTGCTTCCATAACAATAATGCTCAGGACATTCTTGAGTGTTGCTGCGAAGTTCTAATGTGCCAAATAGAAGGCACCCTAAATCTCAGGAACGGTCTTTTAATCTGAATTTCTTCAGTTAAAATAATGCAAGCTCTGTAAAAGTGAAGCATTAAAAATGGCAAGCTGTCCGAAGTGCCTCAGATGAAGCCATCTTCTAGGTGACTACTATAATACTAAGGTCTGTACCTATACTGGAATTATACCCAGATACTTCAGTGGGCAGATTGCTTATCAAAAGTAATGGCTGGGTGTTTCAGGAAGAATGTGACCCTTTTTATCTTGTTCTGTTGAGTCATGGAAAAAAAGGGCTGTTTTTGGAAAATCAATGAATGAGCAAAACGCATCACAGTTCGCTAAAGGAACATGTCATCTATTAAATGAATTGAGGCACTCCTCGAACTTTATCAGAGCGAGCACCGGTCAAGTATTGGGTTTTAGGGGCGTCGTGACAGATGCTAGCGCTCCGTGGCGGCGAGGTAGCGGATCGATAGAGATCATCATTCTGATGCGCCGTTATCGCTGCGACTCCCCCAAGGCCTTGTCGAACTCCACCGGCTTCTTTTCTTTCCTCGTCAGCTGTTTTCGAAATACAAACAGCACTCGGCACACTAGGGCCAGCAGGTGGTGCAGTCATTAAGGAATTAGCGCCTACCAAGGCGCAGTGGGCCACTTTTGAGAAATGTAGTCAATTCAAATCGCTTTAGATAAAAAAAAAATCTTTATCAATGTTAATTGCTTTGATGAGAAGATGCAAGTGAGCATTGCAGATATCTTCTGATGAAGGCTTCAGCAAATAACAATCCTGATTTGGGGCAACTGGTCTTGGACTTTGGATTATGGCAAATTCATGTAAGCCCCCCTCATACATGTCGAGACTAAACCATTTCTCATACTGGTTCTTTCAGCTTATGGCAGTGAACTCTCCCTCCCCCCCAGCTCCGCATTCCCCTTAGCCTGCTCTTCCTGCGGCCTCCTGTAACAGCCACATGCCAGTGCTTCTCCAGGGCAAGGAATGCCCGCTTCAAGTCGTTTGTGCACCACCTACAGGTCACAGACCTGTCATGATGTCTGAAAATAAAGCCTCTTGGAAGATCTGTGGCCCTCAGAGTCTCTGTTTCCCGTTCACTGGGATTTTACCCCTTTGAGATGCTGGGGTTTTACAACATTGATGGTTAGGCTTTCAGCTCTGTGGCAACTTAACAGATTACAGAATCGTCCATGTTAACGGAGGAAGCCGCCCGTGGCCAGTAACGAGTAAGGAAATCCGAGCAAATACAGCACGGTGATTTATTTGACTTTGCGTTTGCTGATTTATACAGCTGTATTACTGTAATGCACATAGGAATTTCCAGTAATGCGTTTTTTACACAACCAAAAAAAAAAGCTTTCTGAACACCATTTAAGTTAATTAAGCTGTGATTTTTCACATGTGTCAATGTACTTTCTCTCTAATTGAGTATAGTTTGTGTGTGTATGTGTGTGTGTGCGCGCGTGCGCATGCGTGTGTGTTTGTGTGTGTGATTGGAAGTGTGTTCTGAGCCAAAATTTTATGGATGAATGGGTCCAAGGGGTACAGGTCAGTGCCACAGCTTAATGGCAGAATTGGGGCTGTGTCACAGTGAATTAATCCGGCCAATGGTGGACATGTTGATTAACTATTTCCACTGCAGCTGCGTCGTCATTGAAGAATTTTTAACAGAAGGCGATTTTAGTTCATACAGAAATTGGAATTTTAACAGTTAACCAGTTAACAGCATTCCAGTAGTTTTTGTGTGCTTAGTGTAATGGTAATAAAGTCCCATTAACTCAAGCAGAAGAACTGCGTGATCTTGATTTTCCATTACACAAACGGCTTTAATTTGTGCAAGAAATCTTTGCGATTAATCAGAAATTAAGCAAACCCGGCCAACGTGGAGAAGGAGCATAGCAGCTGACAGAAACGTGGGCTCTCCTGTTTTGCAGTCGCGGGCAGCAAGCGCAGACCGACATAAAACGACATACATTTGTCAAAATTGCATCTCTCTGCTCCTGTGAACTGTTTCAGGCCTGGCGTGTGGCCCCACTCATACAGCCGCTGTCATGCAGTCGCTCTCATGCAGCCATGCTTGTGCAGCCGCTGTCATGTGGCTGCTGTTGTGCAACTGCTGTTGTGCAGCTTCTCCTGCAGCCATTTTCTCGCAGATTCTGTTCTGCAGTCGCTCACATGCAGCTTTTCTGCTGTAGCTGCTGTCTTGCAGTCACTCTGTTTTGGACGCTGTCTTGTGCAGCCTCTTGCGTTCCCCTCACATGTGGCTACTTGAACGTGCTTCGCAGCCCGTCTCGCACTATATTCCCATTTCCCAAAATCTACAGCTGCGGGAAATACAGACTTTACTTATTCCTCCCAATCAGCTGAGCACAAACGCAAACTGGCATTAACCCGTCAGGCTGATCCACTGCCGTGCTGCCTGAGAGCAGCAAACTGTATTTATTCAGACATGAGTAGTCGTGCAGACGTGTAAGATAACACGGTGACAACAGAAATTAAGCATTCAGGGAGTTAACGGGATAAACTGTGCTGGTCAGCTTTTTTATGTTTGATGTTAAGGCTAAAAGACTTTCAAAATCCCTGCTTCTACAGTGGACCTTTGCAGTCCAATAATGGGAATATGAAAGCCGCATAATCGTTTTTAAACATCGAGAACCAGCACAAGTAATCCAACAAAACTATTAGGTATGGGAGGGAGCATATCACAGACGGTAGCTGACATCACCTTCCCTGCTCTGCCCTTCTGCATATCTGCTGCATTTCAGGGATTAAGTAAATCGTTATTCATTTTCATCAATACCCCAAGCTCATTTGGATGGATTATTTTTTTTTCCCCCTTCCCTCCTCTTCTATGATTCAAAAACGCTCTTTGCGGATGAAAGCGAGGCAGGAGATCAGCAGAACACGGCTGCATTTTCATTCGAGACGCGGAGCATATTAACCTGGGGCTTACTCCGCTTTATGAAATGGTCCGCGGGCGTCTCAATTAGCTTTTGTCTGGTGGGGCAGCCAGTATCCTGGGAAAAGACTGATCCCTCACAACTTACAGGGTCAACAAGCTACACTTGGCCTTTCCGCCAACGACACCCAAAGACCCATCTTATTACCGCATATTCCAAACCCAACGAGAGCAGTGCCATCTTTCACACTGCACTAGTAATTCACCCCTCCTTCATCCCTTACTGTGCCTGAAATTTTCAGAAATCATTTTCATAAAGTTCCTAAAATGGTATCGTCTTTAAAAGTCTTTGACATCATTATGCCTGAAAAGCCATGCAGACCTCTTTATGGTAAGAAACACGGAACTCTACTTGACCCTTAAAGCAGGCTCTGAATAGATGGAGTTATTCATTATTTTAATGCAAATTATTCTTTTCGATCAGTAAAATATTATCACCAGCTGATTTCTCCCCTGTTTTTTTGCTGGTATAGTTTCTGTGTTTCAAGCTTCATTCACGGCTCACATCAGTGTAATAGAATGTAAGATTGTCCCCATGTGCTTTCGGTCTTTGTGTTACATAACTCCCTCTTGGTTATTTTTTGGTCTTTGGGGATCAGCCCCGTGAGTTTCCCGCTGGACCGTAACTTTTATTTCGTGGGATTTTTTGTCTATGCCCTTTTTTATAATGTCAGCTGGGAGATACCAAGGTGGCGGCGGGGGGGACAGCACAGCTTGGCAGACAGGCTCTGGGCAGCGGGCAGCATCCATTACAACAGGGCGCCGCATTTATGCTGCATCTGCTTTTTGCATTTTAGCGGATTACCAAAGAATCAAAATTGTATTTAAAAAAATAACCTTAGTTATAACTAACAAAATTAGGTATTAAGTACAATGATTTAAAAGTCTTTATTTCCATTGCCTGTCCAGTAGTACACGGCATGGTTGGTTCTTAGGCACGTGTGAACCCTTCAGGTACGCTAGGAACCGGCCAGTTGCACCCTGAAGACCAGCCCTGCTTCCGCTGATGATAACATGTCAGAATCCTGTCAGTTATTAATCTTGCCATCTGATCTAATGTTGACTGTTAACAGGGGAGCACAACTGCCTCGGCCTCCCAGGACAAAACCACCAACCGATGCCTGATCTACCAGTGAGCACTTGCAGAGGGACGATCGTCGGGTGACGGGTGCACTGCTGGGGGAGGGCGAGGGGGGGTAGACTCACCACGTCTGCTCACTCGCTTATCTCTTCTCGCTGTTTGAGCAATTTAACCACGGATTTAACCTCCACGCTGGGCCAAAATTGGCCAGAAATGTAATGGTTTGCGGGGGGTAAAAGAGCATGAAGGCAGAATGTACTTAAACCACTGAGGCGTTCGCAGAAGAAAGTGGTAACGGATTCATTTACCAACCTCCATAGCTATGCACCAAACCTTCAGTCCTCCCTGTTCCATTCAAGGCTAGCTGTTAAATACAATCACCCCTGTTTTACAGATGTAAACCTGAGGATATTTCAAGGAATATCATTGTAGTAGTAAATTTTAATGTAGTGCCGGAAACTGCAGGCTGTTTTGTTTCGCAAAACTGTGTCGGGACACAAGTCTCACTGGATGCCGCAGGTGAGTGAGTGTGAGCGGGGAAGCTCACTGCAGCGCAGGCGAAAGCTGGATCCATGATAACTCGCCTTATCTCAAAGCGCTCGCCTCTGTTCCTCAGCGTCCCGCCTCCAGCAGTAATGCAGGTCTCTACCATCAGCTCCAAACATGAAGCACGGTGCGAGGACAGCGGCAACGCACCTGATCCCAAACCTCACAATTAATCCAGTGCAATTAATGGAAAATGTGACCTCGAAGGGCCAGTTGCAGTTCTGCCCATTCCTACAGAATCCAGGGACATCTGACCAGGAAGTCAACTGCAAGTGTGTCACAAAGCAGCTGTTTAAAGTGCAGTTAATGTGTACTGGAGGATTATGGTACGGCCCAAGATGATATAAGGAGATTGTTGCTAAAAAAGACAGCTAAGTGCTGGCATCAAAAATCCTGCAGTACAGTCCGTCAACTGTTGCAACAACGTGATGCAGCCGGTATTCCCATCCATTCGCAGCTACAAATTCCGATATGAGACAGACAGCAGGGGTCGCGACTTATTCGTAAAAATAAAACGCTATAAATGTCGCTGCTCTTTATTAGCCCGCTGCAGACTTCTAGATCCTTCTTTAGGGTTTTAATTTTCAGCGTAGATTTTCCAAGCTATCGAATACTAGAAGGGCCCTTCAGCTTTATTACAGCCCTTTATTACGACGCAAAGGAGAAGAAGGGCCATGTAATGATCTCCTTGTCAGCGTAATAAAATGTCAACTGTCTCTCAAACAGATAAATATGCTCATCGTTATTGGCCGTTGCATTTGTCCCCCGCCCCCCACTTTAAATTATGAAGCACATAGAGGCCGTTTTAAGTGCCTTGTTGTTTTGCTAAAGGTCAGAAAGTTCATTAGGTGTGTGTGTGGGGGGGGGGGGGGTTTGTCAGCTGTGGCCCCGCCCCCACACTTGACCCGGAGCAGCCATGTCAGCGGTGGGGGGGTTTCTAACGTTTCTGCAAAGGCCGGACACGTGTAGCTGGACACACCCTGGTTATTTAATGTTTTAATTCCTCCGCCGGACAGCAGTGTCTCACCGAGCTGTTCGATAAACCATCCTTATTAGCCACTCTTTATCTTGACCTGCCCTTTATTTCTTAACAACAAAAAAAACAATTCTCTTGTGCAAAAAGCTGGCCGTGCGTTGGATTGATAGCTCCTTGTCCTTTATCAAAGACATCTACAAATAGGGCAGTAAGGAAAAATCTTATTAATGCTCAATCATAAATCTTAAATCAGGAATACATTATTACTATGCATGATTGTATAATTATCATCATTATTACTATCTGTCTTGTAAAAACACAACCAAGGCAAATTCCTTGGTTAATAAAATGATTCTGATTCAGATGCATGTTTATATTATAA
Organism: Brevimyrus niger; assembly: GCA_015164015.2. NCBI lineage: Eukaryota > Metazoa > Chordata > Actinopteri > Osteoglossiformes > Mormyridae > Brevimyrus > Brevimyrus niger. Next base: position 54,630 of record JAABNY020000123.1, read on the forward strand.
CTTGTCTGTGGTGACCATTGCATAAGATCTAAATGAAACCTTAGGCTGTTTTCCATTGTTACTTGCTATGGACCGCCAATGTTATTCACACTGGGTGAGAGGTGTCATCAGGCACAGACTCTGGCCCGGGGTTTGCGTACCGCCGACGCTGGCATGAACGGCTCTCGCCGAGTCACCTAGCCGACCGAGCCGGCGAGCGCGGATGACTGATACGCCTGGCTGGAGAGAATGCACACGGAGCACAAGCACAGCGGAAATCCTGAATCATTATTTTAAAGACAAAAGCGTGTTGCTGGTAACTCGACGCCACGGGGTACCCTTTCCGTGGGTGATCCGACGGCGGTGTTGTTCTGTGACGGCGGCCGATGGCGAGACCTCGGAAACGAGCTCCATCCGGCCTCTTGTGTTACTCCTTGAAATATTTCAGATTCTCTAGGTTTCTTTTGACTCTTTTTCGTTATTCCGCCAATCCGTAGGAAAAATCGGATTCACTCAATCGGCCTGACGCTGTCTGACAAAGTGTGGATACTGTCTCTTCCCCTTCCCCATCCTAACTGGTTACCTGTTAACACCATCACTGACTGGACACCCGTTTTACTAATTTATCTGAACTGGTTGAGCCATTTCAAGTTTTTTCAAGAGGTTGCTGACTTACTTTAATACTGTAATAATTTACAGTACTATTATAAACAGATGGCATAGACATCATCCTTTATCAAGTGAACTTTTATATTAACACCCACAAACCACATCCTTTTGTTACTGCACTTTATCTTTTAACTTAATTCTGCTACTGTGGGACTTTTTTTGCTTTTTCGATAGATGCAGCCCATTGCAGATCAAGCATGATTTTGTGATACTACTCACTGAAAGAAAGAAAAAAAAAACAGAACAGCAAAACACAGTCATGCTCTGAATGATTTGTTAGCTCTTGAAACCGCTCCTGTAAATAAATAAGAAAAATTAATGTGGCTAAGGGTGTGTGTGTGTGTGTGTGTGTGTGTGTGTGTGTGTGTGTGCGCGCGCATGCACGCGCTGCTGTTTCAGCATAGCCCTCGCCCATTCAAACTGCAGCCAGGGCATCTAACATCTCAGTAGATGTTACTGTGTCCCGCTGCTCAGTGATATCTGGACAGTGCTGTAATTTTACAAAGCAGTTTCCATTGCTAATCAGGTTAATGTGACAGCAAGCCTCTCCCGGGGCATGTGTGTAACACACACTAATGTATCTTTTTTCCACTTTAATGTGTAACGCGCCTTCCCTTAATTATGATTAGCTGGTTTCCACAAGCCGAATCCGCGTGGCTTGTCTTACACAGGGACGTCCAAAGAGGATGCAGTCATTACGTCCTCGGCTCGTTCATTTCAAATCCTTTCACTTGCGTTCATTTGCATTTTCCACCAGATCCTTCTACCTCTGACGAGTTGATACCTCCGAGTGGAAAAAATACCGCAGTATGCGTGTTATTATGGATCTGCAGTCCTAAGTTAGTACTGGCATACTTTAATTGGCAAATCTTAGTCTTGTGATCAGTCGGGGTTGCCAGGTGTGTCCCATTTGGTCTCTTTCGGATCCGCAGGTTCCTAGCGGTCCCAGCGAGTGTCAGACCCTTTGCAAGCACAGACCAAAGGAAAAAAAAAAATCCATAATTATCCTGACTGCAGGCATATCCGTTACATAACAATCGGCTATTGTCAATCAGCCAGATGTGAGATAGAGATCTATATTTTGATTGAATGTACACGAAACTGTTAATTTACAACATGGCTGACTTTGATGTTAACTCAGTTGAAATAATTTCAGATTCCCAGGGATGAAAAAGAGTGAATCTTTCCAGTGGGCACATACTGAAAGGGCTCGCATTACAGCATCATAAATAAATCATTGTAATCCCATATTTCTCTGACCGCTTTCATTTGATTCTTGTCTGCAAATCACAGGCCAGTGACAAACATGATTAGCGTCGGGCGGCCGCTCGTTTTTGACCTTGTCGCGTAAGCTTTTCACCTGCTCGATGGGCTACGCACGGCACCCCTGCCAGTGAGGCGACTTGACAAAACCACACGTCTCCTCTGTTCGAAAATCGACCCTGAAGCACAATTAAAACTCGGCTCTCTATGAGAACATTTAAGATGACCGAATTGGCTCCCACACTTAGGAAGGCTAATCTGATGTGATCGTTGAACCAAAAATATAATTCTGTGTTTCAGTTCTAGCTATAGTTCTCTTGGAAAAAAAAGAGCTTGCCCAAGTAACACATTAAATAATAATCATCATCATCCACCTACACTTCTGCCAATGGTGTGAAAAGTACAGGGTCAATAATACAACGAATACACCTGAAACAGAGGATGAAGAGCAAGAATTAGCTTAGAACACAACATACTCTGTAAGATGCCTTTTCAAAGAGTTTCTGTTTCACAGTGCGTTTGCCCAGGAGACCGGGCACAGCTCCTGTCCCTGCATGACACGGGCCAGTCTTATTTAAGGCTAACTAAACACTTCTTTTGCATTCATGAGCTCGCTGTCTGCTGCAAAAGGTCTTTAAGTCGCGAGTGGCCACCTTTATTTAAGGCGACGTGGGGGGAGAAAAATGACTCGGTCGTCCAGAATATCATCGGCGGAGCGTGGCGACAGTACGGGCACTGTAAACGATGACAAATCGCGGTATCGATAAACTAATTAGCCACGGAACAGCCGCAAAATTGTTTGACCCATATTTGTGGTTGACCTGCTGTCTTTGTACAAACCATATGTGTGTGTGTGTGTGTATATGTGTGTGCGTATGTATATATATATAAATATGTATATATAAATATATATATATTTTTTTTTAATGGTAAGATTTCAAAGCAATTTATAGCCTGCTGTGAGACCTCCATACATGTGCAATTTTACAAGTCTTGCCTTCGCCAAGCAGTAATTATGTTGAAGTTCTGAATTACACTACTTGCGTTTCATTAACAAAAATGTTTGACTATTGTATAATTAGGTATATAAGCTTACCACCTATATTTAACAAAGATGCTGCTCTCGCAGCCGCCATAAACCAGGCGGGATTTCAAAGCGCATTCAAATAAACTCGCACATTTGTGATCACCAGCAAATTAATTAAGTAAACACCCGTCCTTTACTTTTATGCATTTTTTCATAATGTGTGTGAAACACATGTTGCTAAATCAAACTAGAAGGATCAGAAAATATATCTGTAAGAGTTAAAACAGCAAAATGTAAATACTTATCTGAATCCTTCTAAAAATAACAAAGGGAGTGTGTTTTGTCACACAGAATAAAGTGTTTCTGGTGGGCGATTAGCCTCCGAGGGTAGGGAACTGTGTGTGTGTGTGTGTGTGTGTGTGTGTGTGTGTGTGTGTGTGTGAGAGAGAGAGAGAGAGAGTGTGTGTTTTTGTCCGTGTATGATTGTGTTCCTAGCATAGGCTGGACAGACGAGGGCCACAAATAATGGGATGTGAAAATTCCAGAAAACTGAAGTTGGTTCTGAAATGCAAGTCATTAGACAAGGTTCTGAACAGCAGGCCTAAAGGTCAGTTCTGAAATGATGGTTTTGGAGCACGTCCTAAAACAGGAAGGACAAAGGTTAGCTTTGAAATGCATGGCTTTGGAATACGTCCTGAAAAGTTAGACCCTGAAGTCAGTTCTGAAATTCTAGGCCTTGTATTAGGTTCTGAAACTCAGGCCCAGAGTTTGCTACTGAAATTATCAGATTCAAGTAATTCTGCAGTAAGCACTATTCTAGGCTCTGCTAGAGACTCCGAAGTGGGTTCTGGGACTCTAGGCTCTGAAAGACAATGGCATTGAAGTATGTTCTGAAACAGAAAGACAGTAGGCTCTGAAATTCTAGGATCTGAAATTCTAGGCCTTCACTCGCTATTTTATGAGCTTACGTCTCGTGTGACAGGCATACTTACCTGAGGACTCGCAGCCAGCCCTTCAACAGCGTTTACGTGTCTTTAGAAATAGGCTTCTCTCAAAAGCAGCTTTTCCTGTTTTCAGTATAACACGGCAGCATGTTACATACACTGTATATGTAAAATTAAACTGTCTATCATCGCGGCTATCTGGCTATCTTAAGTGGCAGTACTCTGTTACCAGATGGTCTTATGTTTCAGAGACCTGCAATCCAATACAACTCTGAGAAATTGCTCTCAGTCATATTG
>JAABNY020000124.1:105979-135526 GCA_015164015.2 Brevimyrus niger
GTTAAAATCTACCCCCAGAAGGCCCCCAGTCACTGCATGGAGGCCTGCTCTGGGAACACGGAGGCCTGCTCTGGGAATTCCTCCTGCTTTGCCATAGGCAAATAAAGCTCCAATCAACTGCTAATGGAGCTAATTGCTTGTTAAAACACTCCATTGTCTGATAAAGAAACTCAGCAGCATTATAAGGCCATTTACATCACCTTGTAGCCGCCTCACTGTGTACCGTCCTGCCTGTGCTCTGTCCGTACACCACCTTGTAGCTGCCTTTAATCAGATCTCATACCCAACACTGTAGGTGAAAAAGGACCATTTTTTACAGAAATTGAACAAAAAAACAACCTAATTTCCAATTCCTTGGCTGCGTGAGTTTAATGGGAGTTTTAACTGTGTCTTGATTTTGGCCTTTGCATCAACAAAAGATTAATAAACATCCATGGACATTTCATACCCACTGTATTTGTTTTAACAATCCCACTGACTATACTGTACAGTGCTTAATACCCTAGATTGTCATCAGTACCTCTAATAAAGGTTTTAGGGCTATAAGGCTCTTTAATGTTTGTGCTGTTTGCCTTTTTCTTAATGACGTGATTATCTATGCAACAGTCGCTGGGTTTTACCTTCATTTAAGGAGCAGACAGACAGAAGGCTTGGAACACTTGCTTAATTCTGTATCAGTGTTGCAAACTTATTAGTTTTATGATAAAAGTCCATTGACTAGCAGTGTTTAATACAATCGCATGCATCACCTGCATGGATATTTTCATTTTATTTAAGTTTTTCTGCGATTGTAGTCATTGGCTCCCAAAGGGACACCGGACACAAATGTTTGGTGTTATATGTTATTCCAATAGTTTCTAACGTGTTGAATGTTTTGTAAACAAAAGAATAAAGTAATGATTTTGTTTTGAGACCAATAAATTTGCTGATTTAGGCAAGACTTTCTGTGAGCGCCATCTGTCTCATTACACGTCTGGACGGACAGAGAGCCTGTTACCGTCTTCATTTCCCAGCCGCCACGCTCCAGCGTTACTGTTGATGCCTCGTCTCTGAGCTCGGCGCTTCTTGCTTGGAAGCAGGTTCCCGTTTCCACGTCCTGCTGGGCGTCTTCCAGGAGCCACAACCTCTGAGCTCGGCGCCTCTTGCTTGGAAGCAGGTTCCCCTTTTCACGTCTTGCTGGGCGTCTTCCAGGAGCCACAACCTCTCAGCTCGGCTGATTCTTCACCAGACTGGCTTCATATTAGCTAAACTCCGGCCTTGGTGCTGGTGCCGACTCGCCACATTACAGCTGCCTGCTGATTGGCTCAGAGGAAGCCTGCAAAGGTCAGGGGAAGTGAAGCCGCATGGCGATTGGCTCAGAGGTCGCCTGCAAAGGTCACGGGACTGAAGCCGCATAATCCTTCGATTTTACAGCTTTCGGACATGATAAATATCTCTCACTGCAGACATTTCGAGACTCCATCCCTTTTATTGTCCTCACGGTGGGATATTTTCCAAGGAGCTGTTAAAAAATTAAACGCCAAAACATTTCCCGCTGCAATTATTATTATAAATTGTAATGTCTGATTTTTATGCTGCTGTCGACTGATAAAAAGTCACAGTCTTTGGTTTATTTGCTTTTTTATTTGTATCTTATTTTGAATTCCGTCTATTTCTTTATACCTGCTTCTCCTACGCAGGGTCTTGTGGGGTCCAACCTGTCCTGCAGCAGGACACACACACACACACACACACACACACACACACACACACACACACACACAGACATTCTGGTATCTCCAAATTTCTTGATGCTTAAATTGAGCCAGAATAATCTTCTACCGCATTTTAACACCTAATAAGAATAAAAATCACTGCGATTAGTAACATCCTGCATTGTCCCAGAGATGATTGTTCAGAAATACATACCAACAGGTCAAATACTAAAGCCAACCCAGGTCGATAACGACACAGATGGTAAAAAGGCGCCATTGATCAACAATGTGTTGACTTTGCTCTTAATTTGGATCTTTCACAGCTCTACTGACTTCTTGTCTAAATGGTGCATCTCGCATGAGAGTTTCTTTGTGTAAAATGCGGAGGTTTATTGAGCAATTGCTCAATAAAAGTGTAATTCTTCTCCCACTAGTGTTGCTGAAAATGCACATTATTCTGTTTACTGCTTATTTACGGGTCGTGGTCCTCTAGCGATTCGTGCATTGAGAGCCTTTGGTGTATTTGTACAATGCTTCATTATTTGATAACACATGCATGCGTGTACAGATGCGTAATACAATTAATTGCGCGAGGAGTATAAGGAAATGCAATTTTACCGAGTGTTTTACATGTCACAGTCTCCGATTCTTCTCATTTATAGAAAAAATGTTAATCTGAAAAACTAAATTATGTTGGTTTATGAACTAAAGAGAATACACAGAATAATGTTACAAATCCAGGCCTGCATATTAATGCATATTAATTCTGTTGATAATCCTGACACTTTGAAGTTTGGCCACAAGGCGGCCTATACTCACACACTATAATCGGGCTAATAATCATATATAATCGATCATTGATAAGCAGAAAAGCTGATTTTCAGACATTAGGTAACAGTAACGGAGGTAGCAAACACCTGTCAGCTGGGAAAAGCTGCTCAGAATTGCAGGCTTACTGCACCCGCCGCAGGTCCGGCTAATGCGCAAGTCTGCCTCCATCCGTACTCTAAGTGGTGTGATATTATTGTTAATATGGTCAAACTGTGACTATTAAAGGCACAGTGCACTGAACAGAGGTGCAAATTAACTCTCGTCCGAGCCGTTTGGATTTTCGACACCTCCAAAATTATCTGTCAGGTTTCTGTCACTGCAGTAGAAGGGAATCGGACTGAAGGAGGGTGTGTGATCTGACCTGGGCATTGAGATGATACAAAACTGCACTTTCATTTTTAGGTTCCCAGTGTTCTTGGGCTGACAGAGACTCATCAAGCGGACCGCTTACGCCGTTCTCTGATTTGTCAATATTTATGTGGCCTCATAAGTGGCAGATATGTTACACCGGGAAGGCCTGTAGTCCCCGTCTGGGCTGGGATCCTGCAGAGCCGCTGGTTAAGTCCTCCAGTGAGCAGCCATTCACTGCGTTTTCATCTTTACATCCTTTATTCTCAGCATTTCAGTCGTTCGCCTCAATGCAGTCAGAAGCGTCAGGCATCCCTACCACATGAAGTATTTCATTTCCAGGAGAACCTCTATGATGTCGCACGCATCTCAAAGCTCAAACAGCTAATTAAATCAATAAATTACAGCTTAAAAAAAAAAAATCTCTTTTCAGCTTAAATGCTTTTCAATATAAAAGTGGAGGCCATTTCATAACTTCACTGTAGTACTGAGGAATTCACTTATTTTCCTCCTGCCATTTAGCTTTATATATATGCACAATTCACTTCTGAATCATTTATTTAACTTTATGAATGGCTCTTTCAGTGCAGGAAGGAATAGATTTCAATAGGGTTTCATTGCGTGAACTCATTTTCTTTATTGAACCCATTAAGTGCATAATTGAATCTGGATTAAGTTTGCAAACAGAGACAGTGATTCAATTTACATCAAATGCATTGAGTGGCAAGGTAATAAGGACGTACGAGATATGCTGCTGCATTATCTTCTGATGGCATCATCAGATGGAGGGACAAAGGAGGTACTGGAGCGGGGGGGAATATGATCATTAATATGGCGTGCTGGAAATTCCTTGCAGCTAATTCCATCAAATACAGGTGTTGTTAATTTACTGGTTGCATAGTACCTACTTAGGGTCAAATATAACAAGGCAATTTTGCATTAGCAGTTAATCTCAAAAACAAAATAATTTCCACTATTACCGGGAAATTTAATGGTTATCGGTAAATTTAACAAACACCCAATGGAGGCCCCTAGTCAATGAGCCAGTCAGAGCTCAACTCGTGCTGTTGTCTCCACCTCAGTCGATAACTACCCCGGTCCCCCTCCCCTGCCAAAGTTATGCGCGTCACCCGTGGCAATGCGATGACCCTGCCCATCTATAGAACAATCAGCGGAACAGGAAGCTCCTTTCATAGAGGCAGACCTCCTGCACCAGTCTCTCCACACCTTTCAGAGTTCATGCTGCCTCTGCGGGACTGGAAGGCTTGACAGCACTCCACGTCGAGCCTCGGACCTCTGTAATTCTGAGCTCTTCTCTCCTTCAGCTCTCCAAACTGCAAGTATGGACAGATTAACCCGTCTCAGATCCTTCAAAAGGCCTCTAACCTTCCACTGTTGAGTGTTTGTTGAGTGTTTGTTGAGTGTTTGTGTATGTGCTTCAACATAAGTCAGCAGCATGGTCGCCCGGACCGAGGAGGTACGGTCCCTAAAATCAAATACTGAGACAGTGAAATAATTTTCCAACTGCTTCTCTGGTCCCGGGTTACCGATTATAAACAGAAGGTGCTGAATAGGATGAGGCTGGGCCATTAACGTGGGCTTGTGTGAACTCATTATTCAAAATCATATCTTGGTCATAGGTTACTATTCAGGATGGGACTGTGAATTTGATGTCTTCTGTACCACTGGCTGCAGATCATCAAAGACACGCGTTACAAACGATAACAGCAATAATGATTGCTAATAATGAGGAGATCAGTTTAGCATTTAGCATCTTTATGACATATACAAGCATTTATCTTTATTAGGGTGCAAGCACAGAAACAAAGCGATATACGTATATATAAACTATGAACAATCAGACTCAAAATCAATAGAACCTTTTCTATGAACTTTGGACACTGTGCCATTTTTAAATGTTACCATATTGATTCTTCTGATGTGGCTTAAAACCTGTCAGTCCCTTGGGTAGATCAGGCTCCAGTTCTGGTGAAAAGTAATTAATGGGTTCTGGATGCTTCGAATAACGGCGGAACCCAATGCCACTGGTTCGTTTCCGCGTGCCGTTTCATGTGTGGAATCGACACCAAATGGCGAGGTTTTACGCCAGTGGGCAGAGGTCGCCGCCTGGGGTGCCCTCGGAATTGGCGTGGGGGGCCAGAGCCAGGCAGCAACGCGTGAGTCTGTTCCCGCGATCGCGAGTGTGTGAGTGTGATACGGAGTCTGGAACCAGCTCGTACGAGCCTCGACTCGAGTACTGAGGACTATATCTGTGTCTGAATTCAGAGGCAGCATCCTTCGAAGGGCGCGGTCCAACGAAGACATCAACTTTGTAGGCCGCGTGCTTTGAAGGTCGAACGGAAATCCTTGTCAAATGGGACGACGTCCTACTCGCATCGCCAGTTTTTCCCGCCCTTTACCCTCGAGTCACAAAGCGCCGCTTCTGTCGACCCAGCCGGGACACGCCCACTTCACCTCGGCACATATTGGACCACAAAGGATCCCTCGGTGGATCCTTCTCAATTTGCCAAAAGAAGGATGCATTTAAAGGCTGGATTTGGAGGAGCCTTCGAAACAGGGTGGCCTTGTCGCGTCGCCGTGATGCGTTCGGTCTTCAAATGCAGCCTTAGACGGACACAGCCCCTGAATTCGGACTCCGTCTATATCATTTATGTGCCTTTGAACTCTCCCTTTTACTGCTACACTGTTGCGGGTGTTTTGCCTGCCTGCGCCATTCCCATCTCCCCGTCTCAGCTTCTGCCCTCCGTTTCATCTCCAACGCCTGTCCCTTAAAGGTGCCACTGTGGATTCTGGCCCCCTGCAGTCAAACGAAACAGCAGGACTTGATGAGCAGAGATCCCTGTTCATAATGGTCTTGGGTCCTGCCTGAGGAACGTCATGACCTGAGGAACAAAATCAATAAGATTTAATGAGATCACCAGATATAGTGCATCAATCACGCCGGTAATAGCAAGGGGATTTGATATGAACTAAATTAAAATGAACTACGTGGGAGTCATAGTTAGACACAGGCCGATTACCTTATTAGCATTTTATCAGATATGCAGCCGGCAAGCTGCAAAGGGAAATTTGTTAATATGTTTGCTTAACCTCGTCAGACTCTGCGATGGGGGAGCCGTAGATATGATATGCAGGGATTTATCAGTTTAAAAGTAATCAGTTTAATAATCTCTGGCATGTCGCTGGTTAACATCTCACGGGCGCGACACCTCACAATATAAATTATTTTATTATTAAAGACGGAGCGCTGAAAAGGAGGGATTATGCATTATATTGGGGTGACTAAACCAATTAGACATGCAAATAATGGCAGGCGGAAACACTGATTAGCGAAGTCTGAATTACGTGTATTGAATGATTAAAGTTGCCGCGAATTGCACTACTGGACATGATCCTATTTTTAGACATGCAGCAAATAATAGAAGGAGAGGACGGTTCTTGGGGAGGCTGAAGGCGGGGGCTGGCGCCGGGGCGGCGGAGGACGGCAGGCTGCCCCGCGTCTTCTCAGGGCTCCTTTGTCCTCCGTGGCGCGGTTCGGGCTCCCCTGCGCGCCGGCGCTTTGCGAACTCCCACACAGAGAATACCTGAGCGCCCATACCGCTGAGAATGACAGCCTGTTCCGTGGTCTTTCATCCAAATTTCTCGGCTTGCTGAATTTGTCATGAGTACATATGAAACGACGGGCAGACAGCCGGCAGCGTCCCCGTCTGCTACACACGGTCGCGTGCGGGGAGGATGGAGCCGCCGCGTTTGCAGAGAGTGCAAACAAGCAACCTTTCGCATCTTAATTGCACCATTTCGAAGGCTTCGTTACTGAAACGTGAAAGCATCATAAAAAGACTATACACACACACACACACACACATATATATCTGATGTGTGTGTGTGGATTATGTTTATATTACATTGCGGGGGCCAAATGTTATGGGGAAATGCATTCAAATTAGTAGAAATAAAAGTATAAATAAATACTGAATGGGGAGTCCCCACAAAGATATAATTACAAACCTGTGTGTGTGTCAGGGTCAACCACTGGTCAGATGTCTAGTTTAGATCTTATTTTAGGGCTGATCAGGAGTCATTTCATGGACTTTACATAGAACTTTTAACAATAATTGATTTTAGTGTTTTAGAATTGAAGTAAATGAGGGATGACTCCAGTCAATATAAAAATTTGGAAAGCCATTTAGCAATGCCAATCGTTAGCGTTTGTTAGCGTCAATCGATAACAGCTCATTACGTGGTATTTTGCACATACAAACACCATCACAATATGGCTACAGATGGTTGGACAGTTCTTTGTGTACAACCAATTTAATGAGCCACACTTAAGACATAAGTGTTAATAAACAGTATATAACTAAAGCCTTCACGTCTGTTAATGAAGGGTGCAGCCATCTTAAATCCTGAGGTTGGAATGGCAGAGGCTCCTACGACTTTCCAAGTCGGAATTTTGATTTCAGGGGGCGTTCCAGTTGAAACCTGCGACTAGGAAGTTAGAAATTCTGACTTCCATGTTAAAATGTAACGCAGAATTATGCTTGTTGCAGCAGTTGCTAGTCTGTGTGCCAAGTGATTCCTGACATTAGCGGAAGAAGCTGCTCGCGCTTTGGCCTCCTGCCTACCCACCATCACCCCGGTCTGATTGGTCGGTCAGAAACCCGTTTTTCTTATTGGTCGGTCAGAATCCCGTTTTTCTTATTGGTCGGTCAGAATCCCGTTTTTCTTATTGGTCGGTCAGAAACCCGTTTTTCTTATTGGTCGGTCAGAAACCCGTCTTTCTCAGCACCCGTTCAGCCATGCAGGGGCCATGTTCCACTTTCCCCATATCGCTGCTTGAAAACCATTATGACTACAATACAATGTCTCACAGGCAAACAGACCACCAGTTTCTTTCTTAATGAGGAATTTAAAAACCAGGGAAATATCCAGTAAAACAATTTATGCGCATGCCCTGCAATGGGCTGATATCACCATGCAGGCATCTTGCCTTGGTGCCCCATTCACGCTGGGAAAGGCCACGGGCTCCCTGAAAACCAGTACCGGATTATGGCTGGAAAAGCAAACTTTCTGGTGCAATTTATGCCAGCCTGTGTGAGGCATAGATCGTCACAGAAAAGGGGGGCCCAGGTGAAGGCAAATAAAACTCACTGGGGTTTGACTTGCAGGGATGTTAAAAACTCTGGGTGTTCAAACACAAGAAGGATACAGTCGGGGCCTAAGGCTCGGTGACAAGTGGGAGATAAAGAATGAATTAAAAGTATTGAAAGAGAAGGACGAATAAAACCTGAAGAACAGTGGGTCTTGTGTGCTGGTGCTTTGAAGGTCCCCTCCACTTTTCAGAAACCAGAAAGATACAGCCTGTGACATGTAACTTCGCTTACCAAGGATGTATTTCTGGATAGAAGACTCAAAACAGACAGAGGTTCACATTTAAATACCACACTGAGCATTACAGAAGGCCAGGCTAGTTAGAGCTATAGGTATCATTTTCGGGCTGGTTAATAAAGACCTTCCGTCAAATCGGCAGCATTTAATCCTCCTCTGACTTGCGGAGCAGATGCAGACTGAACATGGTTCGGTTCAGCTCGGACACGCAATCTATCGGAGTGAAAAAACGCAGTATTTCTACACTCATTTACTTCTGAGCTGACTCAGGCTACCATGATTTTACCACAGAAATGAGGCACTTATTAATGATTAATATACATCTTTTTTTAAACAGCCTATGTACATTTGTATTCGCTCATGTCCGGCATGTTTGTTTCTTCGAGTCCTTTAGATAATAGATGATCGTTGTATGTTATTCTGCATTTACAAATCCCAGAACCCTGGGCTGAATTACCGGCTTGGAAGACGGACAGAGGGATGGAGGGCTGGATGGACGGATAATATATGTTTTTATATGTGTGACCTTAATTTTGCAGCACATTAATATGTGTGTGTGTGCGAAAGTGGAAAAAAAGGCTTTAGGCTAATAACAAACTGAAATTGTACTTTGTCTTTGTCAAGTAAAATACCTACCTTTTAGCAGGCAAGTCCGCTCTTTTCTGTTTTCAGTAATGTTAGTATGCCCAGGGGGGGGGGTTGGGTAGCCAGGTGACCTTGGACCCCCCCAGAGGTTTTTTTTCTCCCTACTTTGGGAGTTTTTAGTTCTTCTCCTCCGTTGTCTTCTGCCTTTCTTTATTCAATTTATTTCCTTCCTTCCCCCCCCCCCCCATTCTGTATCGCTCTGTAATTATGTTTTATGTATCACATCACAACCCTGTAAAGCATTTTGGGACGACTTTGCTGCTATATGAAAAATAAATGCATGGTATGTATTATATTGCATTGTATTGCACTGTATTGTTAAAATACACAGACTGTAACTTAACACAAATACACAACGGAGTAAATTAATTTCTTTTATCAAGTATAAAAGTCCAGTTGGGTCTGATCTGATCGGCAACAGCAAACGAAAAGTGACTTTCTTCTATTTTCAGGCCTGAATTCATAATGTTGTTTACCCAGCAGTCCATAGATGTATAGAAGCCTATCATTAACTGCAAATTATTTCACCTAATGACCTAGATCACTGGATTTTTATCTCACAGTCCATTTGAGTGGTGCAGTGGGTCGCCATCATTAGTGTGCGGCGTGATCATTGCAGTGGTGCCCCCCCCCCACACACAGCCTCCAAACGCGTCTCATTCATCCGAGCAGAACAAATGTGAGCTGCTTCATGACACCAAGCCGGCCACTTAAATAGCAGAGGCCTGGCACAGGAAGATGATGGATGGCTAATTGAGTGGGCCCAGCCTACCATATGCGGAGCCGTGACCCAGAAGCCCCTGCTCAGCCACAAGTCCCCCGCCCCCAGCATTCAGGGGAACAGCCGCTAACCGTGGGAGGACAGCCTTGGTCATTAAGACCACACAAAGCCACACAGGAGCGGCCCGCTAAAGTTAAATGGTTACCGCAACGACGCTGAATACGCCTTTAAGGTCCGTAAGCCATATACAGAACCTGACATCCGCTAACGTGATCGTGGAACTTCCATTCTGCGGTATCTGCTCCAGCCCTCAGCGTGCGAAGTCTCGCCGCGTAACATGTGAGCGTTTCATTGTGCAAGATGTTCCTCTTTCACCAGCGTACTGAGAAGTGGAATATTTCAATTATGAATCATTCGATTCAAAAATATTTATATATATATATATATACTCAAGCACCAGGAAGGATGCACGCTAAAAAATTGATGGAAACGTAAGATGTTTTTATAACCTTTGTTTCTAAGTGGACACATAGAAATAATAGTACAATGTCAGCATGCATTAAGGATCCATCTCTCAAATGTGAAAAATTGTTTGCTGACATTAATAGCAGTTTGCCTGCGGGACGTTAGGCCCATGCAAAGATTGCTTAATGTATTTTAAAAGGGAATGATAAAGGATAACTTTAGTTTGGCCTTTAATTGATTGAAACCATGTAGTGTGTGGTATATACTTATCAAAATACTAATGGACTGAAGTACGGGAGTATCTTTCAGCGTACGCAGACAGTACATGCTACTGCAGTTCTTCATCAGTTTTTACATTTGTGATACATGATTTCTGCAGTCTGTATTTTCCACTATAGATGCATGGTGGTGCGTTTATTTATATATTTTTAGCACGATATAAAAGACACAATACATTTGTAATTGCTTCTTCACAAAGCAGCAGATGATGCGTTGGACAGCAGTGTTTGCTGCCCTGGATTGATTTATGGATTCCTCGTGAATTTATGACAAAGAATTATCAGCATTAGTCTGTTCCACCAGGAAGTTAACACCTCTCTCCTTCATCTTTTGGCAAATCCCCGCGTCTCTTGCACGGGTTTCTACATGCGCTCCTGACTAGACGTTTGGCAGGGACGCTCACAGAAAGACATCCGCATGTATTCGGCAGGCGGAAAAAGTCTCGGGCGGGGGTATGGCGTCCCAGTGATGTCGCTTTGAATCGAGGAGCGAGAAACGCCTGAAGGCAGCGGCTCATCAATGAAAATGACCAAGCAATCGAGGACCTGTTCTTATGAATAATGCTGCTTTAAAGATTTGTGAATTATTGATTGAGTCATCTGGTTTATAAAAAAAAATAAATAAAATCTGTTGAGTACGTCGTATAATTAGCGGTGTTGTTATAAGTCCCAGAGGACCAGCCTCGCCATCATTTGCGCCGTCACGTTGCCTGCATCGCATCTCTCCCTCCCAGCGGCGTGTGGATACGTCTATTCAAAGCCTCGCCGCTGCAGAGGATGCAGATGCCGCCACCTGGCATCAGAAAAGAAACCCCAGTCTCTACGTTTGCGACGACTGACGGTCAAAAGATCAGGTGCCCTCGCGAATCACTTCCTCAAATTCCCGGAAGCAGCATCTGCTGTCGGCACTCCGTCTCTCTTTATTTGGCCAGGCTACGCTGACAAAATGCCGAAACAATCGTCATGTCTTACCGATCATGAAATATGGGCTTTGTCAAGGAATGTGGTAGTTTAGGTGGCGTAGGTACGTGTTTTTTTACGTCGGCTTGCTTTATACAGCAAAACCGTGCTGCGTCGGTAAAGCTGAAATATGACGTTTTAGCTTATGAGATGCACAAAGTAAATGGTACTTTTCATAGAGAGATAAGAAGTATGTAGTGTGTTCGCAGTTCAAAAAAAGCACTAAGGATGAGAGACACTGTCATCCATCAGAAAAGCGTTACCTACTGCTCCGCACCGCAATGTCTAATATGATTATCCGGGGTTAGTTCACAGAGGGCCTTAATTGAATTGGCGAATCGAACTGGATAAGTTCCGCGTCGGCCGCGTGCGCGTGGCAGTGCTATCCGCCGCGTGGCGTGATGCCGCCAGTTGGCTGTCAGGTTTGAGAGGGGAGGTTAGCGCAGCATTTAGCTTGTGACCCCGACAACAGGGACGACAGTCACTTAATGAACCCTCCAGAGATACCTTCCGGTTTGGGGGGTGCCCCCGTCTGCTCAGCTTGATATCTGAATGAGGTCTTTTTTAGAGTAACCTCTGATGAAAGCTTGCTTTCGCCCGCCGTGCTTGTCATTGGTTATTGAAAGACAATAAGCCAATTAGGTGGAACTGAACCAAAGGCCGTTTCTCACCGCGCAGGAACGATTCTGGGGAGTTGAAGGGATCCTTTCCAGTGGCTTTCTTCCGCCTGTTTAATATTCCTGCCTTTGAATGGTGGAGCTGTGACAGGCGTCCCTCGGAACGGCGACGGCGACTTAGATACAACACGCGGCGCTGGGCTTAATTTGCAGGCCGCATCCGTGAAACATCACCCCATTCCGAAGCGCGACTGCAGGATATCCAGCAACAATGCCTTTATTTCTCCTGCGCCGTGCGGTTCGCTGCCCCCCCTTCATTTCAGAGACCGATGCCCCCCCCCCCTCGTCACTGGGCTGGTTGATGTGAGACTCACAATCAAGCAAATGTATTCCCTTTGATTCACCCCTGGGACCCCCACACCAGAAGCGGGGGCAGAGTCGCGCCCTTAAAATGTATAACCTGACCCCAATCTGTAAGAGGTCCGGAAAACCAGGCCATCCTCCAGAGTAACTGTAATAATTACAAAGGGGCAGTTTGCATATTAATAAGCTCCGGTGGATTTTAGCTTAGATGAAGCCTTTAGTAGATTTTAATCTAATCTGTACTGGAATTTTTACTGCTTCAAGGGCAAACAATCATGATGAACCAGATCTAATTGTTTTACGTCTTATTTATGAGGTGTTTGTATTTACTTAATGTATGCGCTTGCTTCTAGCTAACTTGGTTATGTGCGAGCAGTATCTGCTTAGCTCTTCATGTTACACTACACCACTGATCTTCCCCAGGTGCTATGAGCATTAAAAGCTCCCTTCGTCACTGGAAGGGACACAGCTTTTTCCATACGGATCACAGTATTCCGTGAGCCCCCAGTCCAAACCATCACATAAGCAAAATTACACATTATTTATACACGTACCGAGCTAATTTAGCTCATGTTCACTGTTATTCAATAGTTATTCTATAATTAAAATGTGCATAATGTTTTTTTACTGTAAGCATGTAACCTAATTGTAAAGTAAACACAATTTAGCTGTAGCCTGGACAATCAAGTTAGGTTATGCATATGACGAGCATATATATCTATGCATATATAGTCTGCCTGTAGCAGTAAAATGTGCTTATAAGTATATAAACAAAAAAAAAAAAGTTCTGTATATTCAATCTTTCATGCAGGGAACGCCCCCATAAATCTGGCTGAGAGATTATCCCCCCCCACAGCAATGGAAAATATATCACATATCCACTTTGTCAGCTGGTAAATTTACAGTTTACAGTCATTGTATTTGCTGGCTAAGGTCCCCCACCCACTTGCCGTTTCATCATATTTAAGCCAATTCTTATCGTCAAATTAGATTCAAAGGATAGATTCCGGACAGAGTCCCGAATAATTGTATTCATCCTTTCATAAATGCAAACAGCTGAAAGAAACACACTTTATATATCACGGAACTAGCAGTGTTTGCCAGAAGGCAAGTTGATTTAAATTCAATGTATAATTTAATTGCTCTCATTATATTCAGAAAAAAACGAACAAAACTTCTGTGACAAAATAGCTGCATGTTTAGCGTGGCTCTTGGTTTTATGCTTTAATACCTGAAAGGGCCTTGATGTGTCTGTGTATTGATGAGCCAGTACTGCTGAGGGTGTAATTCAAGAGTAATAATTTATTTGTGTTAATACAATACATAGTCCAATTGCAATTAAATATAATAGCTTTACTGTTATATTAAGACACCAATTTCAGTGGCAATAAACTCTCCTTGATATGTAATTATCATTAACTCCAAATGAAGATACTCTGGTAGTCGCATGATTACGGCTTTAAGGTATCTTGTTGCTTCCTTAATAGCTGCTAGGAAGTTGTATCATTTTATTGGTTTAATAAATTGCAAAAGACCACAAGCTGCAGCTTTCCAGTAACTAATTAGCAAATACAATCATGTTTTATTTATTTGTTGAATTTCCACATTACCGGTTTAGATTAAGTCGTTCAGCAGACAAACAAGGTTCACAAAAACATTTGAGAGAAGATGCACTTTATACTACATATACATCAGCGATTGTTACATTATATACAATTTTGCTGAATAATAACGTGAACAATCCACAGGACAATGGTTTGAAAATAGTAACAATAAATGTCACAGGCACAGCATTCATGGGAAATTCACCAAAAGCCAAATAAGCGAAGGTAAAGATCTTTCAGTGGAACATATGTGTGGCTCCTTCTTCTTTGTCTTAATATTACTTTGGAAAAATAAAATTCATTATGCAAACAATAGGTCCAGAAGACCTTTATATATCAGAAGATGAAGCACTGAATGGGATTTAATTGTGTCTGCAGCTGATGTGCTCCCTAAAGAATGTAAATAAGCTTTACTAATTGGCTTTGAGGCACTCATTGTCCCAGGCAGGACTGGAGACAATGAGACCCCAGACCGCTGACTGCAGGCCAGCCGGAGATCCGCCTGCTTTCATCCATTCCAATGGCGAGTGGTAACAAAATCCCTTTTGGGTTCAACCCCCAAATCATTTAATACAGAGCTTCCCAATCCGGTTCCTGCAGACCCACCGTGGGTCCGTGTTTTTGCTTCCTCCGAGGGTCCTACCAGACAGTCCCCATTTGAGGCAGCGAAAACTGTCACCGGATTTGGGAAACACTGGTTTAATAATATCACAGATGCTCTCCAACTCTGCAGCCCCGCTCCCTGAGAAACAGAGCAAATGACTTCCAACAAGCCCCGATCGGAGAGCAACAGAGTGGCAGGTCTGAGATGGCAGAACTTACCCAAGTGATCCCCGCCTCAGAGGGAGCGGCCCGGCCTTCTTCCTGATTGGATAACGCAAGACGGCGTCCTCGCTGGTCACATACTGTTCCTCCATTATGTGGACGTCAGTTCTGAAGCCATTAGAGGAACTTGATCCTGAAGTCTCCCTCGTACCTCAACAATGCACGAGCGGAGCGCTGATAAAGGGCTACAGAGCATGTGGTGTGGAGTGCAGCACCGTAAGGAGACGGCGGCACACTGCACGCAGAAACGGGATTTACACAGTTAATAACAGAAGTGTTCGAATCGCAGTGGCCGGCAGCTTGCATAACTATCAGATGGGGCCTTTATTATTTGATGTATTTATCTTGCCACACCGCCGAGTCTCTGCTTGTGTTTCTGCGGATGCTAGTTTCAGGGAGGTGTCAGCGCTTCCTCGGGGGCTGCTTCATGAAGGCGGGGTGTCCCCCGCGCCGCACTGCGCCCCCGTCACCGGCTCACTCCCGGGTCGGCTTCAGCAGTGACCCCCGCAGCAAGAAATCGCCTCAATCCTCCTTTCAAGGTGCGGGCCGGCCGGAAAGCCGAATACAGCTGCCGCAGTTAAGATAAAGCCGTCATTTTCAGACATCTGAATCCGGTCGACAGACTGAGGCTCGTCCCAGTTGCAGACACGTCTATTGTGGTTTCTGAGAGGCTTTATTAGATATGAATGTGCAGGGCAGAGGGAATCCTGGACATAATCCGACTGCCCCCATTTTCGAAGCGCGAGGGGGGGGGGGCTTGAAGGGTTAGGGACTTCCCTTTATATTAATTTTGTAATTAAACCAGTTAGTAGCTTGAGTACATGAGAGCTTGGGATCCCTGTTCCTTCAAGACCTGTTTGGAATTATCTGGGCGGCTCATTCAGCATATTGAATTACAGCCCAGGGACAGTGAAGCGGGAGAGAAGAGCCCCTTCCAGCATCCGCTCGCAAAGAAGCAGCAAAGGGTTCGAGCCGGAGAAGGATTGGTAAACACACCTGCTGGCTCCGCTCCCGGCTTAATGACGGTGATTAGTCACGAATAGGGGGGGGACCCCGAAGTTAGGGTGTGACCTCGATGGGGGACGCTGCCACGTTTCTGTCACGGCGAACTTCAGGGAAGTCCTGCACAGAGGTGTCATGATACCCCATAGCCTGCCGGAAACACAGCCCCCCCCCCCCCCCTTTAACATCTTCTGCTTCTTTGCAGGAGGGATACATCAATCCTTCCTGGTCAAAAATACCCCCCTTCATAATGTGGGATTGAGTCTTACGTTAGAGGAGCATCTGGCTTGGGGAAGATGGCGTGTCGAAGGGGTCGTCAATAGAAATGCCAAATAAAATTGGAATGCGCCGTTTTGATAACCCGCTGGTGCTCGCAATGTCCTTTTAAGCCTGATGGATGTTCCCCTATCTCCATCAGCCGGATGTTTCCAGAACCGTCTTGTTTGTGCACGATAGGCATATTATGCACATGAATCATATCTATTTTCAGGTAGCATAACAAATCTAATAATGGCGTGTCTGTGTCTTTTTATTGCACTGAGGCAAATTTATTGTTCGTAAGTGTCGGAACATTGGGCCAATTGGGCTATTATTGCATTACTCTGCTGCAAAGTGTTACTTCCTGTTATGGGCATAATGTATCTTAAAGATGTATAATCTGATAAAAAAATATTGTTTTTTCTAAGTTTTCCCCAGAATGCATTATGGGATGGAACATATTTTTTTGCATATTGTTCAAATTATTTCTTTGAATAATTTGTGTACCGACTCTCCAAACTTACAAACTTTCAGCTTACGAACTTTCAGACATACAAACAAAGAGGGCTGTTAGTCCAAATTGTGTTAATTGGGCTCCTGTCCGCAACATCAATTTATTTGTTCTGCGCGCCAATTCCGCCCAGTACGACTTCTGTCCGCTACTCCCGCCGCGCAGCAGCGTAGCGTGCGTACTCCCAGCATCCTAGTTCTTTGTGCGTAAACCCTTAAAATGATGTTGAATAACGACTTATGAACATTTCAAGTTACAAATGGCAGTTCGGAACGTATCTTATTCGCAAAGTAGAGAAGGGTCTGTATACACATTTGTAATGACAAAATTATACTGAAATTTGGAAATCTCTAAAGTCCTTCCCTTTATCATGCTATGTGACACAGAGTTTTTCCGTTTCAGCCAGGGCCCCCCCCAGGACTGGAGTTTGACACCCCTGGGTTAAGCTTTGACACTGTTACTCCTGCTGTGAATGAACCACTGTAGGTACAATGCCTAGAAAGTAAAGGAATTGGTGTTAAAATAATTACTTCAGAGGGGGGTAATAATCTTGGAATCTGACTATTCAGGCAACGTGAACATAAACACAGTGTGTGCTCTCCATTTTATCTCCTTTTGCAACAATTATATATTGTCTATCATGTACAAGTGCTTGTATTAAGAAGAGTGATGCATGAAACGTCCATGCCAGTGGGGGCTGGGGGTGGGGGGCACAGAACAGCAGCATCCAAATAATCATTCTGGACGGTTGCAAAACAATAGAATTTGCTCTCGTGACATTGTTTCTTGTAAGTAATGGCTGAACCTAGGGATTGTAAAAAGTATAGATATTTCTGCTTTGAAATTCTGTCTTGGCACGTGTTAACACGCATGCATCTTTATCGCTTTGGCTTGCTGTGGTCGCACTACAGTGAGCACAAATGGATTCACCGTTCGGTTCAGTGTGGTGTAGTCAGTTAAATCAGGATGCGTATCTGAAATACTTCGGTGTGAACGATGAGTGTGCCCTGTGATGGGTTGGCACCCCCTCCTGGGTTATTCCCTGCCTTGTGCCCTGTGATGGGTTGGCACCCCTTCCTGGGTTATTCCCTGCCTTGTGCCCATAGCTTCCAGGAAAGGATTCCGACCCCTGTGACCCTGTATAGGACAAACGGGTACAGAACACTGACAGATGGAAATTCTGTATGTACAATCAAAAACTGACCCTAAAGTGACTCCGAAGTTACTGTGATGTCACTCTGCAGAGTCTGTGATGGTGTTCACTCTGAATCCCTCTGGGCCTTCGCCCCCAAGGGCTGCTGGGAAAATGCCAGAGCTTGTGTCATTTTCACAGATGGGATCTGCGAAAACCAGAGGATTCCCACCTATCTGTTTGTAGAAGGTGTAGATTAAGCCGCTGGGTTTTACTCAGTATTGGCATTTAAAGCCGGCCGTCTGTTAGCTAATGTGGTTTTAATGTGTACGCAAAACGATACAGTCAGCCCTGGAATAATGTCTAAAATATCCCACTACCTCTATGTATTTTTGATGGAGAGATGCAAGAGGGCAAGCAAAATGCTGGAAAATGGCCGAATCTCTCTGTGGTTTGCTAAGCAAAGCAGACGGGTCGCTGAAAATGGAGGGAAAAATTCATCATTTCTCCACAACCAAATAACTGCATGTGCACTTCAGCCAACAGCACGAAAAGTCAATAGCCTATCAAAGTTGGCAATTTAATCGGTAGTTTTTCGAGAGGCTACAATGGTGGCGCATTTTTTGCAACTGAGTTTTAATGAATTTTAGGGACGCGTCGTTGGCCTTGTTTGTTTTTAACGTATCGATTTTCAGAAACACTAAGTCTGAGGGTCACTAATCCCTTTTTCATTAAAGGAAAGCCCCGCATTCACTATATTTAACAGGGCTTTAACCTGGCAAATCTTCAGTCTGAATAAATGACAAGAATATAAGCTTCCCAAGATGCCATGGTTTAAACGTATTAGCTGTACTAAGAGACCTACTCCTGGTATAATTATGTTAGGAACCAATGAGACAGCTCAGAAATCAATATGCTAAGATAGATAGCGCACTGGAGCATAGCCAGTGAACTGGCGATAGATTAAGTCGACAGTTCCTGCGATAGGTTGGGGCTATGCTGCTTACCCTCCAGCTGTGCGCTCTGATACTTTTTCTAATAGAAAATGGACAGGTGCAATCTCCCCAGGATGGGCCAGAGGTCATTTTAGAAGGCTAATGATATGAATTTGGGACAGTTGAATTCAACTAATTCCGGGTGCACGTCCTGATTTTGTGGACAGCTGTCACATTGCTCTGTAATGATTTGGTTGTGTTATTTGTTTGGTTGTCATTTGGTTGTTATTAGTTTGCCTGTCATTTGGTTGTTATTCGTTTGGCTGTCATTTAGGCGTTATTTGTTTGGCTGTCATTTAGGCGTTATTTGTTTGGCTGTCAATTAGATGTTATTCGTTTGGCTGTCATTTGGTTGTTATTAGTTTGGCTGTCATTTTGTCGTTATTTGTTTGGCTGTCATTTAGATGTTATTCGTTTGGCTGTCATTTTGTCGTTATTTGTTTGGCTGTCATTTGGTTGCTATTCGTTTGGCTGTTATTTGATGGTCATTTGGTTGTTATTCGTTTGGCTATACTGTTTGTTGCCAAGATGCTCATAACCTTTTTTGGTAAGCAATATCACATGTTAAAGATTAGATAAAATAAATAGTATTCCATAAACATATAAAAAAAAACATGCAGAATTTTTACTCTATGCTATGTTTTATATCAAATTTAATTAAAGGTTAACCGATAAAGGGATAACATAGAGTTAGTGGCAGGGTTAAGAAAATAGATTCTTCTAGTACTTGGTTTGGTTGAGCTTCTGACCTTGACCTGGGTAATCGAGCTCAAATTAGCTAACTGATCAGCTTGCATGTGAGCCCTAATTACAGGAGCCCAAACAATTCGTACGCAGTGCAAGGGGGAAGTCTTTGTTAGAATGGCACAGAATCCCCTCATGGTCCTATAAATTTGTAATCTCTAAAGTTACACGTAGCTCTAAAGTTGCATTAAACCTCAGCGAGTGTAAACCACGCTATTCCCATGTTTAAGAAATGTAACCAATTTCTGCTGAGCCTCGAAAGATCCAGACGAGCGGAAATCACTGTCTCTGGTCCACGATCTGTCAGAGTCCCAGTGTGACAGGCCTTAAGCTGCCTGCTTTAAAAGCCGTACGAGATAAAGACAGACAAACATACATGGTAATGAATTAGTCAATATATATTATGGCTTTATTGGTGGACTAAAGAGCTAACAGAGTCTGGTAAGCGAAGAGCATGGAAAAGTCGATGCGTCTGATCCAGACAGATTCGGGCTCGCCCATGGGAGTCTCCCGTTCAGGAATCCAATTTACCACGCTTGATTGACACGGATTGGATCCCGGGGAACTGTAGAACTCTTTTAGAGGCTAATCACATTTCAATAGATTTATACTCGTTTTCATCAAATTTAAACGCACCCTAAACTGTGGAGATGGCCCACAATTAGTGTCTATTCACCCGCCGATAGGACAGCAAAGGGGGGGCGGGGTGTGGTTGTGCAGGGCAAAAGGGGTTGAATGCATCGGCGGATGCATGTTCTGCGGTCTCCGGTCGCAGGAGGAGGTGTCTCCGTTCACAGGAGGAGGTGTCTCCGGTCGCAGGAGGAGGTGTCTCCGGTCGCAGGAGGAGGTGTCTCCGTTCGCAGGAGGAGGTGTCTCCGGTCGCAGGAGGAGGTGTCTCCGTTCGCAGGAGGAGGTGTCTCCGTTCGCAGGAGGTGTCTCCAGCGAGGCTCGGCCTGTGGGAGGGGAGATTCAAATCAAAACAACGCTGGTCCAGAGGCACAAACCCAAACACACGCAGATCAAGGCTCACATTTCCTGCAGCTTAACCAGGGGGCTCCTGGGCACCTCGAGGACCTCCCCGGGATTTGCTCCCCAGGCGGTGAGCCCCAGGCGCGCTGGAGTGTGGTTTAATTCCCCCGAATTAGCTTCTCACATCTTCTGTAGCAAGCGAAACCATAAAGAGATGCTCCGATAGGAGATTAAACATGGCCGGTGCCGCGGCGGCCTGCCGTCGCTCAAGATAAGAGTCGTGATTAGAATCGTAGTGACAGGGGCCCGCACATTTCAATTGGCTGGTTTAGCTTTTAAAAACGCGAGCCGTCATCCTATTGGCCCATTGTGGGGGAGTTCATATTCCTTTATGTCTGTGTATAATCAAAGGATAATCTATGAGGAGAATCATATTTTCTATGGCTATTTGATTTTTATAAGTATTTCCATACCCATTATGTTTTTATAGCCGAATGTAAGTGCCTGACTGACAATAAACTTCACTGAGGACACATTAATTCCTGCTTAATACAATCAGTCACAATAATCGATAAAGGGGGGGCGCGGGAAGCAGGGTGGGCCTTGCAGCTCACTGAAGTGACAACTACGGCTTATTTGCATCTAATTGCTTTCCCCGCAGTCGAAATTGATTACGCTCAGGCCGGAGATGAAAACATTGAAATTCAGGCCATTACAGTCGACGGCGGAGTGAAAGAGAGGGAACTGAAAGGGCCGCCCTCTCGCGCGACTTCACCGTGCGCACGCACGCACGCACGCACGCACGCACGCTCACACGCACGGGAGACCACGGACGCCGCAGTGAGAAAATTGCACTGGGCTCAAACTCCATCCCCCTGATGCCGTCAAGTGATAAATTCAGGCCGATTCATTAGAGCGAACCTTTTACCATTTAGACATCTGAAGTTATTGGGTCTCCATTCGGCCCATGACCATCTCGGTTTTATGATACCACCGACTGAAATATAAATCTTTGCCGAGCAACCTGCACCACTGCTGGCCTGCAGGGGCCGTGCTGTAGTTTATTAATTTTACATACACATCCAATCTGCCATTTAAATCACAGCCATGGGCGCTATGACTCCGGTTGGCAATGTAATCTGGTTATGAAACCTGCTCATAAATAGCAATCAGAGAGGTTTTTGATGGACTGGTCTGGGCAGACGCTCACCTAGCGTCCGATGCTATTGGAACGACCAGCCGAGGGTTTCCTGTAGAGACCGAGGGCTCCTGTTTGCTCAAAGAGGGCAAAGCAGTGAAGAAGACAGGAACAGGAGCGCCAGACCGGTCTGGGCTGGGCGACCCGTTACAGCCACAAGGCCGCAGAACGGGCAGCTCCCAGGCGGGGACGGGAGCCCGGGGACGGGAGCCCAGGGCCAGGCCTGGCGGCCCTTTACAGCCACACGGCCGCAGAACGGGCAGCTCCGAGGCGGGGACGGAAGCCCAGGGACGGGAGCCCGGGGACGGGAGCCCTGGGCCGGGTCAGGCAGCCCTTTACAGCCACACGGTGGTTATCCCGAATCTGGCTGCAAACGGCCATGGTGACGACTCTACCAAGAGGAGCCAAGAAAAAGAAACCCAGAGATTAGAAAGTCAAATCTGGGCTACGCTGAACATCTCCCTTAGACCTTGTACTGCTGTTATACTTCAATCAATCAATCAATCAATCAATCAAGTTGGATGTGAAACAATAAATACACGGAATGAGTGATGTGCCTCTGAGGAGAGATTTGGGAAGTGCAGCGATGTTCTTCTAACCTTCCAGCTAGTTATCAGTCATTTTTTGAGGAATGGGCGGCACACTTATAAATCTTGGTTGTGTTACTCTTAATTTGATTATTAAATTGTTGACATTGCTCTGAGCAGACATACTCTTTAACAGTGTTAAATACTTCCTCTGACTGCCCCAGACGGCTGCACAGTGCCATATGTGTGTATGACAGTGGGGGGGGGGGGGGGCTCTTACTTTAAACTGTGTTGGTTCCGGGACCGTAATATTATGGGGAAATTCCATACATTTTGGAAGCTTGGGAGTAATTCTGCTAAGTACAATTACTGCTCTGTCTGTTTATTCAAAGGGAGGTGGACATCCAATAGGAACGAGCAGGCAGAGAGGCCGGCTATCAATGCCTCCTGTAGAGTTTTTGATATAATGAAGGACGCCGGGGTTGGCTTTCAGTCTGGCAACACAAAACGCCATTCACAGCCTGCAGCTTCCTCCCTTGGAATCAGCCCGGCGGCGCGGGAGCGCAGAGACAACGAGATTACCTAGGAAACCTGATCTTAAGAGCACCAAAGGTAATTGTGTTTCTCTCTGTGAGCCCCCCCCTGATTGAAAGTTGTAAGGAAATGGAGGGGCGAGCGGTAGACACAGGCCTGAGGAGAGGGAAGCGGGCGAATCTCCATCTCTGTCAGCACGGCCGGAGTCCGGAGAGGGGGCGGGATGCGTGGCGGGAGGGGAGGTGCCCAGAAGGCCCCGGAAGGGGCGGAGCCCGACAGCCACAGTGCCAGAAGTGTCCGTGCGCCGCCCGTAGAGAGCATGGGATGGGGGGGCCTCGCTAAAGTCCAACACCCCCACAGGCACTGAGCCCAGGAGAGACACCTTCCAGTGTTTTTCTGTCCTCCCCATGACTACCATCGTTCCTTATTCCGAATCCATCTTGTGTTGACAACCCACAGTGACACGAGAATGTGAAATTTCAGCAATGCCCACAAGGGAGAATTCTGGCTAAACAGGGTTTGTGGAAAATTCACATATTTGGGAATCCCTGAATAATCCTAAAGACAAGCCAGTTCCAGATCGATTGTGGAACCTTCCTGGGGATAAGAAAAAAGCCAGCGGACTCTTATTATTCTAACAGGAGCTTTTACACATAAAATTTCTTTTTCTTATAAATATTCTGTGTAGTTGTACTTATAAATTCCACGCTGAGAGGACCTCTGAAATATGAATATAAACCATATTTAAAGTTCCCAGTTTCAGCATGTCGGCTGTTCTTAACCAGCTGAGCTCATAAGTAATGAAGGAATTTACAGGCTGAACCCTCAACCTGTATTTACCTCTTAAATTCAGCCCATAAATTGCTTTGTTTTCTGTGCTCTGATCGTTTCTCTGATTCTTGTATTCTTTACTCATTGGAAGAACGTGATTAAGGATATTATTATTGGAAAACAGAGTTATGCATGAGTGTAAAGTAGAGGTCGCTGATGGAATATTGAATCTTCAAAGCAACAGTAGATTCAATATCTATTTTTTTGGTTCTAAAAACAAACAGAAATCAGGTTTCACAGTCACTAGTGCACGCAATACAATTTTCCTCATTAAATTGCTTTAATGGGTTTAACTTTATAATATTATAAAGCCATTACTGTGTTCAGTGAAAAAAAACATGATCCATTTTCTGCATAAACTCATTTTCTGCTCTACCTTCAAGAAACACAGATGTAGCAGACTTTTTATTCCCTGCATGAGATAAGCCATTAAATTTCAAAGTTTTTACATTATAGATGTTACTATATAGTTAAAATCTACAATAAAATTTCCTGAATTATGCCCAGGACATAATTATTTTCCAAGACATATAAATTATACACGATGAGGTGCTTGCTCTTAAATCAGGTCTATGGTCTAGACCACAGGGCAAGGGAGGGCTTGACGGAGTGGTCTTTCTCAGGACAGATTCTGTTCCCCTGTCTCCGGGACATGTGACTCAGTGCATGTCACATGACAACCAGCAAAGCGGCTGAAGCAGAACCCAGTTCGCAGCCCTGAAATTACTGCTTTTGTCAACGGCAAATTATTATTATTATTATTATTATTATTATTATTATTATTGTTTGCCAGTGTAATGCGACCTGTAATGCAGATCGACTGCGCCTGCATCTGCGCAGGACAGGAGAGTCATGTGAATCTGCAAGACCGGTTCAAATGCGGAGCAAATGTGCGTTGGTGGGGTTAATATTTAGCAGGTTTCATAACAATGGACACACCACCAGTCAGAAGGTTCTGCACAGCGCAGTTTTTTTGCCATTCTCCATTTATTCCATAAACTGCAGATTTTTTTATTCTTGTTAAGCATTGGAAAGTTCAGTGAACAATAAAGCAAGTTCCCTTTATAACATGCAAAGAGTATGTAACAGTGAATGTCTGACATCCTGTTACCTGGCTGTGTGGTGATGAGAGTCGAATTCTAGGCCGTCCTTTAACTTTAAACGCACCAGTTAACCATTTCATCCCGGGAAACAGAGCAGGATTTAATGTCCCTTGTGGAAAGAACATTTTCTCTGCTGTTATAACTGCTAGAGGAGGTTACTTTGATGAACCAAAGATGGTAAACATACTGTAAGTTTATTTGTTAGCAAAGAAAATTGAGTGTATTTTTTAGTAAATATTAAGTGAGTGACCTGCAAATGTAGAAAATCTCAGTATGTGCAAAAGCTTTTGACTGGTAGTGTAACTATACATGTAGTGTGTATATATTGTTTATGGTGTGTGTACATATATATGTATGCGTCTGTCCATCTGGGTCTGCCTGTGTCTGAGTCTGCCTGTGTCTGTCTATGTCTGCCTGTGTCCAAGTCTGCCTGTGTCTGTCTATGTCTGCCTGTGTCCGTCTGCGTCTGGCTGTGTCTGCCTGTGTCCGTCTGCGTCTGACTGTGTCTGTCTGAGTCTGCCTGTGCTGTCTGCGTCTGGCTGTATCTGTCTGAGTCTGCCTGTATCTGTGTCTGCCTGTGTCTGTCTGAGTCTGCCTGTGTCTGCCTGTATCTGTGTCTGCCTGTGTCTGTCTGTGTCTGACTATGTCTGTGTCTGTTGGCATCTCAGTCTGTCTGAGTCTGCCTGTGTCTGTCTGTATCTGTGTCTGCCTGTGTCTGTATCTGTGTCTGACTATGTCTGTTGGCATCTCAGTCTGTCTGAGTCTGCCTGGTTCTGTCTGCATTCATGTCTGCCTGTGTCTGTCAGTGACATGGTTTGACTTTGTCTGTCTGTGTCTGATTACACCTGCGTCTGTCTGTCTGAGCCTACCTGTGTCTGTCTGCATCCGAGTCAGTCCGTGTCTGTCTGTGCTTGAGTCTGCCCGTGTTTTGCCAGCAGAATAGAACAGCTTCCTTTCGGAGTTCGTGGAAGATGGCCTGACAGCCGTAAAAATGACTTGCCTTCATGAGCAATCCAGCAGAGCGGAATCCACAGCTGCTGTTTGGGACTGTTTGGGGGGAGCGGGAGCAGAGCGCCGGGTGAGTCATCAGAAGCAGCCTCTATCCCCCTTATCCCGCATCTCCAAGCCTCACAAGGCGGCGTTTTCACCCGACTGCTTTAACACGTAACAATGCAGATGAGCATAACCCGCCATCAATCCTGCAGGAGCCACTTAAACATCAAAGACATGATTTAATTGACTGATAATTTAATTGCATCAGTGTCCCTAAGTTGCCCATAATGTGTGACTACATGCACCCCATGAAAGATTGGCATCCAGAATGTTCCGCTGCTCTGTGCCCTCTGATTCCGGCCGGCCACCACCAGATACCCATTTAGAATATTGATGGATGGATAAATGCGTATTTTGCAGACATAAATGTACACTAAGCATACACAAGCATTTGTCAAACGTTTACAATATTTAATTACAATCATGGGCATAAATCATATGAGGGCGATGGGGGTTGTAAGATCCCCCCCCCCCCCAGGAAGCAAAACCAGCCATTAAAACCTCTCCCAGACCACCTTAAATGGGTGGAGACCTCAACCCCCCAATGCTTAACCCAAAATTATGCCCCTACTTGTAATATGTTAGAATTGTTCCCTAAATTACAGCAGATCATGTCATATACATAATAGTGTATATTTTGGTAAATTTCCCATTCTGTGAGCACATTTCTGTGAGCACACACACATTCTGTGAGGACCTGATCGCTGTATCGGTGCCATGCGTGAGCACTACAGCCTTGTCTTACCTTGGGGTCACTGGCTTGATGACGTTACTCATGTTTGTTTTTCGCATAAAAAAAAAAGATATGGCCGTGTTTTCTGTCAATGATTTTGGGATTGTACGGACTTGAGGGTTGTTCGTATTTCCATAAGGAAATAATGCTCGTGGTTTGACATCCATTCAGTTGACGTATCCTGTCTTTATGTCCACCGCAAACCTGCTTTTATGTCTTCAGGGATCTCACAGCTTTCCCTTGCTTACCCCATTACCATGAAGCGTTTTGAAGTGACATATTAAACTTTACAGATTGTATTGTTCCACAATTCTAAGCTGCCTTTTGTACTTCCGAATCTTGTTTTAGGTCAAGCAATAGCTCTATTATATTTTTTCCCCTCGGATAGACCAAAGTAATAATTATATTATCCTGTTGTTCAAGTCCTTGAACAGATCTTTTTTCAGTATTTGTGTTGGATTTTCAAAAGGAACTTATAAAATGGCCTTTCACAGAGCCTCATCTTACTTGAATTTGTTTATTGTATGTAAAGAACAGAGAAGAGAGAAGTCAAGCGAGTTCATGTGCCAAAATTCCCGAAGAGCTTCGGAATAGATGGACATTGTTTCAGATACTGAGTAAAGGAGGGACACTTTTCTATTTGTGGGCTTTTTGATGCGAAATGTGTCCTTTTCCAGTAAAAGGCCATTTATGGAAACTCTGCTTCAGTCTTGATTAAATCATTCATTATTCAATACGCATAAAACTGATATAAGTACCTTAGGATTTCACCAGAAAACAAACTAAATAAGAAAAATGATAGCAGACGATGCAAATTTGTAGCAATATTTAAAGGTATATTTTTTCACCCCGAAAAAGCGACTTACTCCCTTCTAATATCAGTCAGCTGTCACTTTTGGGTGGACCTGCCTTTTTGTTTTCATGGCCAGGACTGGCTTCGCGTACCGACTCCGTCCTCCACAGGCCGAGCGGGAGAGATGAAGGAAGGCGTGTCACCCGGACACATGTGACACGTCACCCATGGCAACAGGCGGCCGACCTGCAGGGGGCAGCGCACCTTGCGTTCCTCCAGGGGGAGCCCTCTGCAGGGCTGCATATCCGGGGATGCTTGGGGAAGGACACCAGCTCGGGAACGCAATCCGGAAACATCCGTGCCTGCAGAGGCATTTCTCGACCTGGTGCCCCCACCCCTCTTAATTTCTGGCCCTGGGCAGCAGGGGAAGACGACTCTGGACCTTTTGTTCTTTTCTATGCTCTAGTTTCGCTTGGGAACAAGACACTGTGTCTGTGTGTGTGTGTGTGTGTGTGGCTGTGTGTGTGTGTGTGTTTTTGTGTGTGTGTGTGTTTTTGTGTTATATATTATATATTATATATTATATATGACAGCTTTGTTGTGAAATCATTAAACAATCAGGTTTCATTATAATTTAGAGGATATAAAATTGTTATATTTAACCCAAATATAAAGTATTACTTGAAGATAAAGACATGATATTTATTAAGCTCATTGTTCATGCAAAGTGTCCATTTTTTTTTTTTTTGCTAATTTGACGTCTCACTGAAGCTTTTTCTTAGCATTGCTAATATTTTATTTTAGCATTTTCCATGCTACAAAGCTAAATTGTACTGTTAGGATGGCATGCATGTGATCTCAAAACTGCACAAAATTGCACACTAAACATATACGCCTTCAGCTAGGGACTATAATCCTGAACCATTTATCAAATGCTTCAGACGTCTTCTGATGTTTTCAGATGCATTTCCAACATCCATAAGGAATTTTCAGATAAGAATTATTAAAAACCCTTTGTATGTGTGTGTGTGTCATTGCCCTAGTACCACGCAAATTTGTACAATTCAAATGATCCAACATCATTTGACTGCTCAGATGAAATGTGCGCTTTCCAGGGAGGTAAATGAGACATTGGTAATCTAGCGATGCCTCACCTGTACACGCTGTTTACCTACTAGGCTGTTTCGGCCTGCATGATTTTATTGTACTTCTCAAATATTTTATGAAACAGGAAAAATATGTCACATCTGTGTTGAAAAATAGCTGTTGCTAATAAAGCTTTAGAAATTTGAAGGTTGTGCCAGTCAATAGGCTCCATAAAATCCTCCCCAGGGAACACTGAATGACATCTCTTTAAAATTCTCAATGACACCTCGTATCGAACAGTCAGGAAACCTAAAAAAAATACACACTCCGGGAAACACCTGATACTCTCATCTATAATAGTTACATAAGTATCAGTAATGATATGTGACAATTATATTTCTATTGGGAAGACACACATTTCTTTTGTCTCAAAATGATAAGATTTTCTATGCTGGCTTTGTGTTTATGCGTCAGAGTGTAAATGTTACAAATGAATGTGCGCAAGAGCGAAAAAGATTTTATTGAAAACAAAGAGCCATGCAGCTGTTATGGTTAAATTTGTTGCGAGACGTGCCATTCGCTTCTCGGAATCGCGGGGGCCAGTACAGGCTGTAGCTAGTTTGTTAATCTGACCACATCTCTTGGTTTGTTGATGATGCTGCCGGTCTCAGCCAGCAGGAGGTCTGTTGCCATGGCGCTGGATAACAAGGACTTCATTCCGGATGGCTGGGACATTCAGATTGCCCTGACGGTGCAGGGAAGCTGTCACGGTCGATGTTCGGGGCGACGTAAATATTTCATCCCTGCCCACAAGTTGACAGAGCACGCAGCGCCGCAGCCCGTCGTTACGCTTCCAACATGGTATCTTCCCAGCATCTGAAAAGATTCTTCTGTTTGTGTAAATGTGATTTTCTATTATGAGCAAAATCTGCAGGACACCGGTTCCGCAGACGATTCTCGGGCCCTTAGAGATGCACACATAAGCTGTTGTCACCGTCGTTCCTATTGTGGGTGTTATTGCGGAAGACG
Source organism: Brevimyrus niger (assembly GCA_015164015.2). Classification (NCBI taxonomy): domain Eukaryota; kingdom Metazoa; phylum Chordata; class Actinopteri; order Osteoglossiformes; family Mormyridae; genus Brevimyrus; species Brevimyrus niger. The sequence goes on from JAABNY020000124.1 coordinate 135,238, forward strand.
CACATTCTTTGCACAGCTAAACGCAGTCTGCTGACCTTCATTATAAATGCCTCACCGAAGCAGCAGAACATTTGTCCTCAATCCCATTTCCCTGGCTGTGCGTGACAGCCTGCTGTTTATAACCTCCTTATTGTCATTAAACCTTGCCGCATCTGACAGTGTTATTGCCTTTCCGTTATTGCTGTTTTGTTTTCCTGCAGTTCCCAGCCACCTTGCTCCCCTGCTAACATCCCTCCCCCCCCTCCCTCACCCCCCTGCATCTTCCCCCTGTGTAGCATCCTGGACGCAC
>JAABNY020000124.1:149156-160093 GCA_015164015.2 Brevimyrus niger
TACTCGGAGAGACATTTCCATCACGCATACGTGAGTGGTTCCACAGCACCCCCCAATAATACTCGGAGAGACATTTCCATCACGCATACGTGAGTGGTTCCACAGCACCCCCCAATAATACTCGGAGAGACATTTCCATCACGCATACGTGAGTGGTTCCACAGCAAGCCAGGATGAGCATTGAAAGCAGTCAAGGTCAGATCCATTATTAGACTTCATCTTCTTAGCTTCCTCAAGCTTTACATTGCTAAGTTACCTCTTAATGCTACCTGTATGTGTTTCATACATAATCTTACCCAGGACCTTGCATGTCCTTTATACCTGGGATAATGGGTAGGCAGCCATAATATGAGTCGTAAAGGCGAGACACATCTATCTTACAAAAGTTTATAAATAGCTTTTATAAATCTGTCGTTAATTGATTTACTTCATCAGCTAATACGGGATAGCATGGTGATTAGGGTCAAGCCTCCAGGGTCGTGGATTTTATTCCTCTGCATCTTATATTTACTCTCGGGCATGTTTAAGTGGGTTTGGTGTTTCTAAATTGTGTGTGTGTGTGTGTGTGTGTGTGTGTGTGTGTGTTTGCGTGCATGTGTGTGTTTGTATGTGTGTGTTTACGCGTGTGTGTGTTTGTGTGTGTGTGTTTACGCGTGTGTGTGTTTGTATGTGTGTGTTTGCGTGTGTGTGTGTGTGTGCTTGCATGCGTGTGTGTTTGCGTGTGTGTGTGTTTGCATGCGTGTGTGTGTGTGTGTGTGTGTTTGCGTGTGTGTGTGTGTGTGTGTGTTTGCGTGCGTGTGTGTGGTTGTCAGACCAAATGTCCCCTTAATGTGATAAAAACACATTGTTTTGTTTTTGTGGGGACATTTTTCAGTTCCCCCAAAGGAACGCTGAGTTTTATTAAAACCTGAGAATGCAACCAAATAACTAAAATAACCACAAATGTTGTATTTTTGTTGGTTACTTTAAGGTTGAAGTTAGGGTCAGGGTTATCACAGTTAGGGTCAGGGTTATCACAGTTAGGGTCAGGGTTATCACAGTTAGGGTCAGGGTTATCACAGTAAGGATTAAGGTTATGTCCATAGAAATGAATAGAAGGTCCCCACAGAGACATGGGTATGTGGAGGGTGGCTTTGTTTTTACCACATTGTGGGGACCAAATACTTTTCAGTTTGTAGGAACATTTTTCAGGTCCGCCAAATATTTATCTCAGTCTGTGAATGTAATCAAAATACTAAAATAACTTAAAGCATTTTGTTATTTGGTTACTTTGGTTGAGGTTAGAACTGTGTAGGGGTTCAGGTTTTCCTATTTGGGATTAGGGTCATGGCCATAGAAATGAATGGACAGTCCCTACAAAGGTACTTGGGTACCTAATGTGTGTGTGTGTGTGTGTGTGTGTGTGTGTGTGCCCTGCAGTGGCCTGGCGTCCCACGATCGGTCCCCCTGCTGTGTATCCTGTCATTCCTGGGTTAGGCCTCAGGCAGACACTGTACTGGGTGAGCGGTTATGGAAAATGGAAGAATGTATGATTCAACACATGAAACTGAGTCACTTTCTTGGCAGTGCAATTTTAAAATCATACTTTTGTAGCGCACTTGGCAAATGGATTTAATACAATCATAATGGTTTCAGAACTAAGTAAAACACCCCATGTCAAACAAGCGGGGGGAGACGTTTAACAGAAAACAACAGAAGAGCCTACAGCAAAACCAACTTCAGTGTTTGGGCCTCCCAAACGTTCCTTGAGTGTAATATAATTAGTGTTTGCTGTAGTGTGTTAACTTGTACCCGATCAAATGCAGTGTCTTATGATGAGAAACAAATGGATTTTAGCCAACAGAGAAATTCAGCATTACGATTACAGACATGAGGTTTTGAAAAAGGACTGATAATAATATGCAGGCCTGGACTTGGCCCTACTTAATTTGGATAAGGTCGTTTTGGATAATTATAATCGGTAAAAGTAACCAAGTAATTCGTCTCTTATGCAATATGGAAAATTTAACGTAACGTCCAAATCTGTTCATTCAGCAACTTTGAAATATGAGAGGAGTTTATTAGCAACTGTTTAACCCCGATTTCAGAACAAAATTGACATTCAAATGCACTGCAAGGCAAAAAAAAACAAACCAAAACAATCCACAAATAATGCGTTTGCTTTGAATTGTGAAACATGTTGAGTGAAATAACATTTGCTCACATAAAACTTGGTTTCCCATCTGAAGTCTTTGCTTTCAAAGCCATCAGCTTCCTCTGTTTATTGACATTGCTTTTAATGTGACAAGTGAGATGTAATAATTCCGCCGCCATTTTCTGCTGAAACGGTTTTAGCCAGGCATGCATTTCTCGTTCCCCTCTGATGTCGGAGAGAGAGTCTCCTCCACATGTCCTGCTTGACATACGGCCAAACTTTCCCCTTTAAAACATCTAACAGGCCCACAGATGACTTCGCGTCCAACCAAAACACACTCACTACAGGTGCATAAGCCTATGGTCAGTAAATCATTCTTCCGTGAAGCTTTTCTGCAAAACAGGATTAGCAGACAATGGTAATCAGGATGCATGGTACTTTTTTATATCTCTGTCATATTTGACTGGGTGAAAAGTTCCCGGTTGTTGTAATCGTTAAGGCGTAATGTGTAACGACGCACTTTCGAGGTTTCATATCAAACGGTACCAAATGTATTAGAATATTAAAATAATTATTTGGTGAAACTGGTTGGTGTAATATCTCTGAATTAGCCATGTACATGTGTGTTGGTGGTGGCGTCCTGTCCAGGGGGCCCCCGCCTCGTGTCCCCTTCGGTAGATGGACTTCAGGCCCCCCCAGCATAAGCAGGATAACACCCACAGCTCCGTCTGTGGGGAGAATCAGACTTCTACTCATCTTAGGTTAAGTAACCTTTCCAGGATTTCCAACTTGCGGTAAATAAAGTATCTTTTGGTTTGTCTGTCTATTTGGAAGTTGAATTGGAAGATGATGGATGGATGGTGTAATGATTAAAAAAGAATGCATTATGCTAATGAACTTCTAGAACAAAATACACATTATCTAAATGTCAGTAAATGCACCCTTCCTTAAAAAAGAAGCAAATGCTTGCTAATATGAATAAATAAATCATGGAATTATATAGCAGAGCTGAACACAATGCCGGTTTGTTTCAAAAGGAAATTACTCAAAAATCCTTTGCAGGTTTATGCTTGGCCAGCATGTTTTTCAAGTGCAGCCCTGCATATTTTAACAGTGAGACGCGCTTATGAAGAGAAGTACTGTCAGAAGTTCTATTATGTTTTTTTGAATGGCCTGTCTGTAAGAAGTCATTAACCGAGTTAGTGAATAAGGGTTTGCTTAGCCACGAGTTTGTGGCGTACGCGGCATGATTTGAGGAGTGTCGAGAGTTCATTTTCTATGTGCAAGCTTCCCAGAAAATATCTGAACGGAGAAAAATATAACAAAAAAGCCATCTTGATTAGTTTGCCACATAATTCTTAACTCGCTTCATAAAGATACCACGTCATAATATTTTTGTGCAACAGAAAGAATCATGGGGTAAACATCTTCCTTTAAAGCATAATGTATTCATTAAAATTTATGAGGTACATTTAATTAAATAGCTCTGTGAAATCTCGTATATAGATTTAAAGACTCCACTTGTGCCTACAGTTTTCTATCTGAATACTGATATGTAATATACACTCTCTTTATGAATATGAAGATAATCATGTTAATGGCGACACAGCAGCTCTGACGGTTTTGACGGAGCAAGTGGTACGTCGTCTGTAGCGAGCCGGTCAGCGGGAAAGGTCGGCTTTGCTCCCCCCGCCGCCGCGGCCGTCTCCCTGTGACGGGCCTGCCCTCTCGTCCGCGGCCGTTTGGAGACCAGAGCCCTTCCAAACCGCCGCTAACCTTAAGGGTTGCCTTTGTTGCGCCACACAAATGAGCCTGACCTTTAGCCATAAAACCGACACCTACGGAGGAGGATGAAACGGCAGCTGAAATTAAGAGCCGCTCGCGGTTATTTCAAACACATCCAAGAGAATTTGAAAAAGAATCGGATCGCCTGGCCTGCAACTTATTTACGTTAGCGCCCCGGCATCTTCAATAATGAAACAGAGATATCTGAAAAGACTGACAAATGGCAGAGAAATAAAAGGCCCGGCCTCCCATTAATGATAGATGATGCTGATGAAAATGTACCTGACAAGAGACGAAAATCACTCCAAATAAATGGCTTGTTGATTTATTTTTTCAGGCAAAAGACAAAAGCCTCAAATGGTTTATGAATATCGTAGAAGGGCAGACGGAAGAGGGCACACCGAAGCTTTGATTTTCACTAATAGCCACTTCAAACGGTCTGCAGTCTAAAATGCGGGGCAATTATGGGATGTAAGCCTGTCATCAGTGTTTTGTCGTGTTTTAAAGTGCCGCCTGAGCCTCTCCTGGATGCTGCACGGGGAAGGTGGGGGGGGGCAGAGCGGCCTTTACAGAGTCAGGGTCCACGACTGGTGAAGACTCGGCACAAACCGGGATAGCCGTGTGCGCGTTTAGTGTGAGCAATCGTGAAATTTCATTTTGCACGCACCGGAGTCTGGAAGATGAACTGCCTTGATGCATTTAGGCATTTTGTGTTTTTGTTCTGGTGTGCAAAGATGAAAGAATAATTTAATTTAATGTTGCAAAACAACATCCTGATCGCTGTTGACCACGGGTTTCCCCAGAGTACCGTGTTCCTGCAGCAACGTTGAGGTCCAACGAACTGCGTTGAACTCCTTCGAACTGCGCTGAACTCCATCGACTGCCACAGCGCTATGTCGCATTTGGGAATTGCACCCTTTATGCCTGTGCAATAAAGGCATGCTTGCATGGTTCGGTAATTACATTATATGTTACGGTTGTGTAATGATTTGAGTTTAGTTTTTATACTGCAGACCTCTATGCATAACATGTGAAGTGAGATATATGAGGCAGATGGAAATATTGGGACATTTTATGTAAAGAGGCTTTGGGCTGGAGTTCACTGAATGGATTTCAGCCTCTGCAGGTCAAAGATGATGCAAATGATTGTACAGGATTACCTCATGTTGTGGGTAGCCTAGATGCTGTAGCTAGCCTTGTGTGTGGTGAGGGGGTGAACAGGGATGTTCCAGAGGAGCGGTGAGGTCAGTTAACAGAACCCTCCGATCCATAATCAATTAATTGTCGAGGATAAAAAGCAGCCCTTTTTTTTGTGGAAGACCAGCGAAGGGACCGGAGTTATGTGCTGGCTCTTGTAGTGTCCTGGCCCTTCTGTCTTTTGTTAGAGCTGAAACGGCTTATTTGCATGGGGGCCGTGCTGTCCCATCCCACCCCCGGGTACCCTGAGGAAGCTAATGAAATCCCCTTTCCATCCCCATTTTCCCATCACGTGGAAATGTCCCTCCTGATATACACCAATCTCTCATTTGCTGACCCATCGCAAAGAGCTCATATGCGTAATGTTTTTGACTTTCTCTATGTATTAACGATGAACTGTGCGTTCAAATTATCATCATGATTAAGGGCCAAGTGCTGATTTGTTTTGTTGCAAGCTGTCTAAATTAGGATGTGCAATTAGGAATTTTGAGTCAACCGGCAACGTGTTATATGACTATTGGCATCTGGACGAAGTATCTGTTCAGGTTCTTTCCACAGGCCGTCGCTCTGATGAATACATATAGCAGTCAGACAGTGTCAAAGACAACGTGTAATAATCCTGTTGTCACCAGCATCCGCTGAACCTCATGTATATATGCTAACAAACTTCTTTGCACTATGGCCCTTTGGCTTAAGCCTCTACTGTACATCCTGCACTTCATTGCTTGTTGTAAACTTGTGTTTGTTGTATGTCTGTGCTGTTTAAGTACATTGAGAGGGACTAAAAACTGTGTATGTATAGACAGAATTTGCTGATAAAGCTGATTCTGGTTTAAGGTTCTTCCCGTTAACCGGATCGGGAGGGGCTCCTCAGGGTAGTGGTGACTTGTGCTTACTCCAGCGGTAAACTCGTGTTGGCCATGTACTGATGCTCACACGGTTACCATGGCGTTACATTACGATAACTCAAAAAAACTGTACACCTAACCTAAGAAACATAGTGTCAAGGTCGCAGCCCATCCATCGCAGTCCTGTGTGTTGAGTCCCCGTTTGGCCAGCAGGTGTCGCTGGCCCTCCCGTTCCCTCAGTCCTCCTACTAGCCCCTGGTGTGTTTACCTTGCTCCCTGGACTGCTGCCACATGGCTCAGTGGGTTGAGCGTGAAACTCGGCATGAACCTGCGTCACCAATTTCAAAGTGTTTTACTTTGGTTTCTTTGTTTTATTTAGCCATTTTTTTGTCCACCTTAATTCCCCTCTGCTTCCTAGCGTTAGCCCTCTGTTGTGTGTCATTATTCTTAGACTTCATTTCCCAGCATGTAGTTTATGTTTCCTAGTTTTGCTATGTAAAGTTCCCCAGTTTCTCTGCATGTTCATTTTAATTTTATAATTAAATGTGGAGTATCTCGTGTTATACGTTGAATAATCATAGGCATCGTAGAGTTGAAATACCGTAACACCATTGTAACCCGGGGAGTGTCTTTATGCAAAGGGCAGCTACAAGTCACTAAACAGCATTTTTACAAATAGCTACATTGACTCGAAGATAAGCTGTAAGGAAAGTGCAGTTACTGACACCGATCAGGCTGAAGACGGTAGCATGTTTCAGCTTTATAAAATGCTTATATTTCCTTTTAGTTATGAATGCAATGGTTCCAGTAAAGGGCTATCGAGAGGGCAGCGTTAATGCAAAACACGCTGGTCCCATGACTGGTTGGCAGGATGAGGGTTGTCTTTGCAATGCTTGTTTGTAGGGTCTGCTCTGAAGAATCCTCCACATCCAAGCCTTCTGCTGGCATGAAAGCAAAGAATGTCGAGTCAAGGCACAGTGAACGAGCACTGGTACAGCCTAGGGTCGCCTTGCGGAGAAAAGCTCGACTCGCCGCCGAAACACTATGGAAAGGGTGACTCTTGTGGCCGGAGAGGGCAGGACAATGAGAGCCGACAGGTCAGCTAATTGTAGTGGATCTGGCTCTGTCAGGACCCCCCCACAAATGAAAGTCAAGCCTGGCACCCACTGGAAAACGCCTCGCACGAGAAGAGGTGGCAGGGTTCTGCGGAGGCGCACAATAAAACCAGGAAAACTTTAACAAAACTGTAAATGTCAGTGCAGGGGGAATGTCAGTCTCCCCAGGCCAACTGCAGGCTAATCAGAAAGAATATTCAGTGACGGCTGGGAGGAAGCCTGCTGCTATGCGATCGATTATTAAGCTCCTTCCCGGACAGGAGTATAGCGGAGCTGGTGAGCTACGCGGATCTTTTCCGGGCCTTTCCGTGGCGCCGGGACGCATTTTTCATTCAGTTGTGAAACCTTTGTCAGCAGTAGCTAGATAAGACACATAACGCCCAACGGGGGGGAGGGGGGCCCAGGGAGAGGCGATGGCGCGTCAGCTGAATATAGGAGAATTAATTTAGCCGATTTCTCATGTCACATTATAAATCTCGCTCTGGGTTTAGCCCCACCCCCTTTTTATCGAAGCTCTGCCACATTTGCCGATTCAGTAAAGCTACCCACAGGTGCGTAATTTAAATCTCTAATCCCCTACGCGCGGCAATTACGGGGAATCCGTATTAATCGGGCACCTGGACGACGGGACGCTTGCATCGCCTTTTCCCGAATATGACCGCGAGAGCCATAATAGATTTTGTCACTCACTCAAACATACTCCTTCATGCGGCTCGATCTCACTCCCGAACAGCTAATGAATTTCAGACATGCAATCTGTTTGCAAATTTCATCATTCACCTTGTGTAATTAAAACTTGATTACATGTGATTAATGTGCTCAAGAGATAAATACTAAATATGGAACCTGCGTAACAGAAACAGATTCATTGTCCTCATAAAAGCCATGTGTTTCTTAATTGAACTGGGATTTTTTGACCCACGCTTGTCCTCTTCTGTGAATTGGTAACGCTGCTCACTGAAGGTACCATATATGCTTTACATTCAATCGCCATATCTTGTATAAAATTTACAATATGCAGATATTTCCAAATGATCCTAATTCATGGAACTGATACGTTGAATTGAAAGAAGTCTTAAATGAGGTTATGGTCACTCACGTTATGAAATGACTCCCTATGATTGTTCTTTCTTCAGTAATAGATGACCCATCAGGAAGTAAATTTCACCCATAAATCTGCCCTTTGATTTTGCAGAGTTCATCTTCCTTTCATACAGCTTTCCCCAGGACCTGATGTGACATATAATTTTTTTTTTTTCCCCAATTCATCTATTGCACTGGACCCTAAAGATATTTAGAGCCTTATATGATATACCTGCCATACTGGAGTTTTAAATGAAGGTCAAACACGGCAAAACCAACCCGTCTCTGTCAGCATGTTCCTTCCCCGATAAAGACAGAACCCCCTGCCCCCCCACAGCACTCTAAAGACGCATGGTTTGGGTGCAGCTCCCGCTAGGTGGGCTTCTGCATGTATATTCATTGTGGTGAGTGATTGTGTTCCCCCGCAGAACACTCTCCCCTTGAGGAGTGACACGTCCCTTAGGGGCAGAGGCTCTGCAGAACCTTCCTCGCCGTCCGTGATGGGAACCTCCGGAACCGCTCGGAGCGTCTCACTCTGATGGGGGCCGGCGGTGTGGCTTTAACGAGTCCTCCTCTCAACATGGCCGTCGATCCCTTCAGGAGCCGACCGGGCTTCACATTAGTAAATGGGATATTTCCTATCTAATAATGGTCAGGCGTTAAATGTAGCTGAAAGGATGTAGGCAGCCTGCGTTACGGAGCCCCGGCGCATACCAAATGGTCATGCTTATTATCGGAGAGCCAGCATGAGCTCTGCCTCTCCTCTGATGTGATATTCTTCCCCTGGAGCCAGTGCCGCGCACCCAAATGCATATACGATATCCCATGTGTGATTACGCACTTTGGATATCCCATGTGTGATTACGCACTTTGGATATCCCATGTGTCATTACGCACTTTGGATATCCCATGTGTCATTACGCACTTTGGATATCCCATGCGTCATTACGCACTTCGTGCGTGTGCGCATGTGTGTGTGTTAGAATGCACTTCTTTATTATTATTATTTTTTTTTATTTCTAGTGTGAGAGAGCAGGGAGGAGGGGATGAAGGATGAGACGGGGACACGGCAGTGAAGAATATTCGCTAGTTTATCATTCACGGTACAGCGAGGCGGATGACAATGGACTGTGAGACAGCGGCCATCCAGCACTGTGACTGATGCATTAAATGATTGTCTGGGATGGCGGCTCATGACTCTCACCTACTGCAGATCCCGGGTCGGGCCGCGCCGCGGGCCTGCCCCCTCGAAGGCTCCGGCACCCAAGGTCATACGTATGCAACATAAACCCCGCAGTCGTTCGCCACACGGGCGGGGGGGGTGTCCTGCAGTCCCGCCGATAAAAACCAGCACCCGCAAAATGGGGAAGCTGCAGCTGAGAGTCGTGGGGGGGGGGGAGCGCCGCTTTAATCAGACCGCATCTCTGAGGGAGGGAGCCCGGGATTCCCGTGATTAATGGTCTGGATTTGCATACGTTTTCTGCACTGCCTAGCCTGGGGTTTGGGTGTCTCCCTGGCAGACACCGTGTGGCGGGGAGGTCTCTGCTCTGCAGTGTGGCCGCAAGCCATCAATCCGTCGTTTACTAATTTCATTACATCTGTGACATACGTTCCGTACAGTGAATGCCTGGAGGTTGAAGCACGGTGCGCCGGCATCCTCTGTCCGTCTATCGTCATCTGAACAGCTTCCCCGTCTGCTCGCATCTCACGGCTTCGCTCCTTCTGTGGCTGTTCATAAAAACACAGTTTCGGCAGCAATGGTCGACACCAGAGGAGGATGTTTTACTGCTTCATACCGGGACTGAGGTCCGGACTGAACGATGCAGGAAAATACCGGGAGGGAATGTGTTGTTTGGTATGTTCTACGACAAACTGAAAGCCCGTGGTTAATTATTAAAGATGTCTAAAGGAGTTATATTGTTGCGTTTTGACTCTGACGCCGTGGCTGTTGGCTTCCCTGCAGTGTCAGTGGTCATACGAGATACACTTAGTCAAATCACAGAGGGCCGGGCTGTAATGAATGGTCGTAATAAGGCCTTCAATGATCTGTGCGCAGAGCTTGCCTTTGTGTGCCATCAGGGCCTGATGGTTTGATATATACAAATATATGACCACATGTAAACAAAAAGTAACATCAGAACCCTCAAGGTGTGGAACCCCGCATATGTAGGGCTCATTATCAGTTTTATATTCACGCTCTTTTTATATTGGGCGAGGGTATAGAAATATGAATTTCATAACACATATTTTCTGTTTAATATGTTTGAACAAGAAAGGCTACATCTTTTAGTTCAAAGGAAAAGTTACTAAGTAAATGCAAAATACAATCCATAATATGTGTTGTTTATTTGTTACTGGAATAAGGAAGAATTCTTTTATGGGTATGAAATATGACAGACATTTCAATGGGTGTTTTTACTTTGCCTTAGTTTGTTTATTTGCCCCCATCCAATATACATCAGGGATATTATGGTGGATATCAGTAATGTTTTTGTTGTTGTTTTGTTGTTGCCCCCCACCCCGCACCCCCCTCCCCCCATACTTATGGAAATCCACCCCCCACCCCCCCTCTTCCCCAGCCCATCAAACAGAGAAGAATGGCTTTGCCAGACTGATGACTTTCAATATGCCTCAGTCGAGCGTGTCACTGTGAGAGGCCAGGGAGGTCAACAGTAATTCATAACTGCTTTAAAATTGCGAGGCCCCCCCCCCCCCCCCCCCCCTTTCCCCCGTCCCTTACTTCTCCCTTTGCCTCCTCCCCCCCTCACCCCTTCC
>JAABNY020000124.1:170129-188899 GCA_015164015.2 Brevimyrus niger
CCCTTTCCAGGCTAGCCACACACGGGGCTTTTTTTTTAATTTGGTTTTGGGTGAATGAAATGATTATTCCAGTTTTACACAGTCAGCAAGTTTTGATTTAATTTGTATGGCAAACGATGCCTGTAGACCTGACAAAGGACTTTCAGACTTCATATGTTCATTTTATATGTCGTATTTATATGTTTTGGGTGTGTGTGTGTGTGTGTATGTATATATATATAAAATAGATATATATAATAGATATTATAAGGTTGAGTACAAGTGTCCATTGTTCCATATCTTGCAAAGGATGGTTGGTGTTTTAACTTGATAAAGAACTGTAAAGATCGGATGAACGTGCATTTCTGTGAGGCAGGGACCAGCCCATGGTTTCTCCAACATCACCGGAGTCAGATTTCGAGGTTCTGAGGGACTTTATGGTGAGCGGGACCCGGAGCATCTCGTGCTGGGAAAAGCTGCCAAACTGGCGAGGCGGCAGACTCGTTCGTGGTCGGGACCCGGGAGGGCGCAGAGCCAGCAAGGCAGAGAAGGGTGCGTGTCTTAGTCATATGGGCGACTGCAATGGCCGCAGAGGTCTGGGCAGGCTGCTGCTTATCAGACTGCAAAGTCAAATCTTATTGGCCACTGAGCAGACTAGTAAAATTAAGGCCGATTGGCCGTCCCAGAGCCCCTGCTGGCAAGATGCCATCCACCCCGGTTTGTTAATTAAATTATTCCTCAGTCACACTTGTGTCCTTTAATTAACTACTTAACGAGACAAAGACACAAGACATCACAGATTTTTCACTATTAAAGGAAAATAATAAGCACAGTAAGATACAGGCACAGCTGATGTATAATTCGGTTTTTATTGTTTGGGGCTGTACTCAGATGAATGTGAAATGCTTAATGGCTGCCGGTTCGAAACGGCCTTTATCCCAGCCTCAGGCCAGAGGACTAATTATTGTGTCGCCTACTGTTTTGATTGGCGCTACGGAGCAGGCTGGGGCAACGAGTCAGACTGCAAAACAACAGTTTGCTTTTTAATGGTTTATGTTGAATAAATAAGAGCCATATTTGGGAATTAAGTTAAAGACTAAATTGCTTGTAGAAATATTGTTTTGCGATAGTTGTAAGGGTAAAAGGGTTACTGCCGTCAGAGGACGTGGGAATTAACGCTCCCGGTGTAGCATGATGCTCCCAGAACTGAAGCAGAAATATCAATATGTGCTCCTAATTTTTCCCAGTGTACCTTATGTATGTTTTTCACATCATATAGACTGTTTCACATTAATGCATTTGCAGTGGAATGACCCACAGGGGAATATTTAAATTAACATAAGTCACATTTTAATAGCTTAAAAACAACTTTCCTTTTCTTATTCACATAACACTGATACATATATAGATTAGGTCTTATTTTATGTTTCTAGCGGTAATTTTGTATCATTAAGTTTTATAACAAATTCTGTAAATGTATTGCAGTTAAAAATGCTGCAGCTACCCTAATTTGATTAATTTATACAATGTATGCCATGACACCCAAATACTGGAGTGAAAATGCACACAAAGACAGACATCTCCTAATTTTAAAATCTGATATCGGTCTTTCAATTTATTTTATTCTATATATGTGTCATATATTTTCAGGGATGTCTTGCTGCGGTCATTATGACATCACATCCTGTTATCTGCTCCTTTCTGATATGGTTGCTGTAGTTTTCTGAGATTACCTTAAAACGCTCAGAACTTCATTCCAGGTAGAATAATTAAATCACTGCGCAGATACTAACAGAACTGTGGGGAATATATTGAAGTATTTATCCTTAAGTTCTGTAAATGTCTGAGGTCAAATAATATGTTTGATATGCGAAGTAAAACTGTTGAGTTTTACAGAAGTGTGATCCTTAAGGAAATGGTAACAAAAGAAACAGCATAGAAACAATTACATTGCCTCAGTCATTGGAAAATTTAAACAAATTCCTGGTTCTGATCTGGATCAGTTTGGGGTTTCATGTCTATTTGAACAATTTATTACTGCCGAGAGGTGCAGTTGGGGGGGGTGAATGCCTGTGGATATGCAGAACTCGGTCGTGGGTGTTCGGAATTTTACTAAACGCACGCTAAGGCTGTGGTCTTGGAAGTTGGTGCAGGAACTGCTGCAGCAGAATAAATACCTGGCAGATGAATCCTAAATGATCCCCCCTGGCCAATTTCAAAGTATAACCTGAGATTCTGCAAGGTGAGTTTTACATTGTAAAGGAGCCTGGATTTAAAGCGGCTCCGTTTTCATGTAATACTTTATTACGCCTCCAGGGAAAAGAATGAAAACCATATTGAGAAAATTATATTTTACATTTGCTAATATTTTATTGTGCCTGAAGCTGACGCAGATCGCAGGTGCTTGTGAGACGGAGGCCCCGTGCTTGTTGTGGTGACCTACAACGTCGTCGTATAGATGCCACCTTATTGTAAGTCGGCCTCGTCCATAAATCTAAGCTCGGTGCCTTGCCAGTAATTCAGAGGAGCTTCCCATACGTTCTTGTCATGCCATCATATATCATGAGTTACCCGCCGGTCTGTGTTTTTTGTTGAATTATTTAAAGCCTAGACATTAGCTTAGGCTAACATTTGAGGTACACCCTTCAGATAGTGGATATACACACGCCACATAAAGGCACAATGTACGCAACGCAGCAACAGATACTGAGGCTCCCCCCCACCCCCCCTGTTTTCCCAAAATCCGGCGACGACGTTTCAAAACAAACGGAAACACTGCCGGCGGTTCAGAAGCCCGAGCGCCGCGCCGCGTCACGGCCAGACGGCGACGGCGGCGCGTGAGGCTGCCTGCGCCCCGTTCCATGCATGCCCGTCAGCTTGAAAGGGAGAGCTGCGGATCGCGGGAGAGCGCGCAGAGCCCCGGGGACAGGGGCTGCATGGTAATGACGCACGAGAGGAGAGCACTCACCCTCTACATCCTTATTCCCTTCTGTCATTACGGTACTTCCAAATGATCCCGTGTGCACTTTCAGGGAAACTGATCACAGCTGTAACATTCGCAGTCATAAAGTTTACTGCTAAAAACAAAGCCACTCAGATATTTCACTGCCTTTTTCTCTGTGCCATTTGTCTAAGTGTATCAACACTTTTCCACCCCGGTGATCTAGAATCTAGAAGTTACAGACCCCTGCATGTATACCAGAAGTACTCAGCAAAGGGGCAGCTTCTCCCCTCATCCCATCGCCGTGATAAATGGGTGACTAGTAACATCTGCTGGGCCTCTGCTGTCCTTGGCCGTACATCCTGCCTTCCATCTACAAACACTGTATTGTACAATTTCATCCTCATACATAATGATCATTGCTGCTGTTGGCACTTCATGTACATCCCTCGTCTTGTGTTTGTCTGGATATGGCTTGTATGGTGTGTATTGTCTATAAATTATAGGTTCGCCGGAATCAAAGGTAAATTTAAATGTTCATTGTCTGTGTTTTGTCTGTCTCACTTGAGGCCAAATTCCTTGTGACTTAACAGACCTGCCAGTAAATCTGATACTGGTTGTGGTTCTAGCAGCAGCGAAAGGTCTCCCATTCAGCCACGGCGTGCTCCTCAGGGCCTCTGGAGCCCGCCATTGTCATGCTGTCACATCCCCCTAGCATGCTCTTCCGGGCCTCCGAATGGCGATGCTGTCACATCCCCCCGGCGTTCCCATTCCGGAGCGCCTTGCTGTCACATCCCCCCGGCGTTCCCATTCCGGAGCGCCTTGCTGTCACATCCCTCCGGCGTTCCCATTCCAGAGCGCCATGCTGTCACATCCCCCCAGCACCCCCATTCCGGAGCGCCATGCTGTCACATTCCCCCGGCGTTCCCATTCCGGAGCGCCTTGCTGTCACATCCCCCCGACGTGCTCTTCCGGAGCGCCTTGCTGTCACATCCCCCGGCGTGCTCTTCCGGAGCGCCATGCTGTCACATCCCCCGGCGTTCCCATTCCGGAGCGCCATGCTGTCACATCCCCCGACTTGCTCCTCAGGGCCTCCGGAGCGCCATGCTGTCACATCCCCCGGCGTTCCCATTCCGGAGCGCCTTGCTGTCACATCCCCCGGCGTGCTCTTCCGGAGCCCCATGCTGTCACATCCCCCCAGCGTGCTCTAAAACCCTTCGCTGTCGTCCTCACTCCCTCGCTCAGGTACCTATTGGCACCGTTCCTGTTTTTTCTTTTTCTCTTCCACAGATGAATGCTTCGCAGTATCTTGCACCGAAGGGCCTTCTAGAATGCTCTCTAGTAAGGGGGTAAAAACTCTCTTCTAGTGTTTGTCTGGCATTGTGCTGCAGTGGTGAAGGTTAGGCTGTGCGTAAATGAGCTGGCTGAGCGTAAATGAGCAGGCTGAGCGTAAATGAGCAGGCTGAGCGTAAATGAGCAGGCTGAGCGTTCTCCCGTATAACCTGGCAAGCACGGCTCTCTATTGTACCCTCCCGAGGACATCAACAAACATCAGCTTGTTCCTTATTGTGAGCTGGGATCAATTAGGTTGTCCTGCGCTAATTAACCCTCTAATCAATCTTATCTGTTCTCCCAGTGGAGCCCACAAAGGCTTCAGGCAAGCTGCCTGTAAAGATCGCAGTGAGGGACGTGCTTGGGGGGCCGTCACTGGCCACTTACACTGGGGTGTCTCCCAGCAGTCACTCCCGCCCGGCTTCTTTCACGAGAGTCTGATGTATCGTACGCTTTGCGGTCATAAGCGTATGCGGGTGACGCCATTAATATGCTAAATAAAGAAAACGCTTTTATTATCAACTTACCGCAGGTCTTCTGCCATGTCTGATAAACCACAGAATGCTAATACACAGGAAACCGTCGACTGCGCTGCCGCTATGGTGCCACTGTATTGAGGGGACGACGACGTTAATTTGGGTGTGGGGGGACATGAGGTGACACGAATGTGCTTTTGACTGGTGGGGGGGTTTGTGTTTGTGCATCAGAGCTGCCTTGGTTTGGAGCACAATCACACGTGACACTCATTCCGCGTATTCCTGTCCGCGCCCTTGCGTGTTACTCCTGGGTATAGGGCGTCCGGTTCCCTCGTACGTTGATAGCCGTCCTGCCGGGGGGCAGGCCGCAGTGCATGCTGGGGCCACACGCCAACGCCACTCTGTCACCACACACATATTAAACTGATCTGCAGACTTACACATCTTTATTGTCAGTTGTCTGGGTGACAGATACAAATGTTTTTAAATAATAGTCACATAGAGCAGAAGAGAAGGCAGCTTAAAATCTAACAGACTCTCTATCATTCCTCCGCTTACTCAGATCAGGTTCACGAGGACACACTATATAATTATCTATAATTACACATTTACATGTATGTCTGGGAACATATTTTTAAAAAATCCCTACATTTCATGATTTTAAAACCGAATAATTTTCTAAATAAACTAAACGGAAATTAAACAAAAATTATATTTTTAAGTTTTGAATTTACTGTTATAGGAAATGTAAAAGTATATTTGTGTATCTGTGTGTGTGTCTGTGTGTGTGTGTGTCCATCTGTGTGTGTGTGTCCGTCTGTGTGCGTGCGTGTGTGTGTGTGTGTGTCCGTCTGTGTGTGTGTGTGTGCGGTTTTCTCTTTTTTGGGGGGAACAGAAACTTCTTTTGTGAGAAGGGAGCACTGACAGGATGCGTCAGGACCTCTTTGTGTGATGGGATGGGGTTCAAGAATCAAATCATTTCAAAACAGACCTTATGCATTTTGCATGAAGTGTTTTCCTGTGTCCCCCCCAAAGCCGGGGCGGCCGGCCGGCCTCAGCCCGCCTCACTCCTGCCAATCTGAGGGCCCCGAATGCTGCCGTCAGTGATTTTTATGGGGAAGAAACCCAGCGAGAAGCTGCTACTGGAATGACAGGAATAGCGATTCGGGGAGACGGCATGGGGGCCGCAGAGCTGAGGGGGCACCGCGGAAGCGAACCGGGCCCGACTTGCCTGTCCCTCCCTTCCCTTATTTCCGAGCCTGTAATCTCTGGCCGGTGGCAGGAGTCATCTAGGTGTCTGCCTGCCCTGCGACGTTCCTCTCCTGCAAACGTGGAGACGATCCAGTCATCTTAGGAAATGCAGCCTCTACATTATTTCACGTAGTTTGCCAAAATGAGCCTTTAAACGCGGCCCTCGATTTCCGCCTCCCTTCCGCATTTCCGCGCCTCTGTCCCCATCACAGTATCTCCTAACCGTCAAATGCAATGACATGCAATCAGTCTCAGACATTATATTTTATTTAAAATATAAACAGGCTGAACCCCCCGAAAAAGGCTTGACCTTTTCAGTGAATCAGCTCATCAGACGCCATAATCTAGCTTCCATTCACATATGAACCATGCAAATGTTTTGGCCATTAAAATGATCCCCTCAGCAGAAGATACTTAACATTTTTAAGCTGTCAATAATGCACTCACGTCATAAACACGTGTTTTATATACATTATATACCTCAAATATTTGTTATATAACAAAAATATTCCCATTCCTTTTTCCTTAAAATATCCATCCACCAAAAATGAACAATTAAATGCATTGTTTTCAATTAATACATCCATGCATTTTCGGTGCGATCATATCCCGGATAGGGCTGATGCTGTTTTGTTGCTGTCGGGTCTTGCGTTTGACTGTGTGCGGCTTGGCTTTAGCGCAGATGGGGCCGGGTTTGACTCCCAATCACAGCCGCAGCATCATCTGCTTTTCACAAGGATCTGGAAACACCTGCTGGGTCAAGCTGTCCAGCGGATGATCCAAACGTTTCTGTCTGCAATAACATGTTAACTTCTCAATCTGAGAATTAGTGTTTCTGCAGGTGGCCCCTTAATATGTTGTGGAAGATGTTCTCCAGGTCATTGTGGAGAACAATATTTCCTTGATGCACGTGAAAACACATTTTGTATGAGAAAACCAAATACGACTTGGATAGGGATATCTTTTTTTTTTTTTTTTTTTTTAGATTCATCTAAATTTTATCATACTGGAATCTATCAGATACTATAAAGCACATCAACCCCTTCTCATTCTGTGTGGAAGAGCTGTCATCCTATAGATTGTATGGTTGCCTTCAGGATTTCGTTTGACACTCCCACTCTCTGTCCTTGGCGTTATAGTTAATACTGAATGAAAATGGAGAAGCTTTAATCAAAATTTATCGAAAACTGGGCCTAGTTTTTTCTGTATCTATGGATTATATTTGCATCTTTGAGCGTTGCACATGATGCAGGCCTGTGCCTCAGTCTGCCTGCCTGTCATGCGTGTCGCCGCGGAGAATGGCGGTCTGTGCGGGGAACAGGCAGGTAGCCGCGTATCTTTGGGGAGGGGGGGGGGTTTCAGGCGGCTGGAAGCGGGATCTCACAACCCTGCCGGTTCGTGTGGCCCAGTGTCAGCGAGGCGTCTGCCCAGATCCGCCCCAACTGCGACACTTTGGACCGACCTCCGTGCGAAGATGAGGCCACTTGGCTGCAGCCTTCCTCATACAGCCGCTCGCTGGGCCTCCACTGACGTCCAAATGAATTCCGGTATTAATACTGGGATCTGCTGTTTTCAGTTCCCTCTTTTCCTGTTTTCCTTAGTGTTATTCACATATAAACATTAATCAAGCACACACTCGTAATGCATGTACATCTAATGACCCATCAGTATGCATGACACGGATGGAGACAGAAATGTACACGCTACAAACATACACACCGCTTATCAACTTTAGGAATGTATTTCAATTAAGGCCTATATAAGAAATACAGGACCGTATAACAATAGAACGCAAGCTTTGAATCCATTCTGCCTTTCATTGGAACAAACTGATTAAAAATCATACATGGCACATTATCATGTTTACCAAAACATTAACATATAAAAACTGATATTATAAATCTGTGTTTAACAGAACACTGAATATCTCAGGGAACTTTAAAAATATATATAACTTGTATTGACAACACAGCTAACCCCTGCCAGAAGTGAACGAATTAACGCACCGGAAAGCGGTCGGCTATACTCGTTAAAAGTACCGGTAGTTTAACTTTCATTTAGCTAACAAAGCTAAAGGTGTTCGGAGCCCGTCCTGAAACGCTGAAGCTATGTTCTCAGTTACAGTCTTTCCAGTATTAAATGATACAAAAGGAGCTTGACGTGACGCCCCAGTAAGATTTATTTGATATTTCGCTCCAGTAATGGAAGCCGATTTTTTTTTTTTTTAATCTTTTTTTTTCCTGATATGATAATGAATGTGAGTTTGGTCACACCGTAGTCCGTGCACATCTCCATAACGAAATGAAACAGAAAGTCTTGGGAAGGGATTAACCCACGCAGGACCAGCGTCAGAAATCAGAGCATGTAAAATTTCATTCAAGGAAGAGATGCGCCTTTTAATCGCCGCGAAGCCCGTTTCCGTTTTTCCCCTCTGAATAAGTCCCACTGACTCTCAGAAAAACGAGGAACACAGCCGGTGTGAAATGCGTCCGGCCTGCCGTGTGTGGTGAGTGAGAAGCTGGGCGCTGCAGTGAGCCGTCAGTACAGACATGCCTTACATTAAACCTCGTAATGCGATGGCAATATCACTAGGCGCCTTTACTGTTTCATTTTATCATGACTGCGCCTGTACCATTAGATCAGTATGAAACCAGACGCTCGTCGCGTTTATGTAGAATATTCAAATGCAGAGTATATGTTACAGCAATACGTTCAAAAACGTAAAAAAAAAGTTATTTTTCATAAATCACTAATGAAGCTAAATTAGTATAACGCTAACGTGTTTTTTCATACCTATTTTTTTTTCAAAAGGATTATATGTTTCATAACCGCATATATTTTCACTGCTAAATCACAATTATATTAACAGCCAAACATTATAGCACACTGCGCATCAGTTGTAAACTCTTGACATGCTTAAATGTATGTTTTCCATTACCAAAATGATTTTCCCATAATCTTGTCCTGAATACTGGCCTCGGTGTGAACGTGTGTCCTTGGAGTTCACGTGCCGCCTTTATGGTGCTGCCAAGCAGCGGAAAATTAATGTACTACCGGTATATAAGGGTTAGGCTCCAGTGCCATGTGTAAGTCACCAGATAGACTGCGAAGAGAAAATCGGCGGGAAATACATATAGCGGGATCTACTGACTCGGCACTTTATTTCCTTCTGGGATCCATATAGTAATCGGCCAAAAAAATATTTTAAATATTAGTATTTATAGAATTCCTGGTAACGATTAAGCGTCCACCCTTCAACACTAAAAATTTAATTTTGGATAAACACGAAAAAAATCACATAACACTTAAAAATACAAATATCAATAGAACCAAAATATTTTTTGACAAAAAAAATTGCTGTGAAATCATGGCGCAAACCAACTAAACTGCCCGTATGATATGAACTACAATTTACCAAATTGCTTAACGAGTAGTTTTATATGTACGGACACTTTAAAGCGCTTAACTCAGAATTAATTATGACCTACAAAATTTACTGGGGGGAAAACTACAAAACACCGACTGGCTGAAAAGGCACCGTCGATTAAAAGAGCCCATCTTTAGTGTAAAACCATAGATGCCAAACGGAGGTAGAGAAAACGAGAGGAACGGAGCGAAGAGACAGGTGTCAGGTGAGTGTGGCGTTTAAGTCTGTGCTACCTGGCGCGATCGAGGCCCCTGCCCATAAAACCAGCTCCGAAATAGAGCAGAGGCTCACTTTCATTTGGTTTCTTTATCAAACAAACAGATGCCCCCCGGGCAGCAAACGCGCCCAGCTTACTCGCCCTGGGGGAGCCGAGGCCTCTTTGATTTCATGTAAATTTGTACGACGCCCACTTCAGCATGTCTCCGCTTATCACCGATCCCTTTCTGTGCCTCTTCTGAAAACTCGACAGTGTAACCCAAGCCGTATTAAAAACAAAACTTTGTTTAAAAACCCGACATGTAATAACCTAACTGTATTATTGTCATGCTGGGTGTGTTATGGAACACTAACTCACTGCCTTAAAAAAGCACCGGTTACGTTCTAAAGCAGGTTTGCCATGTGTGAACTATTCTACAATTTGATCGGTAACCGAGTTTACCCATATGAATAAGTTTTATATAGATTTTCGTTTTCCTAATCGATTGGTGGGATCCAATACATCGATTAATGTTTAGTGTTTTACAAGTCCCCACTTACTCCCATATTGGATTTCAAAACGGATATTTCAGCATTAAAGAAACATTACCGCCGCTGATGCATATTAAAAATTGTGTTCAATCAAAATAACAACAGATATAGATAAATAGATCCGAAAAAAATAGGCTAACAATTGTCTATGTTTTGGTACGTTAGAAATACTAAGAGTTTTTCTGATACAAAGCCGTCCCAGAATTTTGCTAAATGCAAATGATTTTGAATTGTTAGATTTAGGTTGGTGAAATCCTCTTTAAGAGAGACAGGACCTAGACTCAAACTTATTTGCTGTTTTTTATGACCGCATCACTGCGCTGTTTTCAATGACAATGTGACAAATCAAGGCATTTTGAAAACCTTCCTCACGTGCTTCAGGAAGGCAGAACGAAAGCTGTTCTCTTATATATAAAAGGTACATTTTTTTTTCGTTGGCGATGTTTTATATAAAGTAAAAGGAAACAAAAGAATATTTGTCATTGTTACTAAATGGATATAGTACGGATGATTGCTTTATAACATATTGTTGACTTATGGAAGATGGACATTACAGCTGTTATATTGAAATTAGTTTTTAATTAGTATTTCTAGTTATTGTAAATATTAGTTATTATTATGGGATGTCAGGATTAGAATTTCTTGTATTCCTGTTTTAAAAACGTTGTTGTAAAAGAAGGAAGTGATCCACAGACGGGAGCAGTAACGTGAAGGAAAATTCGCAATTCGTGTAAGTTGCCTTTTATTAACTTATTTTCAAAGCTTTGGGTTTTATGACAGCAACAGTCATAAACTCTAGGTTTCTTACACCAAAGGTAAACTTCTCAAATTAGCGGGTGCATGCTTTTTACAACATAATTTTAGCGCTGTAATTATTATCGTTTCATTTTGCAAATATAACTGTATGTTAGGAAAAATTGTTTCATTCGGATGTTTTGCTTCTTGTCCCGAGTTATACGTCTATATCGCGTTTGTCGATGTCGTTGTCATCATTATTCGTTTGCCATTCCTTTATTGAACATCTCAATGAATGCGATTAGACGCTGGCTGTTTACCTCGGTGAGGCAAGGCGCCAAGCCTATAGCATTGACCTACTCCGGCCCAGGGGGCGCTAGGCCGTTGCACTGAGTGTCGGCCGGATTCGGACTAAATCGCGTTTAATGTTTAGTAGTTAATTTTTTTAGACTGCCTCCTAATTCTGTTAAATAGCATTTGTTTACCAGGCGCATAGTTTTATTTTATTATCGTTTTACTTTACTTCACATTTCTACAACAAATAACTTGTGCACTTGCATGCATTTAATGTGCTTTTCAGTAAAAAAAAAAAAGCTTTATGCAGTTTATATAGTAGACTACGCAAAAGGTAGCACATATCTGTACGTTTTACGTTGTCATTTAAACACGATTTAAATTTTAAAGTATATTTTAAATGCCTTCGAAAGAACACATGCACTGGAAATAGGCTGGGGCAAATATGCAAAGCGTTTTATTTCATCGGGTAGAAAACAACAACAGTCAGGTGGACATGTCTTACTGATATCCTGTGACTTGGGGTTACAAAATATAAACAGTTCAAATTTCAGGCTCGGAGAGATATTTTTATCACTTGATTTTCACAGTGAAAACACGCGTAGAAGAGCATCTAACGGAAAAAGTAACCGGCGAATCACATAAAGCGTAATATATCTATATATATTTTTAACAATAAATATCTAAATGTAATATTTTTATTCAGACGCATCGTTCGCGCAGTCCAAAGCCAACTTCATGATCCTATATTTTCATGCAACATCCGGAGCGAGTCGCCTCTCTGATCTTATTCCATCACAATAAAAAATAGTTTCTTATCTGTGCTCGTAGCTTTCGCGCCGTCGCTGATTCCACCGGAGCGGCGACAATATCGCGAGTAAAACTCTACGGACTGCTGACCGCTTTCGGCAGAGCCTGAAATGATCGACTGTATGTAGAGTCCAGAGAAAGGCTAAGGGCGGGTCCGTAGCCGCTTCTGCTGTGCTTTATCATAAGGTCCCTGAAAGAACAGCTCACTCAACTCACCTTTTTCGCAATGGAGAGACGAACCCCCCCCCCATTCATGGAAGAAAAAAAACTCACTCACATTGATAATCGCATCCTCAGTTGAGATTTGCAGGGATTTTTGTTAATTTAAAAAGTTTGCTTGCATCCATACCCGAGACACGAGTTGTTTCACCTCGGACCAGACAAGTCTTAGAAAAATGTATAGACTTTCATATGAATATTTCACACGACATACGTGGTTTACATTTTAGCAATGTGCTCAGTTGCCGTTTTCATACAACACACCTGCAATTCATTTATAAATATTTATCTGAAAAAGGAATTGGGGCCATATTAAACACAAGAACAACGATAGATTGTATACAGTTACCTGATGCTGAAATGTAAGGCCTAATCGATTAAAGTGGAATGGAAATGTCGAGTATATACGACATTTTATATTTCAGTTTTAAAAAATTATCATGTTACACAGTGTCACTGAAATCAACCTGAGGGTTTAATAGTAGCCTGCTTTAAAGTTCAGACCACTGCATGAACTGCCTACTTTTACTGTAGCCGTCAGTGAAATGTGTAACACGTTAATGGCAATACCATCATTTCTAATATCTCTGGTGCATTGACGTAAATGCTTTAAAATAAAGTCGGTCCGACAACGAGATTTATTGTTAGACTATTTTAAAACCTCGGACTGAACAGGTCAGAGGTGATCGCGCTTCACGTTTAGTCGTATGACATTAAACGCTGGGGTTTGGTGAACCTCACATCCTTCGCTATGATCCAGACAGGGTCAGTAGTTTTCCGGTTACTTTTATTTTAGCTCCCCGATGCGGCTGGTATCTTTTCGTTGTGCACTGTACGCTATCGTGTTTATAGAGGAAGGATTCTCACGTGAGGATTTTTCACCGCGCATCTTTACATTTGCTAATATTTTTCTGTATGGTTAAACATACACCGTCGCTTACTACTCCTATTTAAAAAGACCATAACATGTAATGAGATGCTGTTGATCATCTCGCTAATTACAACTCCTGCTCTCTCTCTCACACACACTCTCTCTCTCTCTCTCCCACCCCCTCTCTCCCTCTCTCATTCCCAGAGTGCATATCGGGAATAGACACACAAAGACATGCGCACTCAACTTAATCAGCCATTTTTTTAAACAGGGCTAAAACGATAATAATTAGCAGAATAAAGACATATCGGATTTTCATTTCCTTTCCTCCCTTTTCCCAACCTCGCACAACCTAAACTGCGAGGCGGCGGTCGACACATGCTTTAATAGTCGGACCCAAAGGAACGTTTCATATTCTCATCGTTTCTGTTTAATTTTTTTTCCCTATAAAGTTCAAGGATTATTATTTTTTTGCCATTTTCCCCCCGTTTTTTGTTAACTTTCGCGGTCACTGGATTTGACTTACTATAACTAAAGAAAAAAGCAGAACACGCCAGCGAGGAGACATCGAGGGGAGAGAAAGTAAGTTTTTTTCCTCTTAACTTTATTGAGTACTTCTTGTTAAAGATAGGTCGGTATCGATCATCTTTCTGCGTTGATCCAGTTCAACCCTTGATATTCCGCTCTCTAGATCACAGCTGTTGAGTGTGATTTATACTGCCGATAACATTATATCGGTTTAAGGTCTTTAAACTATTAAATACCAGTTTTATTTATTCTAAAGGAATAAGGAATCATTGACAAAGGTACTTTAGATATTCTAAGTAAGCGAATTATGCAAGTTTATTTGAGTTTCAGGGTTCTATTGGTGTATTATGTCCACGAAAGAATTGCATTCTCCCAAAAGTAGCGGTGTGATAGTATTTTAATACTGGAATAATAAAGACCGATTATATATGAAATGAAATTAGTAAGACAGCGTTGGGCACTTGACTTGACCCGATGCAGAGTCATAAACATCAAGTGGCACGCAGTAAAGCTAACAGGGTGAATTCATGGGAGCTTAGGATGACAGCCTGTCTCCCCCCGTTTATTAAGCGGTATGCTGTACTTTAAAATTAACGTCTAACGCTACTGCGCTTAACCTGTAAAGGAGCGGCAGCGACAAGAAGGAAAATAATGGTAATGATAATAATCAGGACATCCTGTGAGAAAATCCACGGAAAAGAAATATTAGATACTGTGTTGAAATGGTGATCTCGCGCTGCTGGATGTCGGGGCTTCGGTTGTTACCTGGTCGTCTTTACGAATCTTTGGGTGACCGTATATCCGACAGTAGTGGCTGGTCCCTGGGTTAGTGACCAGCTCCGGGAGCATTACGATGAGGCTAAATGGTTGTTTTTGTAGGCATGGCAGTGCGAAACTTTACGCTGGAAATCCTCCGGTTATTCGACCGGCTCTATCTGCTGTAATCTCCATTTTCCGAATGCTTCGTTCTTGTCTTTAGTTGCTGAAACGCAGCCCAACGGTGTGATGCCATTATCATTTATCTTTCTTTTTTTGTTTGGTTTTAATTCACTTGATGGAAAGAGAGCCTGGATATTGCGGCGGCCGTGCTGCCTTTTAGGCTGCTGGCCGTTTGTATGAAGCCGGGCTCCGGCGGGAGAGTCGCAGTGACAGCGGCATCGATCGCCCGCATTAGGGGCCAGTCGTGGAGCGTAGCCGCGCTAGGGGTGTGTAGCGTGCTGTGTAGCTGGGAGTATAGCAGAGTGTAGTGGGGTGTGTAGCCAGGAGTATAGCGAAGTGTAGTGGAGTGTGTAGCCGGGAGTATAGCGGAGTGTAGTGGGTTGTGTGGCCCGGAGTATAGCGGAGTGTAGTGGTGTGTGTAGCCCGGAGTATAGTGGGGTGTCTAGCGGTCCGGGTCTCACTGTTTTCTCGCGCCCCTTTCAAGTAATTTTGCGATTTTCTAATGCATTACACATTAATAATACAATATGTATACATTTCTTTTTTCTAATTTATACATAGTTCTTAGAGAATGATGTGTAGTTGTACAGTACAAAATTGTACTAAAAAGCACAATTTAAAGTACGTTTTTCTCCCTTTATACACAAACGTTTGAAGAGCATTTTCTTATTAGGCTTACAACAATTCATATTTTTACCATTATACGTCGTAGTTTTTTATGTTATCGTTTTTATTGTACTTTAAAGTTATTTTGAGCAAAAATTATTTCGGATTGATTTCTACATTTGCAAGTGAAGGCAAAGAAATATTAACTTTCTGTGGAATAAAATTAGTTCTGTGGCACTGCGTTGTTTAAAGCAGTGTTACCGGCCATTTTCATGGTAATTCACGTTGTATTTATGAATATGTATTAATACGGTTTAGGATGGTCTGTGTTCACAGTTAACCAGATAATTCGGTTAATTCGGTTAGGCCTATTAAATTATTCAGATGCGGTTAGCTCTATTTTCCTGTTTTGCGACAATATATTTAACTGCAAAGGCAAGCAGTGAAGAATAATGTATCTCATAAATATAAGGAGGAAAACCCTTAATAACTCCAGAGATTCAGACGTACTCTGCTGGCTGAGGCCCCTCCAGAGGTCCGCCGTATGTCATTTCCATGAAGCTAAATTGCTCTCTGCCAGTATGATATTAATGTGGAAATCAATATTTCAGGGCTTAAATTCCCCTCCTTAATTTTCTTATGGTTTATACCTCGGGTCTCAAATCGGATAGAGAGAAGCCGTTACTCTGCAGTGGGATTTGTGTGTGTGTGTGTGTCCCCAGTGTTAATTCCTAAGGGGTCCCAGTCAGACTGTTATGTTTGAATGTTAAGGAAATGTCTTTGCACAAATGCAGGGGGACAGTGTACTTCTATTCTGTGTACGTTTTAAATACATGTCCTTTTATTACAAATTAATTCATTTAAAAAAATGAAAAATGTACTATTCATGCTTTCCCTTCTCCCCGTCACGTTTTGTCTGACACTCAGCTGTGTAGGTTACCTGTGTGAGTGTGTATATGTATTTTATTTTATATATATATATAATATTTAAAATGAATTGAGTGCAAGTGACAAATACTGTAGCACAGTATCAGTAATACATACAGATCTGTTTCTAAGGAGCCGGGACATTGTAGCCTGAGCCGGCTTTACACAGTATTAATCATTAACAGCATTCTCCTGTGTAGACATGCAGACATTGTGTTGAGAGTGTAAATTGGCCCGGCTATCTGCCATAACCCGGTGTCCTTACGGAAGCAGCCTTACACGGAATGCACGCTCTCCGCTTAAAGATTCTGCCTCGACGCGGCGTATTAATGCTGAACGATTCCAACTGGCTGCTGAGTTTAGCCGCCGCACTCTTTGTTATGAACTCGCGATATTTTTGGTGTCGTTACTGTTTATAGTTCAGCGTTTCTGGCCTATAAACCCTGGCATTCTTAGTAGTAATAAGTAGAAGAATATATTTGGTATTTTTATGGGTTCCATTGGATTGTGCATGTATTTGTTATTTAGTATAAAAAACCGAATTGCAGACAGGATCCTTTTTGTCTTGATAAACTCAGCCGGACACGGCCAGAGGGAGCTTGCACCAGTGTAAGATGTCAGTCAGACCTGCCTGAGGCACAGGATTAGGGCTCAGGGTTTGATGAAGAAAGTCGCGTCTTTAAATGAAGGTCTTATACACAGGCCCTTACAAACGGTGTCAGGCCTTAAACCGAGGCCACCAGCTGCTAGGACCTGAACCTGTCTGGAAAATCAAAGTATTGAACCGAAACCGAGTTTGAGGATTGATTATCATTTACGGCTCGCCGTGCCCCCGAGCCGGGGGCATTTGATCCCCTGTAAATTAAACTTGACCGCGCCGGAGGTTCCAGAGCGTGTCCGTGAGCTGCGGACTAGTGGCTGAAAGATGAGGAGTGGAGCGGGGGCTTAATGCCTCGCTTCGGGATGGCTGGGGCTGGGGACGGGGACGGGGAGGGGGGGTCACTTCAGTGTGTGGGTCGGTTTCTTCTTTTGCTGGCAAGGGTTAAAGATTTGGACGGGGCTCAAAGCACCCAGGCGGAGTGCATTCGAACTTGCACGAGCCTCGCACAATTAGTACTTAATTATATTAACATATGCAAATGGGCCCGCCATGCGGGAGCGTTCGGTCGGGTGGGATCAGCTGGGCCGCGGGGAGCCCATTGTTTTCGGCGCAAAACGACGGTCTCGAGTCGGACTGTGGACAACTCATAACAAGACATCTCATTTAGCCATCCACACCATAGCAACATTTCATTAGTTTCCATGGCGACCCCTTTTAATTGTGCTGACTAATGTCCCCCGGCCGTCGCGCGGCCTGAAAAATGCTAGCGCGGCGCGGCTAATCCCCCTCGCGGTGACACATGCTTGTACATATCTCCCATTGTGCCGCTGTCTCGTTTGCTGTGACTCCTCGCTACGCTCTCGGCCAATCCCGTCTCCCTCTGAGGCTTCTGTGGAATCATCTCCTTCAAAGGAATTCTTTTATCGTTTGTTTCTGATTAATAGGCCCGATTGGCCCCATTCTGTTCAGCCTCTTGTAAAGGGAAGGTCAGCTCTGTTGTCTAAAAAAAAAAAAAAAAAAAGTGTTTCCACAGCAACTTGGGCATTTTTTTCCCCCCCCTCCTTCGCCTGTTGGCCTATTAAGTCTCGACCTAAGCAGACCTGACGTGGCTTGGCCGCATTCTCCTTCCGATAATCTCTGGTTTCCTTCGGGCAGAATCAGTGAACCCCAAAGAAATGCTAATATTTCTGTGACAGCCGTGTTTTATTTATTTATTTATTTATTTATTTTTGACAAAACGTCAACGGATACCGCTGCCTTTCATCGGCGGGAACGGCGGTTTATGCGAGTGTGAAAGCGTCAGAAACGGATTAGCATTTTTTTGCATAATCAAATGGCGCTGAATGGAGATGGTCGCGGCCCGCTGAATGGGCGAGATTAAAGAGCAGGACGGCGTGCTGCCTTTCCCTTTATTTTACGCGACGCCTTTCCCATATGTGTCGAACTTTAAGGAACTAACATTTCCCCATAACCTCGCTGTCCGAAGTGACCCAGCATTTCAGTGTCGCGTGAGGGAATGTGTATTAAATTGTCTGTGCATGAGACCAGATTAAAGCAGGGTCAGACGGGTTCTGCGATAATACCAAGCCAACAGGGAACGTTTTCGTCTTCAGAGCAAATTGCGAAATTGACAGGTATAATCGCTGAGAATTGAACACATTTTTTTTTTCCCCCCAATTTAAAACTTTGTGGTGTATTGGGGTGAGACTTAAAGCTATCAGTCTGGGGAACCTCGGCAGAAATGCAGGAGCCGTCCATGGGAGAGACGTGGCTGGCCGGTCGTATGGTAGCTGACCGAGGTCCACGGAGTGTTTTCATGAGATGGGCGGCGGCCTTCTGCGGGCCGGAGCCCAGCTTCTCCTCCCAGGAGGCACCGTTTCAGGAGAGTGACGGTGCCTTTTGTTTTATTCTTGCGCCCGTCTGGGCCTCTGCCAGCGTGAGACAGGAAGTGAGGGTGAGGTTGTAGCAATGGTCCAGAGTGAATTTCTGTTGGCGGCTTCTGCCTCACCCCTCCGGCCTCTGTAACCGTCCGCGTTGGTGTTGGCGGCTTCTGCCTCGCCGCTCCGGCCTCTGTAACCGTCCGCGTT
>JAABNY020000124.1:237553-263577 GCA_015164015.2 Brevimyrus niger
TACACCTATACCCACACACACACCCCCCCCCCACCTACACACACACACACACACACACACACACCCCACATACATGTATACACACACACACACACCCCACATACATGTATACCCACACACACACACCCCACATACATGTACACACACACACACATCCCACATACATGTATACACACACACACACACACCCCACATACATGTATACACGCACACACACACACACATGTATACCCACACACACACACACATGTATACCCACACACACACACCCCACATACATGTATACACACACACATACCACACATTCATGTATAGCCACATCCACACACACTCACGCTCAACTCAGACGGACACATACAGTGTGCTCAAACTGGGACACACACACTCCTGTACTCGGTCGGACACACACACACACACACACACACAGAGGTTATCTAAAGGATATTTGGCAAAACTAGGCCACTGTCTTGTGAGGCGATTTCATTTCTTTGGTAAAGCTCTATTAAAGTGTGCAGTGATGTCAGTATGTTTCACTGGGTGGGGACTCTTCTGCTGGGGACAGGCAGGCATATTGCAGTGAAATAGCCTTCTGTCTTGCGCAGTGCGTCTCATGACTGTACAGCTTTGGAACAGAGTCTATCATCTGTAAATGTTAATAAGCCCTGAAAAGGTAAATAATCACCAAAGCCACAATCTTACTGCTCCAGTGTTTCTTCTGCATGCATATATGTATATATGTGCAAATGTGCATATTTATACGAGTCTAATACCTTTCACTGCTGGTCCCGGCCCTTTTTCAGCTGCGGAGTGGATGTCACTGCAGCATTAAGTCTGAAAAAGACGTTCACTTTCGCGTGCTGCGCCCCCGCACTGCGTTGACGCCCTCCTGTGTGTCTCCCGCAGGTCCATGCCCGCCGGACAGAGATGGCCCGGCGGAGGAGACCGGAAAGCGCTCGCCGCGGGTCGGGGAGACTGACAGCAAGGGCAAGAGGAGGAGGCTGGTGGAGGACAAGGGCGTCGCCGGCGATCAGGTGGGACGCCGCGGATGGAGCCGGTCCGGTCCGGCTGAAGTGGGTCAGCCGGTACCTGCTCTTTGTAAACCGAGAGGCGGGTCTGCGTTACGGAGAGCGGCGCCTCCGAATTCCACTGGATTAGCACAATCCCCATCGCTAGATATCGTCTCCAAATACGGTCAGATGGGATCTCAGTCTTATGTGTTGTTCTTTTAGTCAGAGGCTTTATTTCAAAAGAAGGATTCATGTGTGCAGTGACATTTCACCTGATTGGGCACAAATACTTAGTAATAACTAAGTTACTACTGAAGTACAAATCATGGATAAGTATAGTCTGCTTGAGATAAAACACGCTTCACGATTTATTAAAAATGAACTAATATTAGATCGTTGTTGTTATTCATGACTTGTTCTTTCATTAGTTCCTTAGTAGTTCAGAAAAGTTTACAGAATTAACAGATACAGTGACGAACATAGTAACTGCTTGAGATAAGAACGAGTCACGGTTCAATAACGATGATTTAACATGAGCTCAGTATGTAACTAAGACTTAGTTTGTAGTTAATTCATAATTAATAATAACATTGTACTGTATTATTTGCGTCCCAGAGTAAAGCGTTACTGTTTGCTCAGCTAAATCAGTGGAGGACCTACTGATTTCTTAAATGGATGATGTCAAACGGGGGGGGGGGGGCTGTATTTTGCCCACCCGCCATGTGTAGGGGGGGGGGCGCTGGCACTTCTGGTCTCTGATAGGAAGTTGCTCCGATGTTGCTCCTTTAATTAATCTAATTGTACAGTAGTTCCAATACGTTAGACCCGCTACTTTCCATAAACAGTCCGTTGCCATGTTTATGTCGCGGATCACATGTGTTCAGATGCGCTCGTGCGTCTGTGGGCCCCTTTGACCCCGGTTGCGGTCTCCCTAGGCCTGCCAGTGCCCCTACTGCACCTTCAGCAGCACGGACCCCGCCCGCCTGCAGGCCCACATGGCATCGCAGCATTCCCTGCATTCCCTGCAGCCGCTGCTGCGCTGCCCTCTCTGCCAGGACGTGCTCGGCAGCAAGCTGCACCTCCAGCTGCACCTGACGCACCTCCACAGCGTGCTGCCCGACTGCGTGGAGAAGCTGCTCCTCACTGTACGTCTGCATTGCTGCTTTTTTCCTTTTTTTTTATGTATATGTTTTTTTTTTTTTGTCCGGGTCGGCGGTGCGGCCCAGCATGCCTTGCGGCGCATAATAAAGGGCCTTTATGGGCGCTGGGCCACCTTGCTGTCCAACCGCCTTTTATGATGAAACGGCTCTGTTAAACCGGGGGACTGTGCCATAAACACGAAGCTTTTCTGTTATTAGGAAAGTTAATACCGCTTTTGAAAATAAACCCCGCGTCGGGGGCCAGACGTTACCTAAAATGGCAGTCTAAATGTCACGCCCGGTAAAGTTTAATGCTATAAACTGAAATGAACGTTTGTGCGAAAAGTGAATTCAGAACATTCTTCGGTATTTGTTTTCTTTTTCCACAAGTCCTATATATTCATAGTCATATATATAATATAAGAAAGTATTTAATTTGTTTATGTTTGTCTCTATATATAGCGTATGTCATTTTATGGACACGTACAAGTATGGGGAAGCAGACTGTGACTCTGAGTTCTGCCTCCTGTCTGAGTTTGCACGCTCACTCTCTATCATGCCAGTTTCCTTTGACTACTCTGGTGAGGGGAAGTTGTAAATTGCCCGCTGTAAGCCAGTGCAAGCCCTGGCATCCTGACCTGGTCATCCCCCTGCCCTGTGACAGAGTGGCGTCCAATTCAGGGTGTCCTCCTGCCCAGTGACAGAGTGGCAGTCCGCCCACGGTGTCCCCCTGCCCAGTGCCAAAGTGGCGTCCTGTCCAGGGTGCCCCTCTGCCCTATGCTATGAGAGAGGGGCGCCCCCCTGCCTTGAATCTTATTCATCCTGGTAGGGCTCCTGGATTGCAGTGTCTCTGCACTGGAGACGTGGTTTCAAAATGGACGGATTTACATATTTTAACAGGTGTCGGGACCAGATGTTGCCATGACCAATAACATGCCACTCCCTGGAAAAGACAAATTAAAGGAAACCAAGACTGCTACACCAGAGGAACCTGGAAACGTTCTTGGTAAGATTCTTTTTTTTTTTGTATTTCTTCTTTTTCCCTAAAGGGAGTGATTTTGGTGTGTCAGGTGTCTCACTTATCAAGCTTCAACAGCAGTGGAAAATCTTTACCTGTTCATTCCCAAAAGTAGTCAAACTAATAAAAATGGACATTTAATATGACTGGAGATTAAAAATGTAAAAGGGAAAAGCAAAAAAAAAAAAAAAAAAATTGTTTTCGTTCCTTCAGGAGAAAAAACGAAAGCTTAATAAATCATTTTAATTCCGCACAGGTATTAAGAACTTATCAACGTTATTTCAACATATTAAAAACAAAAAGACTTAAGAAGCTGTGCTTTCAAGAGCTTACCCATCCCCCCCCCCCCCTTGACACTTTCCTAGGTGACGCTTCTAACAAAAGAAGCCCTAGACAGGATAAGTGGCTTCAGAATGAGAAGCTGAAGCTTCAGGTGGACCTACCGGAAGCTGGAGACCAGGACACCAGCAGCGCCAAGGGACACGGAGACCCCTCTCCGTCAGCAGAGGAGCGGGCTGACGGGACGAAGCAGCAGCCAGCACCTGACGCTGACCTCCCAGGCCCAAGCTTCCCCTGCAGCCAGTGCGGGCAGACCCTCGACTCTCTGCACAAGCTCCGCCTTCACTCCCAGTCCCACGCAGTTGTCCAGTGCAGCCTGTGCCAGGGAAGCTTTCCCTCCTTCCTGTCTCTCAGGAAGCACTTGGAGACGGGGCACCCGGAGCTGAGCAAGGCCAGGGTGAGGCAGCTGTGTGGGAGCCCTTCGCCCAACGGGGACCTGTGTGCCGAGCGTGAGGCTAGGCCAGGCGAGGACATGCCAGGTCTGGAGCATCAGCTGGACAAGGAAGAAGAGATGGACCAGGAGGGGAAGGCGAGCCCCGTAGGAAGCGACAGCAGCTCGTTGATGGATGAGATGGGATCAGAACCGAAGCGGAGCCTACCTCTCAGGAAAGGCCCAAACTTTTACATGGAAAAGTTCCTGGACCCTTCTCGTCCATACAAGTGCACAGTATGCAAGGAGTCCTTCACCCAGAAGAACATCCTTCTGGTTCACTATAACTCGGTGTCGCACTTGCACAAGCTAAAGAAGGTCCTGCATGAGGCATCAAGCCCCATGCCGCTGGAGGCCAGCAGTGGTGTTGACAACAAGCCCTACAAGTGCAACGTCTGCAATGTCGCCTACAGTCAGAGCTCCACCTTGGAGATTCACATGAGGTCAGTGCTCCACCAGACAAAAACCAGAACCGTCAAGGTGGAAAATGGCAGTGGCGCGGTCAATGGAAACAGGCCGACACTCAGCCCCATCCCTGTCCAGCATGGGGTGCCAGACTCCAGCTTACCAGTGCCCCCTTATAGCGAGAAGATGGAGGCTAAGGAGACAGCCAAGAAGAAGGCGGAGCACACTTCTGTCCAGCCCTCGCAGTCTCCGGCACAGCTGATGATGCAGCACGACTTGCAGTCGCATGCTGCTTTCTTCCAGCCCCAGCTGCTGAACCCAGCTTTCTGGCCGCACTTCCCAGTGACCCCCGAGGCCCTGCTGCAGTTCCAGCAGCCCCAGTTTCTTTTCCCCTTCTACATCCCTGGTACCGAGTTCAGCCTTGGGCCCGAGCTTGCTCTACATTCCGGCGCCCTGGGCCTGCCGGGTTTGCCGGCCTCGCTGCTGGAGGACCTGAAGCTGCAGATGCAGCAGCAGCTTCAGATGTCGCAACAGCAGGCCGCCTCCCAGTCACAGTCCCAGCAACCGAAGGTACAGCAGCAGCAGGCAAGCAAGCCAAAGCCTGAGGAGATGAAGGCCTCTGCTGATGGTCTGATGCCAAAGGAAGTCGAGGAACCACCAGAGAAGGAGATGAGCAGAGAGAAGCAGGATGGTATGAGCAGCAACGACGCTGCAGCAGATGGCAGGGATGCCAAAAAGCCAAAGCCGCCAGAGTCCCTCAACCCTCCACCGCGCATCGTTTCTGTGGCAAGAGGCACTGTTGCCAAGGCGCTGCTAGAGAACTTCGGTTTTGAGCTGGTGATCCAGTACAATGAGAACCGGCAAAAGAACCAGAAGAAGAGCCAAACTGGAGAGGACACCTCAAATGATAAACTCGATTGTGGAATATGTGGAAAGCTGTTCTCCAACCTTCTCATCCTGAAGAGCCACCAAGAGCACGTACACGGACAGCTGTTTCCAAATGGAAAGCTGGAGAAGTTTGCTCAGCAGTATAGAGAGGCTTATGATAAACTATATCCAATAAATCCACCTTCACCAGAAATATCCACACCCCCAACCCCCCCACCTCCTCAGCCTCTCCAGCCCCCGCCTCCACCAGCACCACCAACACCTTCCTCTGTTAGGAAGGTTCAGACTCCTCCATCACCTCTCCAAGTTTCACAATCATTGCCACCGCCCGCGCCACCACCTCCCCCACCCCCTCCCCCACCTCCTGTACCTTCCCAGCTGCCCTCTTTGGACCTCCCTTTCTTTCCTCCGCTGATGATGCAACACCCTGGCCTGCCCCCGCAGCTGGCCCTCCACATCCCCTCCCTGGATTCATTATCTCAGGCAGAGTTAGCACAGCTCTACCAGCAGCAACTGGGACTGGATCCCGAGTTCCTGCGGCAGTCACAGTTCAAGCGGCCTCGCACACGGATCACCGATGATCAGCTAAAGATCCTTCGCACTTACTTTGACATAAACAACTCCCCGAATGATGAGCAGATCCAGGAAATGGCAGAGAAGTCTGGTCTTCAACAGAAAGTGATCAAGCACTGGTTTCGCAATACGCTCTTCAAAGAGAGGCAGCGGAGCAAAGATTGTCCGTACAATTTCAACATTCCACCCATTACCACACTGGAGGACTTCCGGCTGGATCCTCAGGTTAACTCAATGGAGTATTACAAAACGGATGGCACGGTAAATAAGAGGTCCTCCAGAACTCGCTTCACAGACTACCAGTTAAGGGTTCTCCAGGATTTTTTTGATACCAATGCTTACCCGAAGGATGACGAGATCGAGCAGCTTTCCGTTGTTCTCAATCTACCAAGTCGGGTGATTGTCGTCTGGTTTCAAAATGCTCGTCAGAAGGCTCGCAAGACTTATGAGAATCAGGCAGATGTTAAGGACAATGAGAGTGAGAGGACAAACGAGCGTTACATCAGGACCAGTAACATGCAGTATCAGTGTAAGAAGTGCTTGGTGGTTTTCCCACGCATCTTTGACCTGATCACCCACCAGAAAAAGCAGTGTTACAAAGATGAAGACGATGAAGAAAAGGATGACAGCCAACCTGAAGAACTGATGGATACCAGTGACCTGAACTTGCCAAAGTTTTTGGGGCTCACAGATGCATCTAAAACCCCTGTAATTACAGCCACCAGCTCTGGGTCCAGCTCCCCCGTAACTCCTGCAGCACAGTCTTGTATGGAAAAGGCGTCACCAAAACCTGACCTAAGCACTGAAAAACCAAAGCAAGCTGAGACTGTTCCTTCCCAAATGGCAAAGCTGCTGTCAGAGTCCCAGCCATCCCAGACTCCTCAGCACCTTCAGAAAACAGCCTCCCACCAAAATGTCGCCAGGCCTCACTCACAACCTCAATCAACAGTCATCACCTCTAGTCCTTTATCCTTGGCCATCTCGTCAATAACCAACAGTTTACCTCCTTCCATGTTGCAGTATCAATGTGAACAATGCAAAATTGCGTTGCCTTCTGCAGAGCTGTGGCAGGAGCATCAGCACATGCATTTTCTGGCAGCCCAAAACCAGTTTCTCCACACCCAGTTCCTGGAAAGGCCCACAGACATGCCGTATATGATTTTTGACCCAAATAATGCCCTCATGACTGGGCAGCTACTCTCAGGAGCTCTCTCCCAGATGGCAACGCAGAACAGCATGGCCCTCTCCACATGTCCTGGTTCTGGTTCCAACTCACTGAAACGCAAGATTGAAGAAAAAGACGACAACTGTTCCAATGAAAAAGACGGCGGAAACAGTCTAGAGGACCAGCACAGGGATAAACGACTTCGGACCACCATTACACCAGAACAGCTGGAGGTCCTGTATGAGAAATACCTCATTGATTCCAACCCAACTCGAAAAATGTTGGACCACATCGCTCACGAAGTGGGCCTGAAGAAAAGGGTGGTGCAAGTCTGGTTTCAGAACACCCGCGCCAGGGAGAGGAAGGGACAATTCCGAGCCGTTGGACCTCCGCAGTCTCACAAGAAGTGCCCTTTCTGTAGAGCACTCTTCAAAGCCAAGTCAGCCCTCGAGAGCCACATCCGCTCCCGGCACTGGCATGAAGCGAAGCAGGCCGGCTTCAGCTTGCCCCCAAGTCCCCTGGTGATGCAAGATGAAGCAGAGAGCCCAAGTAGGTGTGGTTACTTTGACTATCCGCAGGTGTCCATGAAATCAGAGACTAATGAATATGAGGTTCCTGCTGCAGCTTCAACTCCAGTCAAACTGCCTGAAGCACAAAGAAAGAACATCTTGAGCCTTTCACTGAAAATGGAAAACCATGATTACGATGTTCTCAACATGAATTCCACAGATGTTTCCCTAGATCAGAACAAAACTGATTTTGATGAGACATCTTCGGTGAACACCGCTGTGAGTGATGCAACGACAGCAGATGAGGGACACAATGAAAACGAGAGTGTCAATGGCATTGGAGCTGAAAGGCAGATAGAAGCCAAAACACATCCATCCCACAATCCTAATGGTTATGATGAACGTTTTCTTTATAACTTGGCGAGCCCCTCCTTCAGCTTCTCTGGTAGGGAAGGTGAGCAGGGTTACATTATTCTGGATGACCAAGATGACAATGCGGATAGGAGCGAAACATCAAGCTTAGCGGATCCAAGCTCCCCGAGTCCTTTCGTTAACGGCAACCCCATGAAGCCAGGAAAGTCAGGTGGAGAGAAGCTTAGCCACAAGCGCTTCAGGACTCAAATGAGCAACCAGCAAGTCAAGGTTCTCAAGGCTTGCTTTAGTGACTATCGAACACCCACCATGCAGGAATGCGAGATGCTGGGAAACGAAATCGGTCTCCCCAAAAGGGTTGTGCAGGTCTGGTTCCAGAATGCCCGCGCTAAAGAGAAGAAGTTCAAGATTAACATTGGCAAGCCATTCATGATCAGTCAGAACTCCCCAGAAGGACCAAGGCCTGAGTGTACTTTGTGTGGCACCAAGTACTCCGCTCGCTTTTCCATCCGAGATCATATATTCTCAAAGCAGCATATTTCCAAAGTGCAAGAAACCCTAGGACACCAGATTGACAGAGAGAAGGATTACCTTACTCCTACGACTGTTCGGCAGCTGATGGCGCAACAAGAGTTAGACCGCTTAAAGAAGGCCACTGATGTTCTCGGCATGACAGGCCAACAGCAGACGGTGACTGAAAAGAATGCACTTCAGGGCCATAATGGGCCTGTGGGCTACACAGGAATCTCTGCCATATCACCCGTGCAGCTGCCTGGGGTAAATGGCCCCCTACCCCTCCCCCTCTTTCCGCCAAACATACCTGGTGAGTTCACCGTGCGATGAAAGCCCACCTCACATGTCACTTCTATGCTTATGACAATGCTTTAGGCACTTGAAATGAGGGAGGATGCTTAGTGCATACAGTGAGGGGACACACTATATTTTCCGTTCAGATATTTCTAGAGCAACCATGTCTTTTTTTATTACAATTTTCTAGTTGTATAGATGCTGTTGTGTATTTTGTAAAGTTTGTGTCAGTTCTGATCTATGACAAAAAAAACTTGGTACTTTCCAAGACCTCCTCATGTTCAGAAATAAACTGATTTCAAGGTTAGTGTATTTCATCAATGCCTGCAATGTCTTTATCGTTATATTTCAGCTTTAGCAGCCCCCGGTGCTGGTATCCTTGGGTTTCCCACTACTACCAACTCTACCGCCAGGCCTCTGAGCAGTACCCCAGCCAAGGCCATGTTGAGTCCTCCACCTCCACCTCCCCCTATAACTCCTGCCAACAATCCCAATGAGCAGAAGAGTAAAGAGCCTGAGGTGGAAAAGAAGGCTGAGAATCAGAAGAAAGCTGAGGAAAAGGAAGCAGACATCAAGAGCCCAGACATAAAAAAGAGAATGAGGTCCTCGACCATGCATTTGACTAAAGTCAAAGGTGGTGAGGTGCCAGTGGATCCAGCACAGCTGCAGGCACTGCAAAGCGCCGTCGCTGGTGACCCTGGGTCCTTCTTAGGGGGGCATTTACTGCCCTACTTCCTTCCCGGACTTGCATCGTGTTTCTCGCCCCAGCTTCCGGCCGGGGTGCAGGCCGGATACTTCCCACCCTTTTGCGGGATGGAGAGCCTTTTCCCATATGGCC
The DNA here is from genome assembly GCA_015164015.2 of Brevimyrus niger. Taxonomy (NCBI): domain Eukaryota; kingdom Metazoa; phylum Chordata; class Actinopteri; order Osteoglossiformes; family Mormyridae; genus Brevimyrus; species Brevimyrus niger. Next base: position 247,044 of record JAABNY020000124.1, read on the forward strand.
CGGCTGTGCCGCAAGCCGTCACTGGCCTCTCCCCTACTGCTATTCTGCAGTATCAGCGCTCCCTGCAAGACTCCCTGCAAAAGCAGCAGCAGTCGCAGCAAAGACAGCAGCCACAGCAGAGACAGCAGCCGCAGCAACTGCATGATCACGCTGCGCAGGACCTTCAGCAGCAGAAACCCAGCCTGGCCCGGCAACAGAGCACGCAGAGCGAAGCCCTCAGACCAAAAGGGGAGGGGAAGGCCGCCACAGCTGAAAGCACAAAAGACGAGCCCCGCGCCGATACCAAAACCTTAGACTTCCTGGACACTTTCATCCTTCCCTCCGTGAAGCACGAGTTCATCTGCCGGAAGTGCGAGACGCCATTCGCCGATGAGGAGTCGGCGCGGCGCCACCAGACATCCTTCTGCTACTTTGGCCAGCCGACGGCCGCGCTGCAGGAGACGGTGTTGTGCAGGGCGGCGAGCAGATATGACTGCCAAGCCTGCAACGTGTCCATTGGCGGGAACGAAGCACTCAGCCAACACCTTCAGTCGAGCTCGCACAAGGAGAGAACAATCAAACAAGCAATGAGAAATGCCAAAGAGCATGCTAGATTATTACCTCACTCTGTCTGCTCCCCTAACCCTAACACCACATCTACCTCGCAGTCTGCAGCTTCTTCTAATAACACCTATCCGCACCTTTCCCACCTGACCACGGCGGCCTGGCCTAGCGCCCTCTTCCCAGCATCGGCCGGGACAGCCGCTTCCTCCCCATCACCTTCTCCGCCCATCTCATTGCCTTCAATGGTTACCTCAACTCTGTGCAGCTCCTCAGGCGCCCAGACCTCGCTACCCGGCAGAAGCTGCTCGGAAGAATCCGACAGCAAGCTAAGCCAGAAGCTGGAGGAGCTAGAAAATTTGCTGGAAGTCAAGTCAAAGCCGTCAGCCGGCATGGATGGTAGTTTCAACAGTATACGGATGGATATGTTCAGTGTATAGGAGTGAAAATGGGATCCATTGCTTTAAAAAAAAGAAATGACTTAAACTGCAGTTCCAAAGTTTCTCTATCCCAAAAATATTCACAGTACCAAATGATTGACTCAGGATTGTTGTTCCCATATTGATAAAGCTGGTAAGCTATGGATTAATGGACAAAGTTGCATATGCTTGACTGAGTTTTTACTGTATGACTATACAGAGGAGGGGAGAGGGAGAAAATAAAATCCCACAAGTTCTTGCTGAACTTGTTTCAAACCAAAACACTCATGATAGCAAGTTGCACATAAGCTGGACGGGTTTTGCGGGCTGTATGGGACTGATGATCCGGAACGTTTTTTTTGGAGAGAAGTTTCTCGTGCTTTAGTTAGGTGGTGATTCAGTAGCTTTAAATTCTCAGGTCGGAACAACATTTTCTCATTTGTAAAGAGCAGCAAGAAGCCAGGGCCTGGCTTTACCAAAACACGTCCGGCATTATCAGAAGCATTAAATATGTGGGTAATGTAACTGTTACTGAACAACATATCTTTTTACATCCCCCTCCAAAGCAGTAAGTTGTACAACTGAGGAAGATTCTGGAATGGCGTTGAAATATATGCCCCCCGTGTCACTTTTCAGTCCCACGAGCGTGTTTCTTGTATATCTGTAAAGCACCCCCCTCCCCCCCATAGACTGTACTAACACTTGTGGCAACACTTGTTTTTTTCTCTCTCTTTACCTCTGCTAACACCCTTTTCCAAAGAGGTAATAATCCTAGTTTTGATAGACTTTGATAGAATGACGTGGACATTTTTATTCCTTGGTGACCTGCTATCCCGTCAAGGTGTGTGCTTGTGTCTGGACTACAGTGCACTTAATTTATCATCTTTAATTTCACCTAGATTTTAATTTATTTGTAACTTCTCGGTAGATTGTTCATAATTTAATAGTGTTTTTTTTTTCGTGTGTGTGTTTATACTTATTTGTAAGTGTAGCAAAGCAACATTTTGGTCATTTCTTTGTCATTTTGACTCATAGCATTTCAAAGACATATTTAAATTTTTTTAACAAAGTAGAACCACATACTTGAAACTAAGTACAAGTTGAACAAAGAATATTTATAATGCTATAAATATTTACTTCTTGAGAGCAAAGAAGCTGCTTTGAGAAAGGGGACTAACAATTCTTTTGTCAGTGATTTTTATTTTCCTCCTGTTTGTCAGCCAAACACACTTCCAAACACAAAGCGTCATTTAGCTAATTGTACTCAATTCTCTGGGCCCCGTTGATTTTCCTGTCTTATTTCATCTTGTATAAAGTATCATTATCCTTTACCGACATTTTGCTGCTACTCTGCAACATAGTTTCTGCTTGCCTTGGATTTTCGACTTTCTATTTGACATACGACTGACTCATGAAATGCTTTGGTTGGCTTTTTTTCCCTTTTCCTTTCTTTTTTTTGCCGTGGATCTTAAACAACGTGAAAGCTGTCGAGGCTGTTCAGTTTTACGAACAACCTCCTGGTTCTGCGAGGCTGGTCAACGCGATTCATTCCAAAGTAATGGATGGCCATTTATACGAAAGTAAAAGGCTTTTGGACAAAGAGACGTAAGCAGTTGTACATATTTCTGGTCGGCCGTGCATGGTACAAATGTATTAATTATGAAGAAACGCAAACCTGTATTGCTTTTGATATTCCTATTCTGAGATGAACAAGTAGCATGTAATGCAACTGTTTGACAGGATACATCAAATTTTGCTTATATTAAAAATCAAATAACATTTTCATTTTTTTTTTTAATATTGTACAGGTTGTTTTGTTGAAGTTTTCAGTGCTTATTGTCACAGCGATTTTTATTCTACGCATTTTTATGTGAACTTTTTAATGTTCTTATTTGTATTTTTAGTATTTTTACATTAATTTTAATCCTGACGACACTTTTTGATTGTTTCAAAAGAGATGTCTTGGGTGCAATTTTGCCTCTTTAAAAGTAGGGGGCACTGTCCTGATTCCAAAGGGTCTCTGCATAGGTTTTGCCTTTCTCTTGAATGTGGGTCAGCAGTCGGAGACTGAGCTGTCCGTTAACACAGCAAATAGGCGTGTTGGCATGGAACAGGTTGCTTCCCACGTAAAGGACTGGTAAACGAACCGAAACTTGTATAACGGTCCAATAAATAAATGTATACACATTGCAACTGAACCAAAAACGTTCTAGGGATGGATAGTGTCAACCTAAAGAAGACAGCTTTCAAGGGGTGATGTGAGGCTGCTGTCCTGGATATCAAAGGGATCAACACAGCGCAATTATCCAAAAAGAACAAGCAAACTAAAACCCTTTCCATGCCTGAGTAACGTAAGAAAATGCATCCTGAGGTTTTATTAAAGAGCTGTCCATCTGGCGAGAACTTTAAATAAACGAAACCAAAAATGTTATTGATGTTTATAAATATATAAATATATATATAGAGTAGTCAGACTAGTTTTTGTTACTGTAATGTTGAAAGTCTCAACTGTACTGTATTACAGTTAAACATGGTTTTGAAAATTCTTTTCATTTTGTCACAGACCTGTTGTCATAGTTGAAATGATGTTTATCGTAGATGGTATTCGAACCCGCTTCCGTTGGAAGGTGATGGTTCCTTCGGTATGTCTGTTATTCAGTGTGATACATTAAAGTCTATCTGCAAACCAGGTCTGTGTGTGTGTGTGTGTGTGCGCGTGTGCACGCTCGTGCGTGTGCTAGCCTTCCGTCTCACTATCTTTCCCTTCTTTTTTCGATACCCCCGCAAACGGTAATCGGCAGCTTGAACGTGAGGAGGCCGCAGCGCTTTTAAATCATCGTCGCCGCTGGATGGGGACATCTGCTTTTAATTTGTATATGATTTACTGAAGTCCTGTATAAGCGAATGCGGCTGGCCTCTGGTTTGTAGAAGGCAGGACGTAGTCTGATGCTTAACATATGAACTGTTAATTCCATTTGCTCGTGAAAGAGCCAAAGCAGGAGGCTGATATGGGGGTTAAAAGCCAGGCCCTAACTCCAGCTAGGCGGCTTAGGGAAGGTTCTGCCATCCTCTGAGCTTTCTGCTTCTGTGTCTGACATTTATTAGCTTTTGTGATGAAAAGTCTCATTTTTTCAGTTGAGGTATATTGTGAAAATCTTAAAAAAAAATATTTGCTTGATAAATGGCTCTTTGGATATTGTGCAAGAGTATAAATCAAATTTTGCCTACAAGGTATACTGTCTTTCTGTAAATCCGACAGTAATATATATTTTTTTTTGTTACTTTTGCAGTTAATAAGTCCCTGATCTTTACATAATTACATGATTAAAATCACATGGAGAAGTGTGTAATTTTGAAATAATTTCAGATGTGTATGATTTTTTTTTTTGAAGGGGGGGGGGGGCTTCTTGACCTTGGTGGAAATATCCCATAATATGAGCCCATCTCGGTTTAATCTCGTTCCTGATATTGCTCCAAAGAACCTCCCCGTACATTTCCTCAGACGCATCAAAAGGTGGCCATGTTGGGGTAATTCGATTGTGTCTGACCTTTGCGGAGAACAGTTCTGAAAGAAGCTCCATTATAATTTTTCCCCCTCTGTACTTTTTTATCCCTGTCATCTGCCTGTTTCGCGACGCCTTCTCCTTCTCCTGATCCTCGCTGACATTTCAATCACGGAGCTCATTTGATTTGACCCAGATGTGGGCCGTGTTTGAACTGCACCACTGTCTCATCTTTCTGCACTATAACCCAAGTCACATGGTGTCTGACTCCAGGCCACATCTGCCAATGCTGTTCTGTACAAATAAATCACCTTTCCTGCAGCTCACAATTTCTCCATTTTTCAGAACATATGCTTTCGACCTTTACAGTAAAGGAAAAGGGGGAGGAGGAGATCAAAGTTCTCTATATACATAATAGTTTTTATTCTTTACTGTCACCTTAACATTAGTGCTACACTATTTTGTTTTTGACAGTTGATTCTCTTCAGTTTCCAGTGCATTTTGGTTATTTGGCGTGAAACTCTATATAGTACGAGGCTTATTGTAGTTTGGTTGCGATTGCGTAGCGCGATTCCCTGAAAACTCACAGTCGACAATTATTTTGCTTATATGGTAAATAATTTGCCCCAGTCGCTCGCAGAGCCTGTGTAAATGACAGGGCTTTTCTGGAGGTGGTGTCTGCTCAGCAGACTGTGAAATTAGCTATGCAAGTCAAACTGTGAGCTTGTTTTTTTACAGACAGATCACAGGATGACAGACCTCTGCCGCCTCAAAGAATGTAAAACAAACCTGAAAGGCCACACTAATGCAGGATGTATTTAAAAGTGTATGTATAATACATAATAATATATGTATGAGTGTGTATCCAAGGATAAGGCCCACAGCTGGTCATTCCACACATATGCAGGCACAGACAGTAATTTTTTTAAAATAGTAATTGAAGACCCCATCTGCTCTCCGAGTACTGTGGTTGACTTGGGCAGATTAGATGTTTTGAAAATACAGATGGTCCTATATTTACACAGCATGTAACCTCAGTACTGCACCGCCGACACATTTTTAAGGTTTACGTAACCTAAGGTCCGTGTATATACGGTTTAAAGGTACCCTTCCTTGTATTGGACCTGTTAGCTTATTTTAGTTACGGTGTTAGGAGGAAGACTTTTCTGGAAAATGACACCTCTTGTCTGCGTATTCTGTTCATCATTGTGGATGAAGAGGCGTGCACCGGACTCTGTCATGCAGTTTGCTGAGTCTTTGCAGAGAGAGACAGAGAGAGAGAGAGAACTATTTACCCATAAAGGTGCAGATTCTGTCGACAGGCAGATAGAATGAGCGAGAGCCCTGCTTTTTGGCTATTCTGCCAGAAGGGAACAGCCTTTAATGGCTCTGAGCTGGCTGGGAAGCCACAATAGAGGGGGCCATATCAGGGGGTGTCCCCAAAGCACCCTCGGTGTACTGGGTAAAGGAGGCCTGTAACCACTAAATGTAGCATCTGAAAATGTGTTAATTAATGAGGATTTTTTTGGTGGTGCCCACAATATCGGGAGGACTCCTTGCATATTCCCAGTGGAAAACCTGCCTTATTCCCCTATGCTGCTGATCATCATCATTATTATTATTGACAATCGTTTACTGTGTGCTTGTGTACACCTAACAGGCCTGCCTTATTATTCTTAATTTTCCCGCCAAATAAAATTGTTACATTTCAGTAGATTCCCATAAGCCTGCCATGTAGAATGCACAGGAATTGGAAATGGTAGATTTAGTACAAAACTTGAAACTAATTGTGATACAACAACATGGTAGACAAGTTACAAGTTAGAATACTTTTCCTACTGTCGTTTAAGGACCATGCCTTTTGTACTGAAAGTTAAAATATTTGTCAGATGTTCTGCAGCTTATATTGGTGCAATGACCACAGAAACAAAACCCACGAGGCATAAGCATTTTGCACGACCAGCCCTCCTGGATAATGCTTGTGTGAAGTGCACGGATACAGCTTTACAAACAGTGTTTGCCAGAGAAGGAGAAATGGCTCGACTTTGAAAGAAAAGTAGTTAAGCACAAGACGGCCAATCATGATGTGAACTCGCTGTTATTACTTTTTAAATTTATGACCTTTAATGCATTTTTTATTATTTGCACCCCCCTTCGCCGGTATTTTACCGTACCTGTTTAACAGTCCCCGCCGCAGCGATGTCTTACCTGTCCCGCGCGCGCTCGGCCCGGCCCTTCAACAAAGGGCATTTTATAGCTAATTTGTTTCTCGCGCTGGAAACAGCGCCATGGTAACTGCAATAAATATGTCACCTTCTCATAACATGGCTTCGGCTTTTAAGAGCGTTCAACAGCTTTCCCGCTCTTTACAAGCGCCTCCCTATCTCTGCCGCTCCTGCGTGAGCGGCTTCCCGGGCCATCGGGGCGCCGGCTGGGGGGGCTGCGCTTCAGCGTGCATCATGAAAAGTTAATGCTGAGGGGAGCCTATCGTCCCATAGCAGCGACTCTATTTTTATATTTTATTTGTCGTCTCTGAATTACACGTCTGAGTACGTTGTTCGGTCGCTTCGCCAAGGCTTGCGTCGTAGCATGTCGGCACTGCCGGCAACTCGGCGGTCCTTTGTTTTCCCTCGGCTGACTACATGTACGAGGGCCGTCTGATTTGACAGCGCCGGCCTTTGATCGCCATTATTTCTCCATCCATCCCGTCTCCGCCCCCACTTATATGGGACACAGAGCAATCGACGGGTTGTTCTGCTTCCATGCCCCCCGCCTGCTTTCCCTTTTTATTGCTTTCCATTTTGGACTTTCTGTTATCAACATCGTAAATGCAGCCATTCCTTTCTGCCCGAGTCCCTGCTGTTGATTTTGGAGGCTATCAGTGGTTTTATTTTTGATATCTATCATTGTTCTACTTGTAAGCCGAGAATTAAAATTTCTCCACTTTTTATATTTGCATATTTTTAAAAATGTACTTTTCAGCATTGAGACGTGCCGCCCAAACGGTCCCTCTATCTCGATTTCAATATAGTTGCTCAACTTAATTTTAGTTCACTGGAAAATACGCTAAATTGCGCGCATGGTTATTATGCGAGCCTCTAATTCGATGTGGCAGGTAAGTAAAGCATGCGATGTGTTTCATATTGATCCACTTTAATCTTAAATGTCGAGATGTTGATGTACTTCAGAGTCAGACAGTGCTGTGTCTTTGCAAGCAGGGGGTACCAGCATCTCAGCTTGTGTCCCTGATGGCCATAACGGCCCCTTTCATAATGGCTGCGCTCTCGGCCGCGCAAATGCACCTGTGTCACCTTTATTTGGGAGGGGGGGACCCGCCAGGCCTTGCCGGGAAACGGCGCTCTCCGCTTAATCACATCATAAAATAAGCCGGCTCAGTTTTGCTTTCATTATTACTATACAGTATCTCCCTGCTCTCCGGTGAGCGTTTTATATTTTATATGCACATTGCTTCACGTCAGGCTCACAAGGGGCATTTGTTTAAAAGGATTGAGAAATAAAAAGTAAAAAAAAAAAATCTTGCATGTCTAGACTTTTCAAATAAAAGGGAATTGGCAGGCATCGTCAGGCCGGCAGCGCCCGCACCATCGTGCCGTTATTGAAGCGAACAGATGAGGCCGCGAATACGGTCCTGATTTAAATAACCGCCGTGGCTTTATCATTTTTTAAATACGTCCTGCACCACTGATATGAGTCTGACTTCTTAAATGGTTAGAAATAACCGACGTTTTGCGGTGAAAATCGTGTTTTGCGCGGGGGGGTTGGGGGGAGTGATCGATCAATTATTTCTGGCCTATGTATCAGAAAACGCTTGTTTGCGGCATTATGTAATGGCCTGCGAGTCATCCTTGAGTTGACATACACTTATTTATTTTAACATGGAAAATAAACTGATTCTAGGTCCACTGGGGCAATCTGCGTGTTTACTTTTCAAATAATTAATTGTATGAACTGACTATGAAAATACCCACTGGGCAAAAAACGGGCTTAACGAGTATGAAATTTTTAGAAGCTTTATTTAAAAAAAAAAAAAACCCGATGGCGTGTTTTGGGCACAGCATACAACGAATGAAATAAATGTAGTCCCCCCCCCCGTTATTTTCACGTATGCCTCATGTGTTTTCTGCAGGAAGCTGCGGGAGATGTCGAGGCACGCTAGAGGGGGGGGGGGGGTTGTGACGCAGAGGAATGCTTGACCCAACATGCTAATGCAGAACAAATTACCTCAGCCGTGGCCCCTTCCTGTGCACACCTGGAATATTTACAGCCATGGATCATAAACAAGATGGTGGATACACTCCTTCCAGTTATTCCCATTCCCCCCTCCCCCAGCTTTAGTCCTAGCCTGTGTTTGTCTGGCTGTAATTATGACAACAGAAGGGAAAGGCCGGGCAGGCAGATATACCTCTGCCATGCTTCCATTACGCGGGAATTGCTGAGAGATTTAATCTCATATACGGCTCTGCAGAGCTGCCACTGAAGCCATCTGAGCATTGTGGTGCTGCTGGGGGGGGGGGGGGAGGGGCTGTTTTACCAGCCGCGTTTCACCGATAGGCTCGGGGCCTCTCCTCCTGTGACCCACTGTGCCCACGTTGCTCTCACTCCCTCCATGCATTTAAAGTTCGTCTCGCGCTAATCGCAGATCTCCTAATTGTTCCAGTTCGTTTTGCTCCATGAGGGAACATCTCTTGTGGATTCACCAGAATAGCACCGGGCGGGTGGGGGGTCCGTTGGGACTGGGATGATGGTGAGAGCGGGCCGCCCCGCACTGAGCTCCTCGCCCGATGGGGCCGAGACCATTCCGCTCAGGTTCTCCAATGGCTCCACGCTGCCGCGAGCTGCCTTACAAATCAGCGGCGCTTAAGGGCCTTTTAATGCACCCCAGCCCGCTCGGAGGCCGCGTCTATCACCCCCGGCCGTGACCCAGGCACAGAGTGGCCTGTGAGGGCTAAGCGCCGGTTAAAAGGCTTGGGTGGTGGACGGGGCCGTCAAACACGACGACCGATCAATGGATCGATCAGGACTAGGCCAGGAGCGGGAGGCCGGTCTGATCCAATGAATGGAGGAATCGATTGATGTGTTTCTTTTATTGTAAAAAAAAAAGGGAAAGAAAAATTGTGTCACAAAAGGGACCAGCTTGGCTATTTCAAGTAGCGGAATGTTACCCTAATTAGCAGAGTCCAAACAGATAATTACCTTCCTTAATTAAGTTTAAGATGGCGTGGTCTAACGATCTGCAATCCTGAAGTTTCCTGCAGAAATGGTGGGACCCGGTGGGGCACCGTAATCGCCCGATTTCTGAGGGTGAGGATGCAGGAACGAGCTTGTCGCTGGTGAGGCCTCAAAGTGCAGCTGTCAGGAACCATACTATCAGACGTGTTTATATGGAGATATGATTCTAATATTAATATACAGTATTCCTGAAACGGTAGGAAGAAAAAATACACTTGACGTTTCGAGGCAGTTTGCGTTCCAGTGACCTGGTCTGAATTCTACGGCCCTGCATTCTTTGTAAAATCCGCGCCATGTTGTCTCAATCAAATTCAAAACAGTTATTAAAAAATTTTAAAGGCATTTCAAATGAGTGCAAGCCGCAGGGATGTTTGAAGATTATTTGGAATTTCATATGTATTAGGTACAAATGAGCGGATGGCACTAGACAGGGCTGAAACCCATTTCACCTCAGATTCATTAAGGAGCAGACGGTGAGGTAATCCCCCGCAATTCCCTTTCTGCCGGTTCATCAAAGTGCTCACTTCCTAGGCCAACGTGCCCTGGTGCTGCCTTGGCTTCACTCTGCCGTGTTTTTAATAGTAAAAAGGATCATTGCTCTCCCAGCCAAATGTTTGAGTCTATTTAACACAAATTGTCTGGCCATCGTTCGTATTTGGAATATGCCTCTCAGTGCGTGGTTCAATATTCATAGGAATACTTCATAAAAGTGCTCTAGAACAAATACTTACGAGATTCCCTGCACTCAATACAGAGAATTAGCTATTTGAATTTGCAGATAAATTCATCTTGATTGTAAATGTGTACAAATGGAATACTTATAAAATCCACGTATGATGCATGACTGAAGTGATTTGACTTTTGGCAATGAAGAACGCCATTTCCTCCTACCATCTTGACAAAATTATACATTTTTGGAATTGTACGTGTTCTTTGGAAATATTATCACTGGCTTACATTATATGCATGTCCCAATTTTTGAAATTCATTCCATTAGCCTCCAGAGTCAAATTAGCGGACACATTTCATACGTGTAATCACATAATAATATTCATCAACAAAATGGGAAAACCTCAATTCCAGTTCAGATTAAAATATGCCTGCACATATCCAGTGGGTTCAATGCATGCCTGGATTCTAATGGAGCTCTTTATCTGTAAAACTATTTAATCAGATAAATTAGCATTGAGCATTAAGGCTGTGAGTTTGAGCACTAAAGAAATGCTGATGAAATGGCAAATCCAGGGAGGATTGCGTCTCTACGGTACGGACTGCATATTCGGTTATGGCGATCTAACAAAAATATACCATGATGATGGTTCTGAAGGTGTTCAAATTGGTGTGTTTGATGTCTGTTACCAAACGTGGGATGTACAGAGAGCATTGCCTCTGCAGAGTTTAAGACAAGCACAGGCGTACGGCATTATGCAAATGTGTCGTTAATTGTGAAATGGTAACAGTGGGTTGCAACAGATATGGTTATTATCAATATCGTCGGGGCCTCTGGAATGTTCTTCCACGCCAATGTGATCTTCATCCCAGGCAAGGGCTGACTGTGGAAACAAGGCGCCCAATATCACACGATTCCACTAAGCTTGAATGCCATTGTTGTCAGGAGATATCACCCCACGGTGCAGGTATGACATCATCTTTATTGGTCAAGTAACTGAGGACATTGTCCGGTAATGATGCAGATGAGGAATGGAGCGGGAAGCTGGCCATAGCTTTTAAGAGGCCGCACGCCTGCAAGGAGCGATATAACCCAGATGTGTACCCAGAAAGGTTGTCGGATGAAGAAAGGGGTGGGCTGCTGCTCCCAGGAGGAAGGCGTTACACCTGAGAGTCGTCATTAATGCACAAACGCGAACGGGGAAAAGGCTAAATCCATAAACCATAAGTCACTTTGGGTAAAAGCGTCTGCCAAAGCACCAAGATTTAGGGAACAAATGGGTTGTGATTTAATTAACCTTTTTTTTTGCATTACAACTATCACTTGGAAAACTGAGGCTGGTTCCAAATGAGCTTCTATACATAGAGTGACCGGTTTTGCTTGATAATCCGTCGCCCTGCGGTTCCGCTTCTGCACGTTCCACGGGGCGCGGACCTCGAGCGTATACGGCGAGCCGCTCGGATCCACGTGCCGCGCGGGGCCGCGCCAGCCGGCCATTTGCTCCCCCCCCACCGCGTCCCTCTCCTTAGCTCCAGGTTAATTACGCCAGGAGCAGCTGGTTAATTGACATCGACGCTGAGTGACATTATTATCCAAGCGCATCCCGCTTTATGTTAAGTAAAACTGCAGAATGTAAATGTCAGCTGGGGAAAAAAATACCAGAGGTGGAGAGATTCAAGCAGGCCTGGTTTTCCCTGTCTAGGCCCTGACCTTGTTCTTGAATTTGCGTGTTCCCTGAAGCTTTAAGGCCTTGCTCAAAGAGCGATCCAATTAGCAAACCTGGGGACTTGATGATGCTGGATTACCGAAGACATTAAGTGCTTGTTTAGATGTGTAAATGTTGTGTCACCCCTGATGATCATCGCAGCTGGTTTGGAAGGAGGCCAACGAGGTCGCCTGATGGTTGGTCGGGGGGGCCGCGTATCGAGCATCAAGTGCAGGAGCCACAAACAGGTAACCGTCTGCAAATACTTCCCGCAAAGACGGTCTGCTCTAAATGAGCCCATTAAGTCTCCCTTTCTCAACATCCACAAACTTCATTAACATGTTCAAGTTATTGCGCATTAACTGGTCACGCCACATTATCTTTGATGGGGCCAAGTGTGGATATGGGGGACGGGGGCCGCAGATGCAGTGCCTGCATTCCGTCGCCGAGCGCCGACACATAAATTAAAGAGATTAAGCTACGTGCAGGAAACATAAACTTAAAGATCTAAGTGCAAGTGCCAAAGGAAAACCCAAAATAGCCTGGTGAAGCCTCAAGAAAGGGGGCCGATTTCTCTTAATAAATAAACTGCATGGTTTTTTTTTTTTATGCTGATGTCATTTCCTTTTTTAGAATGGAATTTGTGCTCTAATGTCTTCTTGCTGCTACACAATAAAAAAAGAATTTGAGCAAATGAGCCATTTTTATTCAGTTTCTTAGTCCCTCTGCAGTAGTTTCTACCACCTGCATGCATACATACATTTTGGCAAATATAAAATAACCGACCATTAGCGTTAACAATGTGAAAAGATGTCAGTTTAAACACTAGTAAGTGAAATGGTCAGATTATGAATATGGTTTTTGTCTCTGATAGGTTGACAGTCTCTGGATTTCTTGAAATGTTACATCCGATGTGTGATTGCAGCAGTTAATCGTTTTTGTGCTACGACACCAAATATTAAAAACTGACATTTTGTCTTCATCCATTATTAGTGGGATTTGGACTTAATTAAGCACAGGATTACTTGATCAAATGTCTATGGTGAGACTGCAAAAATGCTGCAAGTGTTAAACATTGCGTTGCATGTGAAGTTGTACATGAAAGGAGAATGTTCACGCCCATTGGTATTAAATTCAGAAAACAACCATATGATGGGGTAAATATAGGTATTTTTGTAATCTGCTGGATTCACTTTTTATTTTTTTTTAATGCATATGTGCCTATCGCTGATGATATGCCTCATAATCGGTGACATAAACAGACCGTCCGTGGTGCCCTTCGCATCCGGGCATAGATCGCAGGCTTCTCGGGCTCTGCGTTGGATATGTGGTTATGGGAAGACGGGAATCAATATATATCCATCAAGCAATCACGCATTATTATGGCTGACAAGAGCCGTTTTAATGCCTGTGTCTGCATAGGATGATATAAAACCTAAAGTGGTTATATCTAAAGTGAGTAGAGTAACTGCATTTTATTATCATTACACTGAGATGCACGGAGTAACACTGCAGAATAGCAGTGTAATAGCATAAACAATGCGCAGCTATTATGGGATGTATCCCGGCTAATAGCTCGATATGTGCCTGTTTTCACTGTATTTCTTGCTAATGGCCGGCAGTTCCATTATCACGGCTGTCAGAAAAGGTGTTAACATGACACGTGAAAGGCGCATTAACCTTAACGGGATGCTGTTTTTTTTTTTTCTAGCTGGTCACATGGGACCAGCAACAGACAAGTCTTGGTACTCATCCCAGGTCGTCGCGTTGAAATCTGACCACATAACTTGGCGTCAGATTTCTGCCTGTGGTGCGTAGTCAGACATTAAGTTTGCGTTGCAGCACCCAATTAGTGGCGGTGACGCTCAGCCCGCGGACCTTCCCATCCCAGCCCTTGTTTCTGCAGCTTTTATCGGCAGTTCAGGGCTGCTTGCGTCAGGACAACGCGGTGAGGGGGAGCGGACCGGCGATGAAGGTGAGTCATATTTGTTTGAAAGCCGATTAGCGGCTTGTGTCGGCTGTGAAGGAGAGTCAGCACTTTGGTAGGTCACTTTTCCAGATAATATGAGTGGACTGTCAGAGTTAGGAACAGTAGTAAGCAAGAGAACACTTAGGACTGTCACGCAATAACATCAAGTTACAGCTTCAAAATTTGCGAACTAATTCAGCACCTCTCTCTTTAAGCCCCAACAAAAACTTTGTGAGGTTCACGACGCCAGAGTTGCTGGCTGCGCTGCCATTTGGAAACCACGTGGCCAGAGCATGACGACACATAACTCCATGTAAGGAGCAGAGACGTCAGACCCAGAGCGACGGGGGAAGCGCTGCAGCCTGGCCAGCCGTCGTTCACACTCTCCTACACCGAGACACCTTGATGTTTGCAGAACGTCGGAAGATTCCAACTGCGGGACATGGTCCATGATGGTGTGGCCAGCCGTCGGGCTGATGGTTGCTTGTGTGACCGTTTGCCTGCCGCTGACGAGGTAACAGGGACACACCGTGGTATTACCTCCTTGGTTTCTTCATGATGACACACTATTAAACAAATTAAAGTCAAACTCCTCCTCCTGCTTCATGTCACCTGATCTAAACACCATTACTTTTTGTTGCCAGTTAGTTCTGGAGGACAGTATGAAGTAGATTGTTCTGAATTCAAAGTGCGACCCTATATCTTATGAAGTGTTCATGCTATATTCTCTGCCAGACTTCACACAGACACAGAAATACCTGCTTTATTTTTTTTGTTTGTTTCTGTTACATTTTACATTCCATTTAAAAAAATGTTTTTGCCTTCTTAACCATCGGAGAGAACAGAATTATATCAATATGTAATATAAAGGTTTAAAAAGCATCTGATTGATGAAACATGATTATCAAAATAAGCAGAAAATAACAATAATCTGATTCTTTTCATGATGTTTTGATGTGAATTGTCTGCCGCCCGGGTAATATAACCGCGTTCAGCAGCAGATCCAGCTGGGGAGCAGATGCTTTGTAATTCACACTCATTTTGTGAAATTTCCAGCAGCATCTCTGGCCCTATAATCAACAAATTGCCCGAGTTTATTTATCTTATACGCTTTTTTTTGTTGTTGTTGTTGCTCGCTTTGAAGAAATTCTCATTTCAAACAACAGCATATTTCTCCTGTCCCTCTCGGTACACTGAATAAGTAAAATGAAAATGTGCGATTCCCTACAAATTCCCAGCATTCCCGGTGGTCGTCAGCATCTCACTGGAAGTTGGGAATTCAAATTTTGTTGTATCTACAATGGCAATAGTGACATGTTCTATTTTATTCTAAGATGTAACCACTTAAAAAAAGAATCGTAATGGGAAATGCAAACAAGCAAGCAAAGGGAGATATTGTTGCTGTTATGTGCTTTATGCATTAATATTATTTGCTACTACTAATTGTACATAATAGAATAATAATAATACATTTAATTTATAAAGTACTTTGCACTAGAACAAAATCTTAAAGTACTGATATAGTTAAAATAAGATAATCAAATGTTTATGGTTGGACAGTCACAGGTAAATAAAAATCCCTAAAAACTTAAGTATAGTTACTGGTTACTACCGCTGGAAGAAAAAGATTAAGGTGGAATTGAGTCCATGACGGTGGTCTTGCTATGCGAAGACCTGACCTGCCGGCGCGACCACAACAAGGCGGGCGAGACCACAACAAGGCGGGCGTGGCCACAACAAGGCGGGGCCACGTTTTCCCTTTATTGACTTTTGCAGGTGTTTGACTTCAATGGACCCTGTTCTTACATAGTGTGGCAAACAAATCGATACCCTGCAGCGGGTCCAGAGAGTGGATGTGACGGCCTGGTCCTCGTCACGGATCGCCGGACGTCCGGATCGCCGGACGGTGATTTATACTCCTGCTTGCTGTTTTACATGCCCCCGCTTGGGAAGGTCTTCAGGTTCGCCCGTCTGACCCGCTGAGCGGGTATTGATCAGCACTTATTTAATGAGTCAGTGAGATAATCTGCCAAATAAATATTAGGCACCCACTGTAATCGTAAATGGGGGGGATTTTTTTGTCGGGAAAGGGAATCCCTTTATTTCTCTTGTGAGCATAGCCTTTAAATGTCTCTGAAATAAGGAGTTGGCAGGCCCCGCAGCAGGGCCCAGCAGTTGTACATCTTGGCTCCTGCAGGGGCTAAGCTGTTGTGCCCTTGAGCGGCGAGCCTAATTCCATGCGTCCCTAAACATGATGGGGCTCTGCGGATGTGTGTAGCGTACGGCTGTAGACCGCGTGAGTTAGGGGGCACCTGTGAATAAAAACATCTGCTTAGCAACAGAATAATGCCACGCAGCCTCCCCGCCCCCCCCCGCCCCCCCAGCCACCACACGCTCTGTAAGAGTCAGATTCTGTTGCAGCTGCGTGTTGGTCTGATTGGAGGCTCACGGATGCTGTTGGTATAAGAAGGGCTGCCA
>JAABNY020000124.1:272290-283462 GCA_015164015.2 Brevimyrus niger
TTGTTTTTCCTTTTTTTTTCCGTGCCCCTTTTTTTTTTTTTTCCCTTTCCTTCCCCCCTTTCCTGCCCTTTGGGGGTTCCTTGGGCCCCCGGGGGGGGGGGGGGGGGGGGGGGTGGAGTGTCAGAGTCCTGCCAATGGCGCCCAAGTTCCAGCTGAGACGGGCCTTGGCGGGCAGGTCACGTGATCTGACCGCCGCGGCTGCGAGGGCACGGCCCGTCCCGGCCCAGCTTCCCTGCGGCCCCCCCCCCCCCGCCTGCTGTCTCGTGTACCGCCGCCGCCGGCAGAGTCACGCAATTAAAGCAGACAGGTGCGCCGGGGCTGACAACGTGCGTTACCGTTACCGGGGAGAGGGGAAACGGCGGAAACAGTGGGGGGAGAGAGAGAGAGACAGGAGATGAGGGCTGCTTGTGTTTCTCGTGGGTGGACCGGGTGTGATGTTCCACGTCAGTCCCTGCGATTTGCTGTCATAATATCACATGTGAGATTACAGTGTGGCAAACAGCCACGGTCACACAGCGCCATGCAAAGGCAGCCCAGGCCATTTGATGGAACGAACCGTGTGGAAGTGGCCTGCTTTTTAAAAGTAATTATTATCCTTATGGTAGCAGGTTACACAACTGCTGGGCCTGAATTTAAGTCATTTATACAGCTGGATAGTTACTGAGCCAATTCCAGGTTAAATACCTTGCTGGGGGGCAGAAGGATGCCCCCCCCCCCCCCGGGACTTTAACAGACATCCATCTAGTCATATGCTCGCTGCTTTCTGTTGTGACACCTGAACAGACTGTTTTGCATGTGAGCAATAATCTCTCAGGATGAAAATCAACGCCCTTTAACAGAAGTGTGAAGTTACAGGCGGAAAGCAGGACAGCCGATGGGCCCGACTGATAAATAATGAAACAGTCATTTGCATTCTGTAACTTGTACAAGCTTGTCCTGCCGGCCATGTTTTAATTTCCCGTCCCCTGCAATCGCATATACAGGGGGCGGCTCCAGGCCCGCGCGGCTTCGCGCATCGTGCCCCGTCAACATTTTAATAACTTTCTTTGTACGATTATTTCAGCGTCCGGATCCGCCGATTGATTTTTTTCACGAGTCCGTAAGTGACGGCATGTTGTATTGGGCGAGTTGTTTGCATCCAAAAAAAAATAAATAAAAAATCAAAGTTAAATGGGTCATCTATCATCAGATTTTGCGTCCGGGTGGCTTGTCTGAGCTTCGCCGTGATTTATGATGGGAGCCGGCTGAGTCACCCACGCGCCTTTCCCGCCTTTATCGCGCCTCGCCGCCTCAATTAGACACGTATAAATACTGCGATGGCTTCGCGACGTGGTTGTATCGCCGATGACCATCAGGTTTTATGCTCAGTCCTGCCCCATATCAACAGTATCTAGTGAAATCAGCATTTTGCATATTTTTATTTATTAATTATTAAGAGTGCATTTTCCCCTGAATATTGTTTTCAGTTTTTTTTTTCTAAATAGCTTACATCTACGTTTTTATGGCTTTTAGCATGGCGGTAACGTTGACTTTTCTGGTTTCACTGCATATATAAGTACAATACAGTAAATGAAATAGAAAAATGATTCAAAATCTTTTAAGTGCATCAATTTTAAGTGGGTATGAATATTAAGCAGCTGGCTTCATTTGCTTTGAGGACATTGAATAATTATATCTGTGTTCATAAATGTATTGGATTTATTGTGCCTGTATGTAGGATCTAAATTTCAGTCACCTTGACTGTCCTACACCACAATAATCAGTTGCGATTGTTATGTTGGGAACTGGATAATCAGTCTGGACCCTTTCCCCTTTTTAACAAGGACATATATGTCAAGTCAGAAAACATGCCGCACAATTGATTGGGCTATAAAAATGAAAAGAAACAAAAGTTACGGCGGCTCATGTGGCCGCCTTCTCCCCGCTCCGGAGACGTCTGCTCTCGGCGGCTATCATGCGGAGAAGCGCCGGGAGCCGGAAATAACGCGGCGGCGCGGAGGCGCGCTGCCGCGGGGTCCGGCCGTCCCCGTCAAAACCGCGCATCGCAGGCATCGCACGTGGAAATAAAACGCAGGAAGGCAGACAGCTCGGGTAAACCACGCCAGCTGTAATGTTCTCCGTGTTTCCCAGCTCCTACCTGCGGGCAATCACTAGTTCTCAAGAGTTTCGGGTGTAATTTTAAAGCAAATGCAACTAGGTTATTCTATACAATTCAGAAAGTAGCCAGTCTAACTTTTGGGTTTTTGAAAAAGTTATAATAATCTATCCATTCTCCGACAGAATATTCTGTACGGGGTAGTGGGGAATAACAGCGAATGATTATAATGAGTTTTTTAAATGAATCATCAGCTTCATTTTGGAAATCTTTATCAGATAAAAAATAATATAAGTGCAGTACATCACTCGTTAGTATCGGTCAATCTATAACAGAACTGATACTTCACATATTGACGTGTGAAATATGAATATCTCGATTTAGTATTAAAATATATATTTATATGTAATATGCCCTTCTGTTTCATACAGGCCTGCTGATAATCGTTCTTTTTTCCCTTTGGTCAGGTAACACCTGCCTGTTAGTCGGGGAATCTGCCGTCACTCCTGGCATTTTGCAGGTAAACGTAGCATCTGCGTGCATGAAAGTGGGCCAGTCGGTACATAATGACCTCATATGTCGTGTTCTGTCCATCAAAATGGCCACTTTGATCAGCTGAGATTTGGGACACGTTGCACACTTACTGCCATTTTGCCATCTCCTTGCTGAGATGCACAGGAAATAGATTAATCAATTCTCTAGCTGCTTATCCTGGGGGAGGGGGGTGGCAGAGGACTGGGGGTACATCCTGGGCGGGACGTTAGCTGATAGCAGGGCACATACACAGACACACTGCAGGCAATTCAGGAATGTCAGTGTCATTGTTGTGCGTCTTGTACTGTGGTGAACGTGCAAACTCCACGGGCACAGGAGAACTGGGTTCAAAGCCCCAGGCCTGCCGTGATGCAATGGTGCCACCCAAGCTGGGTTCAAAGCCCCAGCCCTGCTATTAAACGATAGTGCCACCTAAGCTGGGTTCAAAGCCCAGGGTTGCTATTAAACGATGGTGCCACCCAAACTGGGTTCAAAGCCCCAGGCCTCCTTTTAAATGACGGTGCCACTCAAATTGGGTTCTATTGTTCTGTACTGCTGTCAGTTTCGGGTACGCCTGGCACCTCCCCTGCGGCCTCTAATGCGGTCTCCCTGCTAGAACCCTGTGCTGTGCTTCCTCTAGAGAGGCACCGCAAGCGTTCGTGCACATTTCCTAAAACTCTGCTCCGACGTTTTATCCCTTTAAAAGTCTAATCCATGTAAATAAATGGGCTTATTTATGGGCCTGACTTTCATAAAGTGGATGCTCTCCCTCTGACTGGAATGAAGCACAGTCTTCCAACAATGCAAGCAAATTTCCTGCCTGATTTAGCGCTGCAGACAGCCCCGGTCCCTGTCTGAGGCCATCCCTAACCAGCTGTGTTACCCTAGTGATTGATGCTATCCTTCGGCTCCAAAAATGATTTAACTGCTGCCCAAATTCGGGAACCTTCGTTAGATGTGAAATTCAGGCGTTCCGGAAAGAGCACCTACTGAAATGCTGCTAAAATTCAAAGTCCGCATTTTGTTTCTGAAATCTTTGTAATGAAACTTACCGAGAATCGATAATAGTCATAGGGATGAACTAAAACAGTTTCTAATCATATTCTTAGAATGTCACGCTACAGCCGCTCAGATCCCTAAGACCGGCCTGTTCCTGATCATTTTTGTAGAATCGGCTGCTTTATACAAACCAGCGTCAGATCCACCTGCCAGCCCTCAACAGTGAATCTCCAAACGGCTTTGGGTTCATCACTCATGCTTTCAGATTAACGACTGAACTTTGCATTTCCGTCAGACCGCGTATCATGTCCCTGTGCTGTAGGCTGTCCGAATAGGGTTTGCGAATTCAGTCTCCACCTGTAAAAAGAACATAATCCCCTGCTTCCCCGGTACTGACCATTAAAGACACTGTCCAGAGTGACGGCCTGTTCTCCACCCTGACGTCCCCGCAAGGCCGTCCGTAATCCAAGCCGCCACACTCCTCTCCTATCGGGGACTCCTGCAGTGAGAGCCATTGGCAGCTGTGAAATTATCATCTTCCATAATTAGTTCACATATCCAGCAAAAAGATCAATCGAATCATTAACCTAATTACTTAATGGGTTTACTTCAGCAGTATCCCATTTTGGCTGCATTATCTAATTAAGTGCCCTGTGTTGGCGTTGGTCTTTCATGTTTAATTACCCTGCTCACAGCTAATCATTTATACCTGTAAAAATGAAGGACAATAACTTTTTATATTTCAATATGAAGAAAAAAAATAAATTTGGAAGAACTGTCACATAATCTGACTTATTCGCTCACTTGGCTTTTTATGTTTTACGTTCACGTTTTAGGCACTGAAAAAGGCGTTGGCAGCTTTATAAAACGCGCCGGCGTTTTTGAATATTTGTTAAAGTTGCGCAGTTTTCGTGCGTACGAAATGCTAGAAGAATGCAGTTACATGCGAGATGCTGGAATAGATCGACTGTGTGTTTAAGCAGAGTGCCGGATCTGTAAAAAGCGAAGGTGTACGGAAGCTGTGTATAGCGCCTGAATATCTCTGGGGTCCCGCACTGGCAGACAGCTCAGCAGAAGGAGGCACAAATAATGCAGTGCTGGAAGGTGTTTAGTTACTGCACCTGCGCCTTCATTCCGTCCATCATGATCATCACAATTTTATACTTCACCGAAAAATATTGAATTGGCGTAAATTTATTGAGACCTTTTGTTAATTAAAGACAAGTGGAAACAGGGCAGGGTTTTGTTTAAGAGAAATAAGAGAGATATAGAAACAAAGCAGGGTTTTTGTCTGAATTTTTCCGCACTTTATCACGGTATCTTGTTTTTTTTCGCCAGAGAGGCAGTAGCTGTGTTGATTCCCGGTTCTTTGTCAGCCGAGGACTTAGCATCACTAAACGTGATGTGTACGTGGCGATGGGCACACCTCACCCTGGGCGCTAACGAAATATACCCGGGAGCTGTGTTTGTCTTCAGTGCCACGACATTCGCGTTTATCGTTGTAAAATGTTTATCATATAAATGAAAGCCATTTGTCATGAGTGCCGAGTCGTACTTATAAACTTGGGAATTTTTAATTTGGTGTTTTAAATAAATAATGTGACTAACTCTCAGAACGAAAAAAGAGAATGAAAAATCCACGTAAGTCTGTCTGGCTTTACAAATGGCTGGCATTTATAATCATATAGTGTATGTATTATATTAATTAGTGTTGTACAAGAAATTTATTGTTATTAGTGATTACTTGAGAGCGACTTATGAATGAATTCAATGAATGAAGCCTTTCATAATTTTTAGGTAAACTTCAGTGATTTTGTGAACAACATAAAATTAATTCTTAATAGGCATTATAAATAGGAAATTGCATTGAGTACACTATCATTTGGAATGCACTGCATGCTCAATTGTAGTTTAATTATGATGCCAGTCTTTTCATATTTTAAAATATAATTTACTAGCTTTTTAATAGGCAGAAATAAATACTACTTAGTAAGGAAATAGTTTCTAAAATGAAGGATGCATTTTGTATGCTGCTTATTCAGCTGCATGTCTTCACAATTAGATCATGTCAATTTGAAAAAAAATATTGGATAATTATATTATTTGATTTTTAAAATTAAATGAAATTTCATTAAGAAAAAAATATTTCTTATACAGTGACTTAAAACAAAAAGTGGATAAGATTTCTTAATGTTCTGACCTGATTATCGCAACTATGAAAGTATTTGACAATCCCTCCATTGAGAATGAATACTTCGGAATTTCAGAGCATTTGAATAGTATCTGATGCACATGGTTACGAGCTAAAGGCCTCTCTGTAGCGTTAGTTTGGCTTAAACACGTGACGCACACCTTAACCCTGAACAGCCTTGTAGATAACAGTGTCCTTTTTAGCCATGCGGTTAGTTTTTAAATGGCATCTCAGACGCGGGCTGTACATATTTTCGGTGTGTTTGGCTCATCCAGATGCAGGCTGTACGTATTTTCGGTGCTTTTCGGTCATGCAGACTCGGGCTGTACGTATTTTCGGTGTGTTTCGGCTCGTGCAGACTCAGACTGTACGTATTTTCGGTGTTTATTGGTCATGCAGACACAGGCTGTACATATTTTCGGTGTGTTTCGGCTCGTGCAGACTCAGACTGTACGCATTTTTGGAGTGTTTCGGCTCATGCAGATGCGGGCTTACGTATTTTCGGTGTGTTTCGGCTCGTGCAGACGCGGGCTGTACGTATTTCCGGTGTGTTTCGGCTCGTGCAGACTCAGACTGTACGTATTTTCGGTGTGTTTCGGCTCGTCACACGGGGCCGCTGCTCCACCAGAACTCCATCGATCCGCCAGACAGTTACAAACGACCATTCAACTCCAATAATGCTGTCATTGTTACACATCTGACGGATTCGGCGATCTGTGCTGAGAAAAGCTAGAAAAAGGAGAGCAGCGCGTGCTTCGCGGAGACATCCTCCTGGTCTCTCAAATGCCATCCCCCCCACCCACCTGGCAGCTGAAATTCAGATGAGGGGGACAATGTCAAATGACCAGTTTGCTCACATTGTACAAGCTGACAGGAAGCGTAACAGTCATGCGCTTTGTCACCGATCTGTGAATAAAATCATGTGGGGGGGTGGGGGAATCAGATCGTGTTTCTTCCTTTTATTTGCCACTTATTTTTGTGTTTCGGGTGTATATTTGCAGTTTTATGTCAGGGTTAGGGTGTCTGCAGTGTATTTAATGCGGTAAAGGTAGGGACGTTTCTATATAGGATATATCAGACCCCCCCCCCACAGATTACCATAGCCCATTGAGTAGGATGGAACGACTACCCTCCAGGACTGAAGGGACTCGACTTTGTGTAAGGTATTTGTTTACTGGACCATGAAAAATGTATGAGCAGAGCGGGGAGCCTGGAATATGCACCATTATGCTGGCAGGATGTGAATACAGATGGTTTTCTAACTTGGCAGTGTGTGTGTGTGTGTGTCTGTGTGTGTCAGTGTATGCGTCAGTGTTAGAGACAATGCATGAGCCCTAGGCCTGAACAGCGGGGGGGCTTGTCCAATAAGGAGGTAGGGGGCCTGACACGGTCTATGTGCCCCCCCTCAGCATCCAGCACGACACAAAGATGCTAAGGCTAGCTCATCACTCAGGCATCCAGAGACGAAGAAGGCCCCGCCCACTTCTGTGCTTTTCCTCCAATCGCTGTACCTGCTCTCTTGTGTCATCACCCGGAATATTCTGGAAATGTCAGGTAGAAATTCCAGTAATTGTATATCCTTCTCCAATTAGAATAAAATGTGAATTGAGTTTTGGCTCTTGATAAATCTACTGGCACTTCCAGAAGTAAACTGCCCTTACTATACTAAAGACTGTATCCCGTTACTTTAAGAGAATACACCATTTATTACTAGCGGTGTTATAAAACATTCAGCATGGCTACAACATACAATTTAAAACAAACGCAATATTAACTCCACCAAGACCATGTAATGGGTAAGCAGTTATGGAACATGGATGGGTATTATAAATAGAATTTGTTAGTTAACTTTTTTCAAAGTACGATAAGAATCATCAGAATGCAACTTTGACCTCACGACAAATCATATTGAACATCGACGGGCAGCAACTGTAGCTGTGAAATCCAGCTCTCATCCCAACCTAATTATGGACGCCGCTTGTTTGTCTCGCGATGACTCAGAGTTTGAGCAGAGACGTTCACGTTCTGGCCGCGTAGGGAGCGCAGAGGCGACTGACAGTGAAGCGCGGTCTGTAGTCGCGGCAGCTGAAGCCGCGCTTCCCTCCGCCGCCATGTTGCGGGGCCTGCTGCGCATTACTTGCCTGCTTTGACGGGGAGGTCGGGGATGCTAGCCCCCCGGAATGTGAGCCAAACGCGCGCCTTGCTTACAGCCGGGAATGGAGATGGGACGCATGATGGCTCCAAATATGCGCTGCGTCATCCCCTCCTCTGCGGCTTTATCTCGACGCGCAGCCGCGCATTTTCTGCGACGAGCGGTTTACTTTGGGGAGGCGGGGGACCGTTTTAGTCATTTCGCATGCAGCTTTTTGTTCTGCTTCAAATCAATGTCATCGTGTGCTGAAATGATTCAGTGTGTTTTAAAGAAGTTTTAAACCAGAAAGTTTTTTGTTTCATTCCGTGATTAGCTATGTGACAAGAAATAAGAAAAAGAATGTCGCGCAAATGCCGTCCCCGTTCTTCGGAAAAGTTCTCGGCAGATATCTTCATTTATCCCGCTGCATTCCCGCTTGGGGTGTCCTTGGCCTTGTGCCCTGTGTGTCCTGGGAAAGGCTCCGTCGCAGCTAGACAGGCGGCGTGGGGGGGTTGGATGCACTGCAGCCCATCAACTGCCATGCATGTTTCCCTGAATGAATCTAATTTGCCTGCAAGGACATGAGGCTCAGTGGTGATTCCTTCGACGAAAACTGTGCCGAAAATTATTCGGTAACGACGACTTTTTGTTGAGGAGTCCGTGACGAAAACGATTAATCAACAAAGACTTTTCGTTGTAGAAAAATAGAGAATAATAAAATAAAATTTACACAATGGGGAAAACGACTGACGCTTTCGCCAAAGGAATACAGCAGCCAGACAGCAAGTGGCTGGGTGACGCATTTTATCAGGACAATACGACTCCCCGCTTGGCAAATTTTACCTGCACAATTAAAAGTACTGGAATACGGTTATTTTGAGAATACCATCAAAGAGCCATATACTGTGGCATGTCAGTCCAGCAGGCTGTGATGGTACGAAAACGTATACCCTGCCCAAGTTAAGTGTGCGACAGAGTAGAAAAAAACATACAGAATTATGGGTAGATTTCACATCTGATGCAAAAGAAAGTGTGACTCAAACACCAAAAACCTGCAGCGCCATGGGATGAATAAAAGCAAACAGCTGATTTTTCTTTTAAAGTCCTTGAAAAGTTCAGGCATGAACTGAGCCTGGTGTAGAAATGATCACTGCCCAGTTACCCTGATGCCTGGTCATGTTTTTGAAGAGAACACGTCTGTTTTCTTTGATCACATTCTCTGCATTGTTTTTTATTCTCGTTGGCCTGAATGCCTCATATGCAAGTGCTTTGGTTTAGACTAAACTTAGGCTTCATTTATAGTTCATTTAATGATAAATTAAGTTCATATAAAGCCATTTAAGAATTAGTATAATCTTTCATATTAGCAGTGTTTCAGAACCACATCGGCAGTTAAATGTGTCCTTAAAGACAGCATGTTCAAATTTACTGCCATCCCATAATAACAGCCTTACATATGTTGCCTTTAGGAGTCTGTAGAGAGGACAGAGGCAGAGCAGAGACCAGTCTGTATGTGTCTAAAGATAGCTAAGTGAAATTTTCAAAGAAATTTGAAAATTATATATTAGACTATGACTTCCACAGATTGACTTGACTAAAATCATGTAATTTTTGTCAAGTTAAAGAAAAAGTCAGATGATTAAAAAATGACTAAGACTAGATTGCATTTTCAGCAAATGACCAAAACTAAAGCGAAATCAGAAGCCATCCATCCATTTCCGGTAATTGCTTGTCCTATTGAAGGTCACAGGGGTTTGGAGCCCATCCCTGAGGCTGCGGGTACGAGGCAGTTGAACAGCCCAGGCTGGTGTGCTAAGCCATCTCAGGGCACACGGGCAATCAAAATAAGCTGTCAAAATTAACACTGCTTCAGAGAGGTAAAGCCCATCACTCTGGGCCTGGCCTGCCTGCCCCCCCCCCCCCCCAGCAGAACATTCTGGAACCTATGATCCTTCCAATCACGTACATGTGGATGTATAATTTAATGTCAGCGTACAACTGATTACTGACACAAACACAAAGAGGTCTGTCTGTAAGCACACCTACCAATCTGATCTACCCACACTTGTTCTTATTTTACTATTATTATTATTATTATTATTATTATGTTATTGTAGTTATGAAATTAAGTTTTATCCTTGAGGGGTAAAAACAAAAAAAAAAAATCTTTTAACAATCATGGATTCTGCAAATCCTTTAATCATTTAATGAGACGTGTCAGTACAGATGATGACAGGATATTGATTAAGCTTCAGGCACTATAATGTACAGATTTTAAATGAATCACTGCTATACAGTATTTTTCTTTCAGGAAAGCCTTCTGTTTATTGATGTTTTATACTTTTAATCCTAAACGCAAACATTATTACACCTAAGGATATTTAGAACGTGGACGTGAATCGGGAATAAACAGACAGATGTGATTGATCTCGTTTGACAATGGTTGTTAATTATTAACCACTCAGCAAACATATTGTGTTTATCATAGCGTTTATTTTTCGCTAAATATTGATACGGACATTTCGCGCGTCAGCTTGGGCTGACGTGGCTGGTTTATTCGCGCTTATATCGCTACGATGATCTTTACTGTTGCTCTCCGATGGACTGCGGCATCGCAGCGGAATCCAGAGCGCCGGATGCCTACCGTAACGCCCGGGCCCACACACGGGCTGATTTAACTTCAAAACGTGGTATTTAAGGAATTTAAATGCAGATCCATTAAAAGCATTAATTGATATCCCCGCGGCTTTGATAGCTTGGCCAAAACAACTGACTGGCACTAATTTAGGGAACGGTGCCAGGGGAGTGCAATTTACAGCAATTAAGACATGAAAGGACGCTGCATATTCAAATTAGGCCACAGATGAGTGAGCATGATAAATAGGGGGGGGGGGGGCGTCTCCCTCACGGTCACATGACGGGACGGAGCGCCGTAGGATCGCTGCCAGCGCAGACGTTTTCCCCCGAATCCCGTTCTTAATTATTTAGTAGCACGGCGTGTATTAACTTGTAAATGTAAATGTGGGTAGATTAACAGCCCGCTGTATAACAAGTCTGTGGGTATGTTCCTGAATAAAAAAGTTGAACGAGTGCTGTATGAAGTTGCTTTGCTTTTCTATTTATCCATCCATCTATCCATCCATCTATCCATCCATCCATCCATCCATCCATATCTTCTTCTGTTAATAACAGTAATATTAATACGTAGTTCAGGTCTTTGAT
>JAABNY020000124.1:312674-324222 GCA_015164015.2 Brevimyrus niger
TTGCCGTCAGGAGTCGTGTCCGTACCTGGCGCTCTTTGGGGTCTTTGCCGTCAGGAGTCGTGTCCGTACCTGGCGCTCTTTGGGGTCTTTGCCGTCAGGAGTCGTGTCCGTACCTGGCGCTTTTGGTTAGCATCTCGCATTTGACCGGAGTGACGTCGGTGATCAGCATTGCGAATATACGATATCAGTAACGCATGATCAGTTACTGGGAAGACGCATCACATATCTTCAAAAGACACCGCGTTGTAGAAGCAGGCGCCTAAATGTGTGTTTGCGTAAACCAAGGGAGGCCTAACGCCATTTGTATCGACGGAAATGCCGCGTGTCAGTGGCGTGTCAGTCAGCTGGTACTGTGACCTCATTAAGCCGCTACACCAATCAGAGCAGGCCGGCCGGGCCAGGGGAAGCGCTCTGTGGTCCGATGAATAATGCATGCGGCGTTCCGGAGCGATCCACCTCAAGGTTAATTAAAAGATGCTAGTTTATGTTACCCAAGCAGATTAGATAAAAAGAGGGTAAGATCAGGAGATGGAGATGATATCACGAGTGATATTTAACTGCACCACTTATACGAACATCACGATAGCTATAGTAACATCGTACGACTTGTACGTTTTTTCACTACCGTATTTTTATATACCATATTTATTTATATATTATATATATTATTTGCCATGAATAACTGAACTACAGTGTAACTCATTTAAACCGTACAAATAATTTTCTAATTTGTATGTTTATGGGTAGATGAATGTATATGACTGTTGGCTGTTGCAATCAGGTTTAGATAAAGGTGTCAGCTAAACTAAATGAGAAGATGAACTGTAACCGGCGAGTGTCGTTCCCTGTTGTTTTTTGCTCGGAGACAAATGGCCTGACCATGAAGGAGACGATTCTTCACTTGAAGTCCGATCTGGAATCTGGATCATGCAGACTCACAGCATCCTTCACGATGACCTTCCATCTTACTTCCAACGCCTCGTTCATTCTTTGATGAAAAGCGATAGATTGGAAAGAGAAATGAATTTTAATGCTTGCAAAGTCTATATAAAAGCCGTGACAAATTTAGATGCAGTTAGCGGATTTAATGCGGTTTATTCCGTTTAATTTATGATTGATTTATTCTGATATGCTGCCAGGAGAATGGAAGTTCTGGCTTTATTTTTCTCCCAGAGTTTGTTGCCGGCTTTAAATTTTCCTCTGATATTTCCTCGCTGAAGAAAACACTGCGGTAAATCTGAGTCCTGTCCATCCATTCTCCACAAACGCTTATCCAGGACTGTGGCGGTGAGCCTGGAACCATCTCCCAGAATGCACCGGGCACGAGGATGGTGACATCCCTGGATGGGGTGCCAGTTGAATCGGTCTATAAAAGAACATTTACACCCACCAAAGACGACTCGCGGCACAGATGAGTTTGCAAGTTTCGCTTTGTACAGAGCGGGCTGTTGGGGGGGAGGCGGTCGGCTTAATCAAACGCACAGAGCTGGATACAAGGCGAGGCTATTGTGCCGATGTTGTGAGCACAGACCGCGAGGACATCTGAAGGTTGAGGTGAATGATTTGAGTGTAAAAGAACAACTTGGAAGTCAAATTGCATTTCTCTGGAAAGCAGTACGGCGGTGTGGCCGACTGGCTAAAGCCATTATGGTGCTAATGGCTTCTCCCAGCGGCCGGCCGGGTCGCGGGTCCACAAGCGAATGCTCTTACCGCGTCCTCGCGCTCTTCCGGATCACTGCGTCGGCGGCTGGCCAAGGCGCACCCTCCACACCGGTGTTTATGAGTGTCTGTCACGAGAGGGGAAGGCGTGCAGCCGCCGACGTCGCCGCTTTAAAAGCTGGCTGGAGACGAGGGGAAGCGCCGGAGAAAATGGCTTTTTTTTTTTTTTATAGAAGAGCGGCTTTTTCTCATTGAGCCGAGGAGTAGAGAAATTACCGGATCTTAGTCACTTGGCTGCACTCCGTGCCTTGAACCTTTGTAAATAGTGCAGTTTGATTCATGGGCAGGATAACATAAAATTTTATGAAAAATAAACGCGCATATACATCGATCAGCTGCACTTTGTTGATTTAATCTAACTTTAATGAGATTGAGTTTATTACTTCCTTCTCCTGCCCTGGAATGTATAAGATTAGACTAAATTTTCACCTTGAAACTACCTTCTGCATTTATGATCAAAGAGCTTTCTAAAAGAACGTTTCACCTTGCATATTTAATATTCTCTTTTTAAAAATAGATTAAAAATGCCTTTTCTTACTTTTCACCTTGTGCTTTGCGAGAGTCCTTGCACTGTCTTTGAAGAGTTTAATATCGGTAGCTGGGCCTAATTGCTTCATCCGCCAAATGCTGCATTCGTAGATTGAAATCCTTCCATTCCTTATACCTTAAAGGGTTGATTAACTTTGCTTTGATGTCAGTTAGAGGCAACTGAAATTATTATATTGTTATAATATAAATTTTGATTTTGTTTATATATGTATAAAAACTCATTGTGGATTAATATGATTCCTCATTTTCCGTCGTGTCTAATTTTCTGTTATGAAGTAGCAGCTAAACTCGAGGGAGCTCTCTGCTCTCGGTTTCTCTGCTCTCGGTTTCTCTGCTCTCGGTTTTTCTGCTCTCTGCTCTCGGTTTCTCTGCTCTCTGCTCTCGGTTTTTCTGCTCTCTGCTCTCGGTTTCTCTGCTCTCGGTTTTTCTGCTCTCTGCTCTCGGTTTCTCTGCTCTCGGTTTCTCTTTCGCTTCGGACTTCGAGCGTCAGTGTCATCACTCTGCTGGACCAGAGGAAACATCTCGAGGCATATTTTCACGCGGGGAGGCGACCTAAACCGCGAGAGGCAAGCAGGGGCCTTTAACAGCCGCCCTCCGCACGGTGGCTCCCCCCCCCCCCCTTTCGTCGGGGTTTTAGATGGCCGTCATGTCAGAGGATGCGCTGGATGAGTTGCTAAGCGGCGTGCGGAGATGAAGTGGCCTGACAGGACTGTGGGGAGACCGAAGAAGCATCCGGAGCTGCCGGAATGTTTGGATTAAGACGCCGCGTTTCATCCAGGGCTTTACCAGGATCCTGGTGTCTGGGGCTACTGGGTCTTGACGCTCTTACGGAGTCAAACGCGCCCCGTACCCGAGCTGACATGGGCCTGCTCACCAGCAAGGCCAAAAACGTGACCAGAGCAAGCTGGTTGTGCAATCACCATCTGACTGGTCAAAACGTGCAGCGATACTGGTGTTCTGTAGCAGAAAAGGACGTATTATGTATATTATTCACTATTAGACGTATTGCACATCACAATGCATTCCTGAAAACTCAGAACATTTCCGAACTCCTACTTAAAGGAGTTCTAGAGAGCGGCTGAACAGAACGGATCCATAATGCAAATATGCACAAGCTAACGCTAATTCCGTTACCGCTTGATGCAACACTGCGTGAGCAGAAATTAATCATCTCTTGGGATTCAGGCCACTGTCGCTCTCCAAACCAGCCTTTACCGAGCCGGCCCTTCTACAGTGGAAAACGCGCGGTTAACGTCTCTCTCCGCGGTACGGCTCGGTTCCTGTACACCAGTGGAAAAGCGCCATATGTAAAGGCCTACTGACATAATGCTTATGAGGTTAATATAGCAAGACACGCTGGTTTATCACCTGACATATCAAAGTTGTACTGTGTCATTCTAGCTATCTAATGCCTTTGAATGTAGCCCATTGTACAGACTGACTGATTCCGGAACCTTCTGTGTTCCCATATCTTCTGGTGCAACCTGCCAGCCAGCCATGTCAGAACCAGATGTGAAGCACTGCCTGAATGTTAGGTGTTGATGGCTGTGGAGGCCAAAATGTCCCCAGATGTTCACAGCTTTCACCTGAATGTCTTCATGAGCTTCCAGGCCCAATAATGAATCATTACCTAATTCAGAAATGGATGAGGCCACATTTGTGACGTTGCCTGAAAGTTGATCTTAGTCAGCACAGTCAAATCACGGAAAGTTATACCCGTACAGTAAGTTACTGGCCTGTTGGTAAACGGTAGATCAGAGCTTAGCCCTCAGAAAACCAAGACGACAGCAAAGGGCATCAGTTCAGGTAAGAACAGGCGGCAATGAGCAAATGGAATTCACTTTGCTTAGGATTTTCCAAAGCATTTTGGTAGCTGCCAGTTGATTAATATGATTGACCCACCAAGATCATTCCCAGCCATCTAACAATTTGGCACATTGTCTAAGTACAAATATATATAATTTTAACTGCAGAGTTACAGACTCACACATTTGGCATGACGCTCACACTTTAAGGCTGTCACTCTCACGCAAGAAACCTTGCAGCAAATCTATATTATCCTATTATAAACCTAAAATTAGCTACACCAAAAGCATCGGGCTGGTTTGCAGGCCGTACAGACTATTTACAAGTAAGGAAATCGTCAGATATATGTACGCGTGTGTACAGACTCGTCTCGGATAGAAAATCTCACTCCAGCCCGCAGACCCTGTAACCTACGAAACGCTCCACAAAATTATTTGCTTTTCTGCCCCCAGTGCATTCTGGGAGGGCCCGCCTGGGGGGGGGGGGTGTGTGGAGGATGCCTCTCCCTCCATCCTGGCCTGCTGAGCCCCCAGCTCCGCGTCCCACATCTTTAACGTGTCAGTCTGTGGACCTAGAAACATGTAGCCACAGTTAGCGGCCGGCCTGGCGCAGCTTGGCGACGCTGCCGGGGAATTAGATGCTTTAGCGAACGGCGGAGTAGCCCGACTTTGTAATTATGGGCCCTCTGGCGCGGCCTCAGACTACGCCGCTCACCACACACTTAACAGCTCTTGTTGTACCTGGTCCTCGGCCAAAAACACATGTGCAACTTGGGGCTTTTTGATAATAATCACTAAGGTTAGAAAATCCTGCAGAATAATTTATGTTTTTAAAAATGTTCAGTCATCATTTTATTTCTGTGCAACACACACCACCGTCTGACTATACAGATCACGGTCTGCGTTTTCTGTCCCTCTGTATTTCTGTTTAGAATGATCTGCTTGCTATTTATCGTTGAGCGCCTATGTCAGGAGGCCGTCCTCGTGCCCTGGTGTTCAGGTTTTGTGTAAGGAGGCTGTCCTCGTGCCTTGGTGTTCAGGTCTTTTGTAAGGAGGCTGTCTTCGTGCCCTGGAGTTCTGTATTTGTGTAAGGAGGCCGTCCCCGTGTCCTGGTGTTCAGGTCTTGTGTAAGGAGGTTGTCCCTGTGCCCTGGTGTTCAGGTCTTGTGAAAGGAGGCTGTCCTCGTGCCCTGGTGTTCAGGTCTTGTGAAAGGAGGCTGTCCTCGTGCCCTGGTGTTCAGGTCTTGTGTAAGAAGGCGGTTCTTGCGCCCTGGAGTTTTGTATTTGTGTAAGGAGGCTGCCCTCATGCCCTGGTGTTCAGGTCTTGTGTAAGGAGGCTGTTCCTGTGCTCTGATGGTTCTGGTTTTGTCTAAGGAAGCTGTTCTCGTGCCCTAGTGGTTCTAGTTTTCCACCGGTTTTGTTCTTTGGTGGCAGTCTACGCACGTTACCCGGGAGCCGTGGAAACTCACGTCGGACCACCCTGCCTGCATGCACCCCCCACCCCAGCCCCACTCGCTTCGCCAGCCCTTTGGGAACAACTACTTAATTATGAGGGAGTGAACAACTGTGCTTTTCATCCCGCAAGCCGTGCTCGGCTAGAGGCCGAGGACGACCGGCGGATCTGCATGGAAGCCGGGTGGTTATCGGAGCGAGTTTGAGCAGAAGCTCCGGGGATCTCCTGTAGGAGGCTCTCTCTTCTTCTGCCAGCGGCCGCCCTCCTTTTGACGGGCAGCCTAGTCCGGGCTTCCCTGTGCCATCAGTCATCATCACCATCACCTGCTTTTTTTTTTCTCTATTTTTGTGCAATAATAAGCTCGGCCACACCACAAATGCGGGGGGAGGGGAGGGGGGGTCTTGCGGGCCTCACGCAAAAGCAGCGGGGGGGGGGGGGCCCTTGTCCATCCCAGTGGACAGTGGCATCTATTACTCCACCTCCCCCCTCTGCTGGGGCAGTTGACAGATGACACCCCGACCGCGCCGCTAACTAACTGCCTGTCCTGCCAGAGTAATCGTCTCTCCCCGGGCCGGGCCCGTTATCTCCGAGCGGCCGGCTGACCAATCCCTGGTGCCTGTGCCGCGGTCCTGGCAGCCCACCGTACATCACGCGGTCGTGTTTAATTCATGGACTGACAGTGATTACTGCAAACCTTAAATCCCTCAGAAGGGGCCACAGCAGAACCGATCCATCCCCCCCCGCAAACAAAAATAAACTACATTTTTTGACTCGCTAAGATAATCAGTGCCGTACTTCGGAACGTGTCGTGGTTTATTATTAAAATGAATTAGATGCCGCTGTACAGCTGCGGCAGCGACGCCGTTTGTTTGTGGGGTCCGGGTCGTTTTGGGGTTTGCTTCGCTCACGAGAGAGAACAGAGGACATTAATCATTAACGTGGAATTAATGACGTTTTCCGACAGTAAGCCACGCTTGGTGGTAAGGCGGAGATGCTGACGGTGCGACGGGCGGCGTTCGCTCGCCACGCCGTGAGCACGCCCAGCACGGCCCTCGTGCCAAACGCCACGCTCCGACGTCTCTGATTGGCCGCTGGTCCACGGCGCATTTTATGAGCTTAAATAGAAACAAAGGCGTCAACATTTTAGGAGGAACGTGGGAAAGAAGGGAGAGGAAGAGAGAGATATCTAGCTCAAATAAGACGTACGCATTTAGTGGAAAATCAGCTTCTTGGTTTCTCTTTTAGATTAAAAAAGTCAAGGAAAAGGAAATATGTGTGCATATTAAACCAGAATTTATAGAGTTTTAGAATTCCATTACTCTTCCTTTGAATGATTTTTCTTCTTTATGAAAGAGTACTCTGTCTAGCCTGGCTGTTGCTTCAGGTTATTTGTGACCTGTAGCAGAAAACAGGAAATTAGTTTTGGTGATTGTGGCCTGTAATTAAACCCTCAGCCCCAGAGCTGGAAGGACAATTTAATACGTCTAGCAAAAGTAATAAACGGAGGTTTGATTAATTGCTTGGAACGTCGTCATAATATGTGAGAGCAGAGCTCCTGGGCCGCGTTCACCTTCCTTTTGGTGAGACTCACATACGGAGTGAAGGCTGTGGTAGTTGGTCTCAGGATGTCAGGAACTCCCCTGTCCCCACGCCGGGTTTGGGAGGTGATGCCCTACAAGGTGGTGATGATGATTATGATGATTACCCATCCATCCATCCATTTTCTTTACCCACTTGTCCTGTGCAGAGTCACAGGGGTCTGGAGTCTATCCCAGAAGCTACTGGTTCAAGGCAGGTGATAACTAACAATGGGGCGCCAACCCATCACTGGGCACTCTCACTCAACGCTCACTCACTCACCGTTCACTGAAACACCATTCACTCACAGACCATTCACTCACAGACCATTCACTCACACACCATTCACTCACAGACCATTCACTCACACACCAGTCACTCACACACCAGTCACTCACACACCATTCACTCACAGACCATTCACTCACACACCATTCACTCACACACCATTCACTCACACACCATTCACTCACAGACCATTCACTCACAGACCATTCACTCACACACCAGTCACTCACACACCAGTTCACTCACACCTAACTCCAGTCAGCCTCAGCATGTTTTTGGACTGTGGGGGCGAAACCGGAGTACCCAGAAGATGAAATGGATAGAACATTCTTCTTCTTCTTATTATTATTATTATTATTAAACATTCCATCCATTGTGTCCTCTGCCGTATTTTTGTGATTTCTGGAGCCCCCTGCAGCCCACTACTGGATAAGCAGTTGGGCAGATAATTGGATGGATGGATGGATGGATGGATGGATAATAAAGTTTCATATAATGCGATTGCTTTTACCAAGGTAGCTAAAGGTTAAGATGTTTGCGTTTGCCTTGGAACGTGTCTGCGTCCGTACATGGGCTGGCAGTGGCCCCTGATGATGGCATTAAGAAACCCCACAGAGGCCCCTGATGATGGCATTAGGAAACCCCGCAGAGGCCCATGTCCAAGCCAGTGTCGTGGTTAATGCAGAGATAGCTAGATATTTAACATTGTATCCATCGGCAGCTCTGCGGTGTATTAAGCTGTCTCGTTAAATGCCTCGCTGAAAGGTAGCCGGCACCTGCGGACACCCCCGGACACCCCCGGCGGTTTTAGCGGCACCTGAACGGGGTCCTGGAGGTACCGCCGTGTGGCTTCTCTTCGTGACGCGGCCCGAGCTGGGCTCAGCGGGCACCCCCTGCAACCCCTACACGCTGTTAGGAAACGTGTCACTTACTGTCGGAGGGCCCCCGGGGCGGCACCCCAGGGCCTGGGAGTAAGCGGGCCCGGCTTGGGGCCCCCCCTGGCGGCAGTGGGATGAGCCAATTGGAAAATGCTGGGGAGCAGCTTGAGTGAGCAGGTTTAATGGCCTATGAGGGGATGATGGTGGTCATTTTCTCTCATTACGATAATCATCGAAATCTATGACATTTATAAATACAAGTTCCAATTGTTTTCCCGCTGGACCTCGGCGATTGCTATTAAAGTTAACTTGTCCTTGCTCAAAGGGCATAATTATGCTGCTTTTCGTTCTTTTGGCTTTGGGGGGCAAAAAAAGAAGAAAAATAATGGCCCTCCAATTATCCTGCATATGTCATATCTGCTCTTAAATTACACTACAAAGGGGACACATCTTTTGATGTTGACTTAAGCAAACAAAAAGAAAATGGAAATTTGGCCATGTAAACTAAATATAATTTCTTGAATGTTATCCACAGTGAATACTAAGCGTAGCCATGGAGACCTAATGACAGACAGCTTTTCATATATTTTTTTTTGTCCTGTGATTCGGTATAAAGTCTGGTAAATGTTTATATATCACATTTGCATAATAACAAAAACAGCTTGCATTTTTTTCTTAATAACATAAAGTGGAACATGCTAAGAAGCGATGAAAGGCAGTATCTTGACACACAAGATCAGATTTACCAAAAATGTATTAAATACTTCACAAAATCAGAACTGACTGAGGATTTCATGTGGCCAATATAGATCATAGCTTCGATCTGGGGTCTTTGAAAAGCCACTCTGGTGCAAATGTCTCTTTGTTGTGCTTAGTTGTGACTGAGTCTTCACGCGTCTCATGTCTGCCTTCACTGTAATATGAACTAATTCGTGAACAATAAACATCGCAAGTCTATGGTGGAACCCCCCCGGATTAGCGATTAGCGCAGCTTCTCACACAGACCTGTTGGGACATACCATTTCCAGACGATTCGACGGGGTCCGACGCGTGCACGATGTCTCTGTGTTGACCTTCGCCCCTTGTGGAGACTGCATCATCGGTGATGAACTCTCCTATCCCTACTGCATGTGGGACATTTTAATTGCAGCTACCCCCAAAGCTGACAGACTCCACTACCTTAAAAGATTGCTTTGCCAGTTGGGGGCCCTGTCACATCGTGGTGATTTGGACAGTGTGAATTAGGACTTTGCCATCTCGCCCATTTGACTTCCTCTGCTGCCCCCTGGAGGACGGGCTCCCCCTGTGAGTCTGGTTAGGGTTAGGGCTTCCTCTGCTGCCCCCTGCAGGATGGGCTCCCTCTTTGAGTCTCATTCCTCCCAAGGCTTCTTCACTCTAGGGTTTTTCCCACTGTCACCTCTGACTTGTTCACTGGGGGCTATAAAACACAGGAAAAAAAAATGTAATTTGAAAGGATTGTATTCCCCAAATTTTGGCTATTTTTTGTTCACTGAGATCATGTGACCACTTTCACGTTGATATAATGGGGCCGCTTCACTTCCCTTTTTGCACGAGATATTAATGCACTTTAATGCTCATGTGCCTAAACCGCACAGAGGGAAACACTGTCACTAACAATACACTGGTTCCCCTGGCATGATGTATCTGATGAGCCCTCCAGAGTCCAGCATAAAAACTGTGGCATCAGTCCGCCAACCGGCATTGACCTCTGGGATGACCTGGGGCGGGGTCAGTGGGGGAGTGGCTTCCCTGGCCCTTCACCAGACGGCGACCCTCGATCACCGCGGCGTGACGGGCTCCAGATTGGAAATGCAAGCTGGGCCGAGTAAGATATACGATTAACAGAAAAAAATGGAGGATCCTATTTTCTCAGGGGCTAAATATGATTGCACCCTGGGAAAAGAGGGGGAGCGGGTCTTGGGCGGAGGATCGATAGTGCGTCGGCCGTGACTCGTCAACGCAATTATCATTTTCCCGCGTGTCCCCTCCGCGACACACATCTTCACGATAAACCTCTTTCCCCCAGTAATTTATACGTGGCTCCTACTATATCCACGGACCGCTTAAAAAAAAAAAAAAAAAAAAAAGGTGGGGGGGTTTATAATGTGCGATGAAACCCGCGACTGCAGCATCTGCAGGGAAGCGCGCGCTAACCTGAGTTACAGTCCTTGTTTTCTAACTTCCTCACATATTACATCCTGCACTTCATACCCCCCCCCCCACGGGACAACCTGCCACGTTCCTGTCCCCCTTTACATTAACCGCGGAGGCTTACGGCATCAAAGGGGACACGGATGACGCTCGCGAGCTCGGCAGCGAACGCCCGCTGCCTTTGATCTCTGCACCTAATAGTAATGGCGTGACTGCATGGATGCATTC
This sequence comes from Brevimyrus niger, assembly GCA_015164015.2. Taxonomy (NCBI): domain Eukaryota; kingdom Metazoa; phylum Chordata; class Actinopteri; order Osteoglossiformes; family Mormyridae; genus Brevimyrus; species Brevimyrus niger. Next base: position 323,344 of record JAABNY020000124.1, read on the forward strand.
AAAGACAGATTGGAATTAATAAGGCTAGACGATCTGGGAGATGGAGGAGGAAGATTCAAACGCTGGAGCCAGCAAGTGGACTTTTAGTTTGTAATCTTCCTGGATGTGCAATTTATATGCAGCAAGCTCTCGCTGCCATTTTCTGTGTTTTTTTTTAGATTATTTTGCTTTTATTATACATTGTGCAATAGCCCCCATCATACACTGACCTAGTGCGTTTGAAGGGTAGAGTTATGTGTACCACTTGTGTATATGTGTACCACTTGTGTATATGTGAGCGCTTATTTCTGTGCACAGTTGCGTACGTGTGTGTGTATGTGCGCAAATGTCCCCACAATGTGATCAAAATATGTTATTTTGACATTCTAGAAACAATTTATTCAGTCTTCACAAGGGCAATCTTAATTTTATAAATATCTGTGACTTTGATCAATAAACTAAAAACATTATTAGACTTGTATTTTGCTTTGTTACTTATTGGTAAGGTTAGGGCTGTGTAGGGGTTAAGGTTGTCATTGTTGAGATTAAGGTTTTTCCCATAGAAACAAATGGAGAGTCCCCATAAAGATAGGAAAAGAAATGTGTGTGTGTGTATGACACTCACGTGTGTCCCAGATGGTGCCGCGTGGCGGTGACGTCACAGTAATACAGTCGCCCCTGATGATGTTGCGTGGCAGTGATGTCACAGTAATACAGTCGCCCCTGAGGATGTCGCGTGGCGGTGACGTCACAGTAATACAGTCGCCCCTGATGATGTTGCGTGGCAGTGATGTCACAGTAATACAGTCGCCCCTGAGGATGTCGCGTGGCGGTGACGTCACAGTAATACAGTCGCCCCTGATGATGTTGCGTGGCAGTGATGTCACAGTAATACAGTCG
>JAABNY020000124.1:344973-363626 GCA_015164015.2 Brevimyrus niger
CTGTGGCTTTGCGTTTGCCGCAGCGGGTGTGTCGTGTTGTAGTGAAGAAGTGTCTTTTGGAGTGATGAAAAAGAGTTAATGTATATCTGGGATAACACAGACAAACAATAAATTACAAAAATACCTGCATGCATTATCAAAATATTTTTAAACGGCGTATTAAGAACGATCCAGTGTTATTTACATGTTAAGGTTAGAACGGCAAAATAACATGATATAACTGTTATGTAAAGTAACTTCTTTTCCGTAAGCTATTGTAGTGGTATTACTAGAACAGTCATGATTACTCGATTAAATTTGATTATTTAATAGAGTCAAATAATTTTTAAAAATCCTAATCGATTACTCTGCAATATGGCGGAAGGAAGGCCGTACATAAAGACTGAGGTTCTAAATAAAGAGCGAAAGTTCAAGCATTTCACATTAAAAGTGAATGAAAATTCGATCGTCTGTCATTATCGTAGCGGAACTTCAGCACAGCATGACTGCAATGCAAACACGTGTTTAAAGAAGATAGTCAGGTTTGAGTGTAGGTGCGCCCCCATATAAACTTCCAGCACGACCTCGGGGTGTCCTAAGCCATTCACACATCTCAAGACTGAGCTGTAATGGCCGTGGGATTTTTATTGGGTTAAGAAAGTACAGGTTATAAAGAAAACGGGGGCTGTAAAGAGGACAGCATGGGAAAGCCAGTCGCCAAAAAGCAAATGGCTGAGTTGGGGCCCCAAAATCGACCTGTTCCTCCCAAAGAGGGAGACTCGCCCCCCTCAGCAAATCCTGTCTAGTGTTGCACTCGCACTTCTATGGACTGAAACTGCCAATCCTAGCAGAGGGCCCAAGGTGACATTTTGTTGCGGGAGGGCTGCATTTCTAGGTATGCGTCTGCTTGCTGAGTTTCCTGACAGTCATTCCTCACTAACGACGAAGCATGTCCCACTTGTAGAAGAAGCACGTCCCCATCTGCCAGAAGAACGCAGCAAAGAAACGGAAGACGTTCGACTCCAGTAGGCAGAGGGCGGAAGGGACTGATATTCCCACCATAAAGCCTTTGAAGCCAAGGGTGAGTCTTCGTGACAACTGTCTCATGAAAGTATTTACACAGTGGTGACAGGTTTCATACTGTACGTTATATATTATTATGTATTATAAATTTTCTGTACTTATTAAATACCTTTCGTTCATACTGTGAAATATATATAGATAATTTTTTACAAAAAAAAAACATTGAGAAAACATAAAAATATTAATATCGTTAAGTATAGACTTGGAAAAAATATTCCATATAAAGTTTTACCATTTCTCCACCAAGAGTGAATTTATTCCACTTGTAAAAGTTTGCAGTAGAGCTCAAGGGGGAAAGTTTATGTTTGAAATTCTGCAGTCTGCTGTTTTTTTTTGTGAGATATCCTTACACCACTTGGTGATGCAACATTGATTCTGCTCCCATGAATCTGCAAAATCCTGGGGGAAAAAAAAGGCAGAACCACCCAAAAAGCCGTCAAACTGGCGAAGGAAACACGAAGAGTTCCTCGCTACCCTCCGAGCCGCCAAAGGCGTGACCCAAGCAGTGAAAGAAGGGGGCCCCCTCCTGCCCCCTCCCCCACCCTTCTATGACCCAGGTGGGGACTCTGGACCATCCTGCCCATCTGTCTCTAATCAAAAATCATGTAGAAAAGAATATAGGTCAGTGTTTTCCAGTGCGGGCCTCGGGGACCCGTGGCCGATCTTCTGCTTTGGCTCTCTCTCAGCTCCCAAGTAAAATCACGGACTGACTATGGGTTCCCCAAGGGCGTGATTGGGAAACGCTGATGTAGATAATGGAGTTGGTGACGGAGCAGAGATTCATGCCGCTTCACTTCACGTTCCAGACTACATCCAGTGTCCCTGCTGCCGGCGGAGGTTTGGCGCGAGCGCTGCCGATCGGCACGTCGCCTTCTGCAAAGAGCAGGCCGCCCGCATCCCCAACAAGGGGAAGATGGCCGTCGACCGGAGAGCGAAGCTTCCGGGCAGGTCTCTGGTAAATCGCCGCCGCTTTCGTTCCACATTTTCGTTTCACATTTTCGTTTCATCTCGTTTCGAATTATCGCGATTCCCCCTCTTCACCCGCCTCTCACTTTCAGCTCCACAGAAACCACAGAAAATGCTGCAGCTAGAACATTGAGCAGAAGCTGCCGTAGAACAAACATCCTACTGGTTTGGGCTTCTGTGCACCTGCCTCCCAGTAAAATACAGGATAGATTTTCAGATTCTTTTGTTTAGGCTTCCTAGTCTCCACTAGCTTATACCTTTATAACTTTAACCGCTTTTTATCCCTTTATATTTTTATATGGTTTATATTTATGGTATATGGTTTGTACTGTCGTTTATTATTATTAGCTTTATTCCGTCTTGCCATAATTTCAGTGAGCTGTACGTTACCTGCTTCTCTGTTTTTAGATTTATTTTGATCTCGTATCTAAAGCACTTTGAGCTGCATTCCATGAATGCAAAGCACTATATAAATAAAGATGGTGATGATGATTATTATTATTATAGAACCATGAACACTGTTACGCTTGAATAATTGAATCATTTACTGTATATTTGGGTACCACTAGGTGGTGCTCTTTCTTAAAAAATAAAACGAAAAGGCAGCAAGCCTGCCCCCAAAGTAAACTAAGAGTACCATCTAGTGCAGTCAAAAATACAGCAATTGGTTCATAAGCTGTCATTTTGACCACATATCCATATCCATGACCTTTTGACCCCATATTCTGCAAACAGGACACTCGGGTTTTCCGAGAAGGACCTTCTTGTTACCCCCCCCCCCCGGTCTAAGTTGAAAAGAAGGGCTGAGAAGAGTACTTAATGTTGTTGCCCCAAGACTCTGAAACAGTCTGGCCATGTGCATTAACAGGCAGCCCCATTACTGGTGTTCGAACATCCTTGTTTTCGTTCGGTGAGGCACAGATTCCGTATAAATGATCTCCTTCCTTGCCCGCTTTCTTCTGCTGTGTTTGCTGGACAGCAGCGGCTCACCGATCGCACGTGTCCTTTAGAAGGGTGCTGGTTCTCTTGACAGTACAAGCCTCCGCCAGCGAAGCGGGACGGCTCTGCTGCGGCCGCTGTAGCGTCTCCGTCCTCCCGGCTCCCTCAGAGATCTCCGCAAGGACAATATGCTGGAGGTATAGAACTGCCGCTCATGAGAAGTCCTAGAATAAATGTTGGTCTCAGTTCAGTTTGGAGAATCCACTCCTTTTTTTTTAACCCCAGTATAGCCGGATCTCATTTTAATCTTGATTGTCTACAGTACAATGATGACCTTATTCTATGGGCTGCCGGAATCACATTTCGTCAATCGGAGAACATGAGGTCAGGCTTTGTCACCCTGGACAGTGGTGGAAACCAAAGTTCACTTGTATTCCAAAGACGAACCTTTCCTGAATTCTCTGAACACACGGAAGTTTTCTTGGTGACGTTTCCTGTAGACTGAGTGCCTTTTGGAAATTTGCTGTTTAATTAACGTATTACTTTTGGGGAAAAAAAAAAAAACACACACTTATGGCAGTTATATTTTAGCGTGGTGCTGATTGGCCATGTGTGTTCCTACACAGGGAAACCCCCCAACAGGGCGCCCGCTGCTGGGCTCATCAGGAATGCCCCCTCGGCTTCCCCGCCGTCACGTTTCGGTCCCTCTGGCGCGGCGGAGCTCCCGCCTGGGTGAGGCTGCTTTCTCGTCTGCTCCGCTACCATGGCGACACGGGGCTGCTGGGGCCCCCAGTGTCGGCAGGCAGGACGGATGCGTGGGGCGTTCTGGGTAACGGGCTGAGAAGCTCGATCGGCAAGAAGGGGCCTCGATGTCGTACATTCAACCCCATCGGTTCACCTCCACTGCTTCAGTAAATATCCACTCATAGAAATGCATGAATCATGAAATATTAAGCAGTATTACTTCTTATGAGTGAGGGTTTCTACTAAGCAGTCCAGTAATTATTTTATCTGCAATTCTGTCGTCATTTACACCGAAGGAATTGTGCTGAAAGTGTTTAGGACTGATCTGAGACCTGCCTTTTTTATTTAGATGATATTGGAGCAAAATGACGATTCATAAACCATTTGCACCGTTTCCGCAAAATCAGGGTGTTGTTCAAGCTCACACTGAGGTTAGGAAGAACAGTGTCATTTTGTTTGCCGTTCTGCACATTTGTGGTTTAGTTTTGGTTTAAACTCCAGGCCACTGTGTTCTCCCGGCCCGCTGAGGACCACACCTGAGATTGGAACTAACAGCAGGAGAGTGAATTATGCGGACAACAATTCCTTGAGGTACAGTCCTGCAACTCAGCAGCTCCACTCCCGTTCTGGAAATTCGGTCTCTTCTCCTTTGAAAAAATTTGCAGAAAGTCACGAATTACAGTACTGCGCAGAAGTCTTAGGCCATCAAAGAAAATGTTTAATGTTATTTATCTGGGTAGTAAGTGTATATTTGCTCAAAACGGAGAAACACAATTTAACATTGGATCATATGCAAATTAAGAGTAACTCAAAACAAAAATAAACAAGAATTTGTTCTGTTCTCCGAAACAGACGGCTGGATAAACACCGCTTCAGTTCCCGAACCTCTCCTCAGGGGCATCTCAGCCATTTCATGTATTTGCTGCTTAATTAATTATTTTCAGCCGTAGAAGGTGTGTTAATGGTCAACTAAAAAAATACTTGGGTATATTGCAATGGTTTCGGCAAACAGTGTGGTGACTTCAGGAGAGGTATTGTAATGGCTGGGTTGGCACACATTGATGGGCATAATATCATAGTTCAATACCAACATGAAGATCCTTTGAATGTCATTTTCTTTTGTAGCCCAAGACTTTTGCACAGTACTTTAGGAAAATGAAATGACGCTTCATGAACAATTTGCTGTATATTTTGACACTAGATGGTGCTCTTTGTTCAATAAAAAGGGCACAAAGTATACCCTAGCATAAACCAAGAGCACCATCTAGTGGGGGCAAAAAATACAGCAAGTGGTTCATGAGGCTTCATTTTGCCCGACTCGAGCAAATTCTTTTCTGGACACTGTTCTCCTTCATGTGTAAACGCCATATGTGACAATTCGGCTGTCCTTCCTCTTAATAATGTCACAGTGATGGGAAGACATTTACTTGTCTCGGATATACTTTAAAGAGCGATTGTATGTTCCATTTGTTTATTCCAGAAATGAAGTTCCGCCTGACTTAGAGGACCAGGATGGGTCTCGAAGGCAGTGGTCTAAGTTCTGCCACGAGTGTGGGGCAAAATTCCCAGTGGAATGGGCCAAGTTCTGCTGTGAGTGTGGTGTGGCAAGGCTGCGGGTCTGACCCCCATCTTGATACTAGGTGCTGCATGTAGACCTGCTTTTAGGCCCATCCAAGGACAGGAGATGCAGAATTAAGGTGCCAGCATAATGACATTTATGCTATTTGATAAACCAGTGCCCCCTGCAGGGAGTCCCCTGCCTTGTGCTCTTTGATGAACCAGCGCCCCCTGCAGGGTGTCCCCTGCCCTGTGCTTCCTGGGACACCCTCCCATTCTAACAGTATAGGATATATGACCCTAAAATGTTTCTAATATCATTTACTGATTATTTTTGTGCTTGTCCTTAACAGACACTTTACTAACCCAGGGTGGGTTATAGGAGAGTGGCAGTGAATGTGTACAAAAAGGGGATCATATCACATGTTCACATGCCAACCAAGGCCTCTGCATTTTGCACTTTCACCGAGCTGGCTGTGTTTGAAGCGTACATATATACTTGAATTCATGAATGGTGGCCTCTTCTGAATAAGTAAATGAAAAAATATTTTTAAAGGGCTGGAGCAGCGGCTATTTTCAGACAACTTAAATGTTAAATAAAGTATTCAAACTGAGAACTTGGTGAATATGACTTCCATTATTTTATTCTTGCAAATTATTAGTAGGTCCTGAACCAGTTGAGTATTTACTAATCCATCCTTGATGCTAGTCTAAGTGTGATTTATTATTTTTTTTTTTTACATTTTCATTTCACCTCTGTGGTTGAGGAGCAGATGCCCATTTCTCTTACCCACAGCTCTGAACCATAAAAGGGGGCAGAATACTGGTGAGCAAGCCTTACCGAAATTAGACGTTCCTTGTTCGCCTTGAAAGGTAGCGGAGGGCTCCTTCATGAACACCGTTCATTAAAGATGTGTGTAGTGGTAGTTATCATCTCTGTCAGCAGGTGGCAGTGTTGCTTCATCGTTCCGCTGGCCTTCTCCGCGGAGCCTGGATGCATGTTTACACGGGATTGATCTGGGTGCGCTCCCCTTTCTCTGTCTTGCTGCCAGAAGACTTCATCAGGCACACGAGAAAGGGTCTGGACCCAAGCAGGGGGCCAGGCCAGCGGGCTGGATGTCAAACCCGCCTTGAACTCAAATGTTACCTGGGTAGGTTTTCACTCCAAGCCCCACCCCCCCTCCGCCGCAGATAGCTGACATCTTTATAATGTGCTGTACTGCATCTGAGACCACAGAACCCAGTCACATCAAAGAGAAGCTGGCTATTTAACCCAAAGTGTCCTGTATTGACGGGGAACGTCCCAGCCAGTGCGACACCCGGGCTGCTGTTTCCATCCTGCGCTTTGAAGCTCACAGGACTACGCGTGAGGAATTCGCATTGTCTCCCCGTGTTGGGGTCCGTTTTCTCTGGTCACCTCCCACGGTGCCAAGAACTCCGTATGCTGTCCTTAGGAATGTGTGGGTGTGTGTTTTTGTGCTCGTTACCGTGGACTGACGCCCCCTTCAGGATGCACCCGTGCCCTGAACACTGTCTTTCCTGGGACAGCCTCATGTGACCCAGGTATTGGATGTTCATCCCTCCATGCCTCCATCTTCCTACCTCTTATCCTGATCCAGAAACCCAGAGCCTGTCCCAAGCAGCATCACTGGGTAGGCGGTTGATAAACGGATGGATGGATGGATGGAAGGAAGAATGTTTCTTTGTTTTTTAGGTAGATAGCAGCTGGAAGGAGATGTATACGTCCACCTTACGTAGCTCGTTATCCAGTACAAGGTCGCGGCTGGAAGTGAATTTTTCATCTCCATAATTAATTACGCTTTAGTGCGATGAAGAACCTTGTGCCCCTTCACATGATAACTGGAAGTGGAAGATGGATGTACGATCCTAGCATAGGTCATAACATTTTTTTGCCACTAGAGGGCAGCGAAAATTGTCATCGTTTGCGATGGAAAAAGAAAACGAACTTTTAAAAATATACATTACGAAGAAAAGACCATTTTTAAAGAAAGGAAATCTAGTTGTATATTTACTGTAGTTATAAAACGGGAAATTTTAGTTTCTTGAGCGTATGATTGGTTACTTTAAAAAAACAAAATACTGTTGTCTGTAGGAGACGATAGGGAATTTGTTTTTGCCCGGATATACATTTTAACTATTAATATTCCTCACCCCTTGTCTGGCTAACAGGGGACTAGGCTCCGGAATTTGGAGAGTTAAAGGCAAATCTAATCGTATGAGTGCTGCGAGAGGAGCCGAGATGAGCTTTGAAACATGCCCTCGGCCAGTACGAGGGAATAATCTCGTACGTTTTTCTCCACGGCGATTGCAGTATCTTCCTAGCCACAGATCAAAGCATTCCTGCCTATTAAAATGTACAAGGTCTAGGGTGTGTGTATATATATATAGCACTCTTTATTCCCTTCACTTCCCACGCCAGGTTTCTGACTGGTAAACCGTGACAGGTAATATAAAGATGCCTGAATGCATTTAATTAAAACGTTTATGCTCATCTGATAAGGAATTCAACTGTTTATTTACATCACATGCATGTCTCTTCTGCGATTGATCCTGACTCGATTGCGCGTGGGTGCCAAAACAACGAGCCTTTCATTTTTTTTAATCCCTCATTCAGGGTCCGAAGCGAAATTTGTTTGCTCCACATCCCAGGAGGTGTCCATTGATCTGCTTGGGGGTCCCGGTTCTAATGAGCTACGGGGATCGGTGCCCCCGGTTCGGAAAGCTGGGGCACGAACCGCTCTCCTTCGTACCGCGGGAATAACGAGCGCTTCGTTTTAATTATGTTCCTCTCTCACAACAACATTTATTTCACTCGATATCATTGACGATGCCTTTGTGTTCCATTTCCTTTCCGTCCAGGGTGACTTGTCCTGCAGTGCCAAAGTGCCTAAATTCGGCGCATAATTCAATGCAGCACAATAACAGCGGAGTAAGAAATCAGCTGAGCCAGTTCCATGACGCTTCGCTTGGTGCGCGTCACACTAAAGATTCAACTGCGTATTTTAATCAGTTTTAAATGACATCGCATTACCGAGACCAAATAAACAAAGAGACAATGTTCTGGGGAGTTTTGAGAGAGCCGCAGGGAGACGAAAGGTTCACTGACTGGTAAATGATAAAACACAAGTAGAGTGCTGGTTTGGAGGACGCCAAGCGTTCAGGGATCCTCTCACGTGAAATCTATCGACGATCTTTCCATTTGGCGTTTCCTATGGTTTTGTGCCATTTTAGTGTCCCAGACTGAACTGCAGTTATGGGTCCAAAGCGCAGTGGTTCTATCGGCCAACTGCATTTCCTCCCATCGATCCAACAACACACGCATCTACCTGTCAGACACGACCGTTTTATCCCGCTGTACGGCTATAGGTGTGGATGCTGATTGGGTGGAGGACCTGGGCTACTTATGACGACCCGGTGGCACCACAACACAGGACAGTGCAAACGTAGCCGTCTGCCGGGCGGCATGTGGGTTTTAAATTATTACTTTTTAAAAAGAAGCAGAGCGTTTGCCTTTTCCTCAAACAAGACCTTCCCGAATCTGCTTGATCAGCATCCATTTGCTAGGATCCCAGCTTCAGTCAGCGATCCGACGCTAACTAGTAATGCGGGAGATCACAAAGAAAGCGCGTCACTCTTCACAGCTACGCCCCATCGACTAACCTCAAGCTACATTTTGGCACATTTCCACCATTCTGTCAAAAAAATGTGTAATTTTCCTCCGGGAAATAGTCCGCAGTTGTGGCCTCCGGGTCCTGTGACCCATCAGAGGCGAGTCGGGGGGGAGGGGGGGTCCCTTACTATTTCACCCTGGAATGCTCCAGACGGTTTATCTCCGGCCCCTCCCCCGCAGTGCCCCCCTCCCCCCTTCCTCACGGACGCCGCCGCTTTCAGCCCCCCGGCTGGATCACCGACGCCAAGGGCTCTTCACGGGTTCACAGCCATTATGCCCCCCTATTTCCCCCTGAAAAATAGCCCTCTCTCCGCACTAACATGGGCCATTTCCTATCACCTGAAGCATCGCGGGCCGCTGTGATCATATCGCTCTCACTTGAGCCCCGTGACAGGAATACACCCTGCCATTTACACTATTATCTTTCAGATGTTGTTTCTTTCCCTGGCAGGTGTTTGTGTTTTTAAAATGTAGCAAGAACCACGGCTACTCTGACTCATAATAATCCAGCCAATAACAATGATATTGTTAATTAATAACTAATTAACTATCCTTATTGATCCTGCCCCACGTGGATAATTGTAACGATCATTTAATTTGTAGGCCGCTACCAGGCTCCTCTTTCTGGTGTCCTGGGTGGCGTCTGTTACTGTCTTGCCCTTGTTATAAGCCTCTTAGTTTATTCAGCAAACACATTACCTTAAGGAAGTGTACTTTAGGGGATTAGGGACTTGTGCGACTTCTTGTTTTGTCATGTTATTAATTTGTTTCCTTCTTATTGTGCCTATGGCTGTCACTCCCTTGTTAAATTGTGGCAGCAATTATTATTAGTTTGATGTTTATTCCCTAATATTAAGATACAGCAATTCTGGTTACTCAGTAGCATTTTTGCGTCAGACCACCGCGGTTGGGGGTTTGTAGCCCAGCTGTGATCTGTGTGTGGAGCTTGTATGTCCCCCTGGTGTTCTGTAGTTTACCGGTAGCTATAGTGTGGTTTTCTTCCCACACTCCAAAGACATGCAGTTATGTGATGTGTTAGTGTGTTCGCGTGTTAGTGTGCTCGCGTGTTAGTGTGCTCGCGTGTTAGTGTGTTCGCGTGTTAGTGTGTTCGCGTGTTAGTGTGTTAGTGTGCTCGCGTGTTAGTGTGTTCGCGTGTTAGTGTGCTCGCGTGTTAGTGTGTTCGCGTGCACCGAACTTCACTGGTATTCCGTCACGGTATTCCATCCTGCCTTGCGCCATGCTATCTGAGACACGTTCCAGCATCCAACAGTGAACCAGCGAAGAGGCTGAAAATAAATGGATGTGCAAATTAAAAATAAATTAGACAGAAAACTGATTTGCGTGAAAACCAACAATAAAAACTCGGTGACCCACAGACTCAGTCCAAGAGTGTCTGTTATGATATATAGTCCACATTTCTCCATGAGAAATAAATCTGTACGGCTCAAATTCATCCATCCATCCATTTTCCAATCCGCTTATCCTACTGGGTCGCGGGGGGTCCGGAGCCTATCCCGGAAGCAACGGGCACGAGGCAGGGAACAACCCTGGACAGGGGGCCAGTCTATCGCAAGGCTCAAATTAAGATTACTGGTAAATTAATAATGTTATATGATGCACCCCCAGTCTCCAGTCATCCATTTGACATCAATTGTTTGGTTCTGTTTTTCATGAACATATATAAAAACTTTACATGTATCTCAAATTTCCCAAATGTATGCATAATGGGTCAGTGTTAGACTATCTATTTATAGGCCTACAGGTCAGAAATGTCTGCATGGCTATAATATGGGTTATAAAAAAATATTTTGTTGTAAAACCAGTGTCTTACAGCAGTGCATAGCATGATAACCATCGTTCCCTTCAAATCGCTTCTTAAAACGTACGATAAACACTATTTGATGAAAATGTCCGCCCTGACACCTAGTCTAGATAAACCGGTAAACCAGACGCACGTGACTGCCAAATCAGCTACACAAAATACCATGAATCGCTGCGCTCATTTATAGAGTCCTTTCGTCAGTTTGTCAGATAAATTGAAGCAAACACGCAAAAAAAAAAAGTCCATCAAAGAATCAAGAGAAGTGACAAACGGAGAGATAACGCCGCTGGATCCCCAGCGGATGAGGAGAGCGAGAGTGAAATCAGGGGCACTCAGACCCAGCTAACCCCCTGGAGGCCGACTGACATTTCCTCCGCCCACAAATAACAGTGATGAAACGCTTGAAGGGGCCGCCCGAGGGACGCTCCTTCGCATCGGGGCGCGGAAAGGGAAACGTCCGCTCCCTCGTGCAGCCGCCGCTGCCCGCTCCGTGGCGCCACTCGTGGCGGGGACCTCTTACTCAGAAAAGGATCTAGTCTGAGTGGCATTATGGAGTGGATTTATAGGAAAGGGATGTTTTCTTACTCCCAGCATCGAAATGTGGCTGCAATCGAGCAAGTCAAACTGTAATCATGTGTTCATTTGCCTACTTACAACAAATGACGTGCATTATTCCAGTCCACCAAGTCAGAGTAATATATCACTGCTACTGGGAAAAGCAATAAACATTTTAGCGGAAGTAGGTCACATTTTAAAGCACCGTCTAATGCATTTTCTTTTGCTGTTTATCTGGCCATGTCAGTACATGTTGTAACATAGACCGGCATTATTATGCATCACCCTGTTTCCGGCTACGCCGGGGCATTACGATTCTCCTGCAGCTCCCGTCCTAACAGATGAGGCAGAAAAACGGGGCTGGGCTTGAGCTGATTGCATTTGCCATGCAGATGTGTGAGCTGCGGTGAGGCTTGCTAATCGCTCTGATAGGAAGCCTATCTTGATGTCACGGGGCGGGAAGGTATCGGTCACTAACATGTTTAGCCAGCTGCTGTTATGAGAGAGGAGCGTCACGGGAACTTAATGGAAATGTCGGTCGTTGCAGTGGCAGCCTCATCTCAAGACTGGTAATGTCCATCCCACCGAAGCCAGGTTTATAATTTACTGGGTCATTGTTAATTTATCTCGCCATTACGACGTACGCGTTCGCAAACGTATCTCTGGTATTGCTCATAACTTGACACATTCGTATATATGATATGCAATGGTGTGAGAAAATGCGAAAATACCCCCCCCCCCACCACTGCAAGGTTAGTCAGACCTTCCAGTTCAGTATCTGCATTTATTTGCTTATATTACTTAAGCTTTAACTTCAACAAATACTATGTTTACATAGGCTATATTAAATCGCTACAGCACTGACATGGCGGTTCACAGGGTAATATGGCGTCACTGGCCGTCACATGTCGTTTGGATGTGTGTGTGTGTGTGTGTGTGTTAGAACGGTGATGTTAAAAACCTCACTGCTGAATCCTTATGTGCTTTCCTAGTGCAAATAACTATCTGAACACAAGTCAGTATGAACTAAACACCTATAGGCCTAAGTAAAATGTCTGTAGTAGGCCTTCAATATCACTGACTGCGGGAAGAAGCACAATAAGCTGCTTGAAGGCTGTCATTGACATAAATCGTGAGGTTATGAAAGCGGGCGCAGATATTTTGAGAGCAGGCCCTCGTCGGCTACACGCACACATTACAGTAAAGCTCTTGAACAACGTGACATAATTTTTATTACCCAATCCAACACCTGTCCGCTTTCTTAATACAGGGATAATGCATCTAAACAAAGGATATTGAGTGTGTATTGAAATCAAACTGTTTAAAGGTCTCAGAGATCCTTATTCTTTAGTTCAAAACCTTTTAAGATCAGACCCAATAACAGCACAGGCTTTCTTTTAGGTACTGTAATTATTGTCTTCTATTACGTGTCTGTGTGTGGGCGTTGGTTGAACCTCCCGAGTGAAAATCTTTTTCACAATCTGCCGGTTGGTTTATCCGAGCGCTTAATTAAACCCGCCATACCTATGCCGATACATATATTTTTTGTGCGTCGGTGAGTAGAAGCGGACACGGCGGCTGAAGTCCGGCAGGAGAATAATGGCATCAGTACCAAGGAGTGTATAATCAAAAGGTGAGAGGAAGAGTAAGAGAACAGGATGAATAAAACATGCCGTTTCAACATCCCTCGCCAACTCTCCATTAAGTGCTGGCTAATAAACCACGTTGTTGTCTGGTTATTTTGAGAGTATTTCTTGAATGTGATGAACAAAGGAGATAAAAATTGCCCATTGACAACAAACACTACAAAATGCACTATAAGCAGCGCATGGTTTGTATAAAGAAGTCCTATCATACTAGTTATTTGAAATACAATTCCGCTATTGCACTTTAAACGATCTAATAATATAACGGCGCGCATCCTCGTTTTTTTCCTAGTTCAAAGGTTAAAGGATGAGAATCAAATGGTCTCACAAAAACGATGCTGAGATGCGACTAACGCTCCGCTGCACACAAAAGCTGTAGTTTTAATGTGCGGGACGCGCGTTTATAGGTAGCTAGATGAGGATCCGCAACATTAATTTGGATCGGGCGTGTAGACTGGAGGCGGCGAGTGGGCGACGGAAGCGCGCAGATGCGTGGCCGGCACCAGCCAGCAGGTGTCGCTGTTCGTGCTCCGGCGTGCCTGGGGCGCTGCTTGCGAGGAGCGCGTCCGCTCTCTGCCGCTGCTGCTGCTGCTGCCTCCGTGGCTGCGCACCGCAGTGCCCCGCTCTCCCCGCAAGCCGGCGGATGCCGCTCTGCCCCCTCGCAGTCCGCCTCCACTTTAAGGCGAACCTTTGGGGCATGACAGTGCGACCCGACTCTGTTTGAATATCGGAGAGAAAGAAAAGGGGAGTGTAAAGGAGAGAGAGCGTGCTTCCTGCCTCTGGATATTATTTGGTAAGTGCAATGTCATTCCAGTCGCTTTTATTCTCCCGACCTGCTCTGCACGGTGGACGCATTTATCTTTTGTTTAAAGAGGGCTTTCCCATTTTTGCATCTTAATTAGAGGCATTACGAGTTTTTTTTTGTCTTGCTTGCGTGATGCGCACCGCATTTTAAGTGACAGGAGCCGTCTTTGGCTTTATTGGCGGTGATTGAGTATAAATCCGAACTGTACAGCGAGCAGTTTGATGCTGATCCTTCATACGAGGCAGGTTTCACCACTTTTCCTGCCTAGTGACCTAAATTTTTTTTTTCCGCCCAGGTCTTCGCTGGTTTTTTACTGTATATCGCGAATTGCCTTTGTGTCTGTGTCAAGGAATGATATCTATTAAAACGGATATAGTTTTGTAAAGGTGGATTGAAACGCTATATTACGGTTGTATATAATTAATGATTTGGCGAGGAGAAGCATCTCCATTTCCCATCTCTCTTTTTTCTCTCTCTAGTGTGTTTGAATCGATCGCCTTTGAATGAATTGATCAGACAGGAACTGGTTTATTGTAAGGGCACTGCGTATTATATTCTAGCAGCGTTTTAATGCATAGCAGCGCGATACAGATGTTACAGCTAGTGTAAAAGCGACGTTAATGCCATTACGTGTTCTGTATCTTACCGTAGATCTAGCTTTGCGATTGGCCAAAAATACGGACTGCGTTGATATGAATAATACTGCATGCACCATGTAGTATATTTAAGTTTAGTATGTGGGTGTTTTATTTCTCTGATTTTTCTGTCGATTTGCAGTTATCAGGCTAATGAATGTAAATACTGAAGCGATGGAATTTCTGTTTAGATCTGTCCAGATTATTTTCTTTTTGAGTTGCACGTTGTCTAAATGGAGGTAGCTCGTGCCTGTGTTGAATCCGATATCTATCCAAATGTATCCATATACGTAATTTTAGTATCGGCACAGAGATATGTGAGGCCTATCGGAGAGTGATCTGTAAATGTGGAACAAAAGCGTTTTGAACGGATGCTGTGGTGTTTCTATAAATGACATCCTGCATAATACACGTTTGTGGAGTGACTGACGTGTCGTCCGTGATTTTTATAATTCGCCCAGAAATATGCCGTGACCAGTTTACCCAAACATAAATATGTGTGTTTTTCGTGATTCACACGTGCGATAAGCGCGATATTCCAGGGACCTGTATGTGAAGGATGGAGTGTCGTACTGCCCCAAACACACTGATGACCCACTTCTGAAGAGCCATATGTATCCCTGCGTGGACGTGCAGCCAACAAGAGTGTAGCTGCTGAGATAATCAAGATGCTGCCCGTAATATTTTTCTTAACGAATTACAGCGGAGCGTAAAACACGCAATATATACTGGACCATATCTTTCAATCTAGTTAATTCCTTTCTTATACTCAGTTTCTCCTTTTTCTTTGTTTTGCACAAGTTTTCCCTCCAGATGTAAGAGAACAGCGAAAATTACTTATATACTTTGAGAAAAACACAATCGCATTAGTAATTAGACTGATTCTCCTGTCTAATCACTGTCACCTCGGGGCTGAACTGTTCCAGAGTGTCTCAGGAGATGTGTTCGGTACCTACTCCTGCTACTGACATTATTCTGCTAGTCAGCCAGCCTGCTAATCCAACCAATTACATTGGTTGAGAAAAGGTGTTTTTCCCCCCACTTGTGATTGCAGTGGGGCTGCTACAATGTTAATTAATGTCATTTCTATTTTCAATTGCCCATTATGTTTGTCATTGTAAAAGCCAATTTTATTTACCATTAGTAATTACCAAGTTTTTCTTTTAAAAATATGTTTGCCGTTTGGTTGTTCTTTATACAGAATATAACTTCTGTTCTTTCGTATTTATAGGTCGATATTCAGCCAAAGCACATCAGATTGTGCATCTTTCTCAAGCTTAATGAAGTATGACATTTAACATTCGACACAACTTTAGACACCTCTTCCTATCTTGTTGCGCACATTTGCATCTCTAAAAGCATTAGTGCACTACGTTACTGTGGCGATATCCCTAATCGGTCCTGGTCATTTCCAAGGTGAAAATACCATGCGGTGCAATTTAGAAATCTCCATATATCTGTATATTGTGAAGCAGTAAACCTTACTAGCAATTGGCTGAATGCGCACCACAGCTCCAAGGCAGTAGACCAGTTAAGGGAACCTGTAAGTATGAGGGTCCGTGTGGAGATCCGAATTAGTCCATTGACAAAAGGCATCAATAAATTATTACAGGTACTTATGAGTGCGGACAAATTTCTATCGTTCGAATATACTGAATTTACGATACGATACGGTATTTCGCCACGCGGCTTTCAAAGACACTTCGGAAATTAGGAAGAGGATTATTAAGCCAGTTGCACCTCTAGATTCGGCTGTGAAGCAGAATTTGAACCCTCAGGACCAGATAATGTATGTAAAAATGCATTTTTATAATCGCAGTGGCTGTAATCCCTTGGCGGAAAGAAAAAATGGATGCATGCTGAGAAATGTCACTGGCCGCTGCGCTGAGCTGCCCGGCTCAGTGTTATTCATGCCTGTGGCGCTCGGTGTCACAAAGATCAGCAAAAAGGAAAATAAAACCAGTAAACATCGCTGAGAGTAACTGGGAAATTACAAATCTTTGCAGACTCCTCTGAAGTTCTTTGTCTTAAGCAAATGTCCATGAGAAGTACAAAAATAGTTCCATCTGCTCAATTTTTGCTCTGCTAATTATATGTCTTTTCCCCTAACTTCTATGTTAGCACCGGTGCTCGTGGTCATCCAATCAGCAGGCTATCGCTATAAGCCTCATCCAATCAGCAAGCTATCACTATAAGCGTCGTCCAATCAGCAAGCTGTCACTGTAGGTGCCACCCCAGTGCTCAAATGAAGAGAACCTAACCTGGAGCAGGTACTAAAGAAGGGTTCTGGAACTGTCTCTGAGGAACTCCAGTCGGACTGCAGCGTGAACACAAAAAAATCCCTGGTTCTAGAAAAAAGGTTCTGGTTCCCATAAAAGGTTCTTGCAGCGTGTATAGACCGAGTGTGATGTTCGTACCAAGCCCCCCGGTAAAGCTTATTTTTATTAATAAACGTGAAACACAACAAGGTGACAATAGATCATCATTTTATCATTAGTCAAGCTCACTGACATGAGCACAGCGGATGTTATACAATTGCATTTAAATTAACAATATGGGCAAGTGTGCAGATTTAATTTTACTGATGTTAATTACCATGCATGGGCATGTGAAAAGCCTGACTACCCTCGATGAATGAAACGGAAGAATCGGCAATGATAACAATCAGTTACGAGCAAAATAAATAGGAAAAAAAAGTCGGAACAGGATATGAGGAGAGTAAAGGGACAAAAAAGCTATTCAGGGTGTTGCTGTTGACTTTGGGGAACAAGCAGGACTGTTCACAGTAAGTCATAGGCGAAACGGCTCAGCCTATTAATGAGTGCAGCAGGGACGGCGATCGATCCGCAGCGAGACATGTGGCAGACTTTTTATTTCAGATGGGGCGGACATTCTAAACCTCAGACGGCGAAAAAGGATGACAAAGATATTGGCGCTGACCGTGACACATGCTGTGCGCGCACTTTCATCAGATCTGATAACCTCAAGATGTGATGAAACACTATGAAAGGAAAAGCCATTGGATGGGCGTTGAGCATTAACCTTTGGCTTTGGAAGATTTACATCTCTACCTCTGTGTACAGATATGGGTCTGCAGAACAAAAAGGATTGAATGTGTTACTTGTATTTAACCTAATTTCCCAGACTGAAACTGTAACGGGCTTTATTTCTGCTGCTCACTACTGAATGCATAAATATAGATAAGAGAAATGCACACAGATTTGACCAGTGTGTACACTTAGTTTCGGGAATACTGGGTCTCTGTTTTATGGAGGAGGAGGGTGAGGTCGACCGATCCAAGATCTTCCGCCTCTGATATTTCAGTCCCCAACTGAAGGCTGTTTCCTCTGCAGTGTTGCAATCTGCTGCAAGTCTGTAACAAGATGTATCGATTTTAAATTAAATTTTTAATATCGGTGTCAGACATTGAGTCTGTTTCCCAAAACTGTTGAAATCTATGATTCTACGAAGCAAAAACACCAGTAGCAATGGGCATTCTGCTCCTCCGAAGTTCTGTGAGACGTGTGTACACGCACACCATTGGAAGTAAATTAGATTTTCCGGACTGTCAGAGACACAAATGAGTGTGTACAGTAATAATATTCTGAGTACTGTTCAGCGGTTTGTCTGTCATATGGGGGCCCATTCCACATATTGATGCCCCAGTCATGCCAATCTGATTGGCTGCTTGTCCTGTCCTGTCCAGGGGACAGCCAATGGAGTCGTGCGGAGGCAGATACCAGCTTCCAGTCAGGCGTAGAACCGTCGACTGCCAGCAAGGAGAACCCGCACGCTCTTAATGTTCTCCTTGTCTTCTTGCTTTCGTCCCTCATCGTCACGTGTTTGACTTTCCTTAGGATAACAGTTTGACATTTTGACTCGCATGATTGTTAAAACCGGCACCGAAGGCCTGGACTCCTACCCCAGACCCCACATCTGGCTAGTGGATGAATCAGTGGTTCAGTGAGGAGTCCTGTCAGACACCAGGTACTTTCAGCGGGGAGCTGGAGAGACTGGCTATTGATCAGGAGTGGAGAGTTGGCAGGGACTCACTAGGGGGGGGGCAGGCGACTTCCGGAGTCCTGTCTGCATGAATGGGCTCCCTTCGAATCGCAGGAGGCTGTTTTGGCTGGGGGGGGGGGGGGGTTGGTGGCCGCCGCCTTTTCCGCCGCCTCACCAAAACCCAAAATTTGTACCCCACCCCACCAAAACCACCTTTTGTAGCGTCCAA
>JAABNY020000125.1:0-12627 GCA_015164015.2 Brevimyrus niger
GGAAGCTCTGTGCACAGTGAAGCGGGTGACTCGGCAGCTCTGTGCACAGTGAAGCGGGTGACTCGGAAGCTCTGTGCTCAGTGAAGCGGGTGACTCGGAAGCTCTGTGCACAGTGAAGCGGGTGACTCAGAAGATCCGTGCACAGGGAATCCAGAAAGAGTTCCCCTCCAAATTTAATAAAGTTCATTCATAAACTCTGGATAGACACCAGCCTTATTAAATAGTTACTGAAAATGATTAGATTCTTGGATTATTGGCTGTTTATTAATGCATATTGCTGGATATTGTCTTACAGAAGGTCCCATAAGAACAGCGGTGAGATCATTTGTTAGCTGGCTCTGAGTCTTTTACACAGAAAGGGATGTAGACCAGCACTCTCTTTTTTGTCATTGTCTCGCATATTTATCACGTGAGCATGCAGTCTGCTCCTATCTCAGTTACACGCAGGTGTGTGTCTGAGCGTGGAGGTCAGTCCTTTCCAGAGGCTTCCGTTCTATGAAGGCAACTAATGGCAACTGAACAGAAATGCAAAAAAGCCGATAGGTAAGAATGTCAAACAGCCACTTCACTTGATTGGTTCATTTGTGCACCTCTAGCAGATAATGACAGATCTTAATTATTATTAATCAGCCATTCAGCTACTTAATTTAGCTTATTCCCCAGAATAATTTTATTAATCATAGAAATGCATTACATTATTTTATGAAAGAAATGATGAGCGGAAGAGTAGCGACCTGAAGTGACCTTTATCTAAAGGTGAGGGTTAGATGATCATCATATTTTTCTCCTCATGAGAATGTCACCTGCATCGGTGTTGGGTCTTATACTGACTGGCAAGCAGCTGAGGACTGCAATGTGGTTGGGCTACGAAGAACGAAGTCCTACGAAGGGCTGTTGATGTGCCCAAAAGGCCTATAGGTATAGAGGTTTGAAACTGAACGTGAGGTGGCTTTCTTGAATCCTGATTGGTTGGAGTGTCAAAAGCTTTCAGTTTCCAGCTGATTTAAGCCAATGGTAGCTAGCCTGTGATTGACAGCACATTATACAGCAAAGGCCTACCTGAAGGCCTCATTTGGCTGCAGGGGAATCCCGCATGATGTCATGGTCCAGGACAGCCTAACGGGGAGGGGGCCAAAGACTCGAATAGCACCCCCAGATCAGCGGAATCACAGGACTGATGCCACGAGACCCCATGTCACCCCCCTGGGCATAGCAAACACATGGTGGCACATGTGTAAAAATAGCACTACAGTGCCCCCACCCAGCAATCATCAGCCCCTACCGCCCCTCCCGCCACCTCCCTCTCGCAGCGTCCAATAAGAGCACACGATAATAAACCCTGTTTTCCTGGCTTTACCGGCAGGTAACCTCAGGGGACACACCCCCGAGTAGCTTCCCGTCTGGCCTTCACTTTGCCCCCCCAGGAATGAAAGGGCAGTTGTGTACCAGCAGGGTGATGGGCGAGGGCAGTCAGCAAGACAAGATCCTTATTATTAAAAAATAGTAACTGCTTGATGTCAGGCTTTGAGGTGTCACTGGTGATTACACTCTGCTCGTTTTGGGAGCAAGGTGTTAATTTTCCTGATGGGACGTCACTCCCGATCTTACTGATTTGGGATGAGGTACAATATGCCGCTTTTCACCAAGAAACATCATTCCCCGTGTTCCGTTCAGACGCACAGCTGTCTGCCCCGCTCCTGAAAAGGCTGCCTTTGAGCGTCGGTCCAACTTCAGGGGCACTGGAAAGCTCCTCGGAGATTTTAATTCATCATCACGTGTCCCTGCGCTGGACAATGAGAGCCTCCTTTGTGCCATCAGTGAATGCCGGCTTCTGACGCGATTGTCTGGGGTCATGAACAACAGACCCTCATTCACAGATCATTCTTGCTCAGCATGGCATTTTCGCACTGGATCGGAGCCTGAGACGGCAAGCTGGGAGCCGGTGGTCCTTGAGAACAGGAATGGCGCACCGCAGTCATGTGACGGCGTTTCCCGCTTAAGTAGGTATCTGGTTCACCAGCCATTGCCGTCTGATCTACAATTGGGTCAGAATGAGCTTCATTAGTACTTGGGCTGGAGGCTTCTGGGAAAAACCACCTTGCTGCTGGGAGTTACACTCTTTGGCCAGTAGGGGTCACTTTCTGCTGTGGGTGGCCCCTTTCTGATACGATTGCCCTCAGCTGACTGAGCTCTTTGAAAGTGGGGGCAAGGGGGGGGGGGGCTAACCCCACATTCCAGGCCCACTGGAAACACGAGCCGCATCGGTAAAAACGAACCGACTGAATAATTTCATACCCCGCCGTCCAAAAAGTTGGTTTCTGGCTGAAACAGCTAAGCCACATCACCCAGGAGGAAGGCGGCGCACATTGATGGGGGCATGTTATACTGCTAATGAAAATGATGAATGAGCACCATTATCCCAGTGACTGTCAAGCCTCCATGAAAATCGGTTTTCAGCCACACACACAAACAGCTTCTGCAGCTCTCCCCCCAGGTGACTGGTCAGCAGCAGCAGCCCTGAGCTTTGGGCTGCACTCATACTAGTCACCCATTGGCTGCTTGTCACCATGACATCACGAGACTCCGCCCCATTCCCCCGATGTTGCCTATACTCATTTACCCAGACACGCATACACACACAGAGCCGTGTCCCCCGTCACCGCAGAGCCAGACACAAGACACACGCATCTGTGAGAGACACACGCATCTGTGAGAGACACACGCATCTGTGAGAGACACACGCTCCCCCGTTTCAGGAAATCACTGTCACTCACAAATCACAAATCAATGTCAGGGCCGTAGGCATTAGAGCTTTACCTTCATATTTTTTAAAAATGCTTAAATGACAGCTACGGTTCAGTATTTTGAAAATGAGCATTTTCAGTAAACGCTCCCCCAATCCCGCCAGCTTTTCCCAAAGCCACTTCCTCTGGGAATCTACCTTAAGGATGGTTTTCCGTTCCCTGCTAGATAATCCCAGTTTGCTGGATCCACATCCGCTAACGGGCAAGATTAAGCCCCTCCGCAGGAAAGCAAGCGGGTGGGCGGCCGTCACATGATCCCGCCGCTGCAGGCTACCCCTGTTACCCCTGAAACCCCCCCCCCAGAAAATCTCTGATCTTAAAGAAGGAGACAGATCAGAACCCGGGCTAAATCTGACAGAGCTACACCTTCTCTGCGGTCTGCATCAGGAGAGGGACACTTTCTGCAATCTGGGTTCTTTTAATTGACATACACGCACAAATATGTGATAATACACATGTATGCAGGCAAACACATGGAAACGAACAATCATGCACATGTGTGCCGGCGCAAGGGCGTGGAAAAACCTCAGACAAGTGCAAGCACAAACACACAGACAGACAGACAGACAGACAGGCAAACACACACAGACACGTACGCATTAATGTGTAACTACGTCTGCCGTGACTTTCGATGTGATCAACCCCAAAGCGGAAACCCGGATGCTGTTGCCTCTTTCCTTTATAAAGACATCTCCACAAGCATGGATCCCCCCCCCCCTTCCCCATGGGCGATGATGAAAACGCCTCCCCCCGAGCCCCAAGGGTAAGACCCTTTGCCCCGGAGGCGCGAGTCAGCGTTTCGGTCCTAAATACACGGTGTGATTCGCAGTGACATCATCGCAGGCCACCTGGAACATCCCCGTCGCCTCCCAGCGAGAAGCCGTGGGAAAGTTCACGGCAGGGCCCCGCATCTCCGGCGCCGTTCCCAACAGGCAGAATTTTGGATCGTTCAGCGCTTCTGGCGTAACTCGCAGCGACTTGGCCGCACCTTTCGCCCCTCCCGTGGATCTCAGCCGCGTTAGAAACAGCGGGAAGTCCAGACGCGCCGAAGCTTCCTGATCCCGCTTAATTACAGGTGATTTACACCTCGATCGAGATTCTCTGCTCCTTCAGATGCCCTACAATTCGAGCTGTTTGGACGTTTCCCGCTTAACTGGGGAGTAACTCGCTGCTGGTTCCCAAACCTCGTGACTTCAGTTGTGCGCAGCAGACAGCACCATGGTTAAGTATATGACCAAAGTACCTGAATCGTTCTGGTTTAACATCAAGCTATATAAATGAATAATCATGTAAAGTCCCATAGGTTGATGAATGTTGAGATAAACCCAGTGCAAGCTGGCAATGAGTCAATGCCGCCTGTTGAAAGAAAACGTCCCTGCATCTCTGTGTGGTAAGAAATGGGGTCAGATTCACCCCGGCCTGCTTCACCCCAGCCTGCTTCACCCCGGCCTGCTTCACCCCGGCCTGCTTTACCCCAGCCTGCTTCACCTCAAAGAGCCAGCCTGCTTCACCCCGGCCTGCTTCACACCGGCAACCCGGCCTACTTCAACCCGGCCTGCTTTACACCAGCTCTGCTCCCAGACCTGAGAACCCCATCGCCTGAATTCCGCTGCCCCCTGCCCCCTGATAGACCTGCACGCATGGCTGGGCTCCAGCCCCTTCGCACGTGTTTTTCTGGTGTCGCTGCCCCCACATCATGTGACAACGATGCATTTCATAGCACCTTTGGGGCAGTGATGGCGCAGCGGTTAGGGAAGCGCACTTGCAGCTGAAAGACTGCTGTTCAAATCCCCAACCAGCAAGGTACCACTGAGGTACCCTGAGCAAGGCACCGGCCCCAAGCACTGCTCCCCGGGTTGCTGAATTAGCTGCCCCCTGCTAGGTCACATATGGGATAAATGCACATTTCCTTTATTGTGCGCTGTGGTGTGTCAACTCTGGTCACTTAATTCTAATTTCCATAAGAGCACCGAGGGCCCCAGGCTTAGTATCACATGAATACCTCTGAATGTTTAAGTGTGTGGCTGAGTTACAGTATCAGTGTGGGTAAAAGCAGACCCCCCCCCCATACCTAGTAACTGGGTGCAATAAGTGACACCGAGGTGAGTCCTGGGGCTGTGCTCACATTGGCCGGGGGGGGGGGGTCTGGGCGAACATGTTTGACGAGGGGCTGTCAGTTTCAGCACGGCTGTCAGTGAGGAGGAGGAGTAGTGAAGGTGAAGATCCTGACACTGGAGAGGAGAAGGCAGTGGTGTAGACTGGGAGGTGGGGAACTGGCCTGGTCATGATGGGGCCCCATGTGAGTGGTACAGCGTGTGTGTCTTTGTGGGGACTCTTAACTCCTACCCAGCCCTAACCTTAACCATAAGTAATCAAACTAAATTTGGCACTTTGAGATCTGTTTTAATAAAAAGTGTATTAGAAATGTTTTTTTATTATTATTATAATTATTATAATAATTATTATTAATAATAATAATAAATACAAGCCCATTTTTGGCTTTTTGACAGATCTTTGTGGGGACCTGAAATATAAGCCCCGCAACATGAAAATAACAAGTTTTTATTAATCCCCACAATGTAATATAAACATAATCCACACAGACACGCTGTCTCTGGATACGAGACACTTGAACGCAGCTGCCGACACAGACCGTCGCGAAGGATCAAGGGAATGAAATGTGAGGAGAGTCTGATCTGGCTGAAGCCCGCGCGCTACTTAATGACGGGCTGCCGTCCCTCTCACACATGGCTGATTACCACCCTGCCGCTCGCAGGCCCGCAGGCCGATTACATGTCAGCTATGAGTAAACACATGTAAATACATATCACACACATGTCAACACGTGTCGTCACCGGGCCGCCGCTTCTGGCATAAACATCATCCGCAGTGTGGAGTTGACGAAGTCAGGCTGGCCTTTTATGATGAACATGGGCTATTTCGCACGCGGTTCAAACAGGTCCACTGATCCCTGTAGAGGGGCATTTCCGACGTGGTTTGGCATGAAGATGATGAAGATGAAGAGCGTAGGGAGCATGGGGGGCAGCGTCTGGGGCTTGTCGACGGTCACGCACGACGGCGAGAGTCTGCACACAGAATGCAGTGATTCACCAAAACTAAACAGGGGAGTGGCTGGTATGAGCCCGTGTGACATCATTAATCTACCACCCCTGCCCCCCCCACCTGCCCCCGGACCAGCAGGGAGGCCAAACCAAGGGCCTGACAATTCTGCTTGCTTAAGAGAAAACCAGAGGGAACCGGTCTGGCCTGTGAAAAAGAGCACCGTGGTAAGGCTGGGGGTGGGGCTACTGGGGGGAAGGGGGGAGCGAGATGGGAGATTATGGGGAAGAAAACTGGAAGCGCCACACCCAGGGCGAATTACACAGCTTTTGACACTTAAGTATGTTTGACAGGATGACTCGCTGGATTGGACCTCAAACGAGGAGCGAGGACTGGGGGGAGAAGGACAAGACACAGGACAGGAGGACAGAGGAAGAGGAGGATGGGCCACGGTGGTGTGTGGTGGTGAGGAAGAGGAGGATGGGCTACGGTGGTGTGTGGCGGTGAGGAAGAGGAGGATGGGCCGCATTGGTGTGTGAAGCTGAGGAAGAGGAGGATGGGCCCCATTGGTGTGTGGTAGTGAGGAAGAGGAGGATGGGCCGCGTTGGTGTGTGGTGGTGAGGAAGCCAGCCCTGGTTTCTTGCTCTCTGACACACATCCACCAGATAGAGCTTAAAATATCATTTAATTCTACCATGAATCAAACTGCATGTTTCTAGTTCAAAAGTTCTTCGTTTTGTAGGGCCCATGAGGGGAGTTTATTACAGCTGTAACTGAGGGGAAACTGTAACCTCAACCCCCCTCCGAGGACTCATTTGAGGTTTGGAGGACGCCATCAAACACAGCAGGCGTCAGCGACGACAGGACCTGAAATGTTAAGTCACTGGGTGCGTTCGACTTGGGCTTAGGTCTGTCTGCAGCTGACGTGACATGGAGTGAGATCTGGCGGCGGCTGCAGGGGTGAGAGACCTGACTGCAATGGCAGCACTGCCAGAAGGGTGTAGATAAATCTATACAAATATCACCTGCATGCCCATTACTTCTTTTACCATAACCAACTCCTGATACAAACTATTGGCAGTGAATAAAACTATTGTGTATAGTGGCTCCGTGTAAAAAGGCAGCTGCCAGGACAAAGATCAAATACATGTATTTGAAGGATTCAAGTTTTTATTGTCATGTACAGAGTACAATGCAATTCTTATTGAATGCCTTCTTCACAGGCTGGACGATTAAACAAATAAAGCAGCGCAACATTACAGTAACTAACAATAAATAAACCACTAACTTACATGAACTATTAGAGCATTTATGTAATTTATTTAAACTTTATTTTACCAGATAAATTAACTGAAAACCAGTTCTCACAGTTTTACGTGATATTCAGGAGAAATAGCAGATTACGCATCGGAACTGTAACTAAACTCTTCAGCCAATAAGGGCAAAGGTGTGTCGTCACAGAGGCGTTTCCAGTTTGTGCAGCCGGGTGGGAGGTGCTGCACAATCTGTCTAAAGTCATCTTTTTGCAGCATCGGCTGAAGTCGAACAAAAAGAATCTAATCATGATGCATTGCGTCAGGACCAGAATGCATTGCTTTAAGCCAGCACTGTAAGTGGCTGCATGAAGTCGAATGCACCCACTGAAACTCACTTCAAGAACATGGATCGCTACACTGCCCCCTGCTGGACTGAGCCACCACCTGCAGTGGAGTCTTGTGCTATGTCCCTCAATCACAGTTCTTGAGAGGTAGAGTCACCCATTAATGGTAATTGAGATGTCTCAATTTATTAAGTTCTAAATATGTAATTATTGGTTGTCCAGAACCCATTGTGGTTTGGCCCAGTTCCAGAAGCTTTACGAGAAAGTGTAGGTTGTTTTATTAGCTGTTAAAGCAACTCATGGGAAAGCCCCAGAGGAACAAACCAACCCACTCCCTGCAGAACCAGTTATTCAGGCAAGTGAAATAGACGCCCCAGACTGGGCCTATTTCAGCAGAAGCCCTCTAGTCGACAGGTAGCTGCTCCGTTGAGTCTGCTTTTCACTGGCCAGAAACAGCCCGACAGCGCTGATGCTGAGGCCGTCATGCGTGCGAAGCGAAATGCGACATTCAGGACACTACAGATGGCTGCTAAAGGTCACGCTCGCTAAAAATGGAACCTTCTACAATGGCTCCATTCAAGGCCAAGTTCTATGGGCTGATCCGAATTCAGTAGGCACATGTGCTAAACGGGGAATTCATCCATAGTCCCCACAAGCAGCCAGCAAAGAAGATTTTCATATGAGACGTCGCTGCAAACCCCCCCGGCCCTGAGCATAATAATTTACCCGTTCCCTCTACTCTTTTGTCATTCAATCTCACTGTTTATTTTAGTTGCCAGAGCAACGCCACTGGCTTATCGCTCACCCAGCTCCATGTGCCGGTTAATCCGCAGAGAGGGACGCTGTTCCCGTGCTTCGATGTCGACTCATGACGTAATCCACCGGGGGGCGTCGCAACGCGGCGCGGCTGCGACTCAAATCCGCCGGCAAGATGCTCCAAATGTCGACTAATTATTAAGTCAGTATTATTAAGGCTTTTGTGATGTGAAAAATGACAGGCCACTTTCAGATAAAACCCTTATCAGTGGAAAATAAAAGCCTTTCAACCACCACAGAGACGAGAGAAACCCTTCTTTTGGTAGGATGTGTTTTGACTTTTTCACAGCATTACAGCAGCGTTACGTACCATCGCCACGCTCTCTACCTCACTTCCTGTCATGTGTGTGCCAATTTTGCCCTTGAGACTAGAAACAATTACAGTCTTGTTTTTGCATGTTGCAGTTACACTTTACCTTCTACGTGCAGACTGGTCAGTACCAATGGTGGGCAAGTTCCTGTAAATCCACCAACCGCTAATTAGTGCACCTATCTTTTTCGTTAGCGGATTAGCATTTCCACTAACTTTGAAAACCGCAAGCGGACCAATTGGCTTCTGCTAAATTTAGTTCTGCTAATTATAAATCCACTAACATTTCTTTTGCAGGTAAACTGAATAAAGTGTAAAGCATTTCTAAACCCTAAAATCATACATATTTGTTTCTGTCTGTTGTAAGCTTGCCTGTACACTGTCTGACATGCTTTTGCCTGACTACATAAAAACACAAGACATGATCAGTCGATAATTATAAGGTAGTCTAGGCTAAATTTAAGTGTACAAAGATAAAGTTAAATTAAACTGGGGTAGCCTGCTTTGTGATACAGGACCCTGGTTGTATTTTCCGGGTTCTGATTGACAGAGCTATATATTAATAAAGAGCTGAGACCCTCCTTCCTAGTTCTGGGTAAAGAGAGCCATGTTTGTTGTCCCCAAGCGGCTTCACTGAAGGCAAAGTATCAGCATGGGCTAGATGTGAAACAGGCCTTCGCCAACGAAATGCCTATATCTTGCAAACAGAATATCACAGTAAGAAATGTTCAATGCAGGTTTATTCCAGAGACTCTACAGAATCCAACGATACCCAATTGGTAAGTCCTAAATATCCCCTGGTGACCACTCTACTCAAACAGATGTAGAGTTACCATGTTTGGTCAGACAAAAAAAAGCACATGTCAGAATATTAATCATTTTCACATTCACTGACCAATCAGGTAGGGCTTTCTTATGAATATTAATTAGTTTCCCATAACCACCCTATAAACCAAAAATTAGCCTCTGGGGAAACACAGACATGGGAACTTTACAGGACTTCAACCCAGTCCTGGGGGGGGGGGGGTCTCCCAACAGCCTGCCAGGAGGTCCCTGAAGACCGGCTTGGGAAACACTGACATAAGGTGCAGTGTTTGGTGATTTATGCTAATTTCAATACATTTTCAGAAATGACTGGCCGACAAAAGCCTCCCCAGGCTGTTCTAGGGTGAGCTATAACAACACAGCAGCTCCTTCTGGGGGCCATTCCTGCCCTCCCGGTCAGTCAGGAGGCACGTCCTGGTGCACAAGTCACTCTCACCGTGATCCCCTGTCACCATCACAGTCCCACAGCTCTAATTTCCGCCGAGGATTATGGCACGTAATCGGCTACAGTGTTTCGTGTAAACGACACGTGACAGAGAACCGGCATGACTCTCCACACACAGAGGTCTGCAGAGTGGTCTCGCGGGAGACAGGACGCTCCCCAGTCACACAGAGGTCTGCAGAGTGGTCTCTCGGGAGACAGGACGATCCCCAGTCACACAGAGGTCTGCAGAGTGGTCTCTCGGGAGACAGGACGCTCCCCAGTCACACAGAGGTCTGCAGAGTGGTCTCTCGGGAGACAGGACGCTCCCCAGGCACACAGAGGTCTGCAGAGTGGTCTCTCGGGAGACAGGACGCTCCCCGGTCACACAGAGGTCTGCAGAGTGGTCTCGTGGGAGACAGGACGATCCCCAGTCACACAGAGGTCTGCAGAGTGGTCTCGTGGGAGACAGGACGCTCCCCAGTCACACAGAGTGACGGTGACACGGCTGTCGTTAGCCAGGACCCGAGGTCTGTGGCAGTCAATATAATTGGCTTTGTTCCTCTGTCAAGAGGGTGGGAAACACGGAGAGTCACGCCTCAGTCTAAAATGCTGACAGTTAGCCTTCTTACACGGCGACATTTGAATGCAGGGGGAAGAGAGGGGGCGGAGCCAATGGGACGGTCTGGAATTCGGCACAGGTGCAGAAATGGAAACCAGTACAGTGAGGGTGAAAATGAGAGATCAAATGAGCAACTCTTAAGTGCTCTCTCAAGGGGGGTGCTGTGCAGGGAGAATGAATTTACTTGTGGATCTCTGCACATGGGACAGCATCCCGTACATCTGGGTACCACAGGCAGCGACCTAGACCACTGTAAAGCTTCAAAGGCTGTACATTAATTATGCCCCAAAGTCGGAGGGAGGGGGCACTGTAAAGTATTAAACTTGAACTGTCTTTGTGAAATGTTGCATAAGTGGGTCACAAAAACTGCATGTTATTCAAGTCGTTTTGGATCTAAGAGCTTGTAAAACCAAACGGAATGATGTAATACACAGAATTAATTGTCCC
Organism: Brevimyrus niger; assembly: GCA_015164015.2. Classification (NCBI taxonomy): domain Eukaryota; kingdom Metazoa; phylum Chordata; class Actinopteri; order Osteoglossiformes; family Mormyridae; genus Brevimyrus; species Brevimyrus niger. The sequence goes on from JAABNY020000125.1 coordinate 10,906, forward strand.
TGCTATGTCCATTACTCTTATAATGCCTAGATGATGAAAGCATTGTTAAAATAATAATTAAAGAAATTCTGTTCCCCTCCCACGACAAACCATTAGCTAATTGCGTTATAATGTGATATTCTGCCCTAGGCTTTCCTGACAAACAAAACTGAAAATTAGAAAAGCGAGGACGCTGTCACGGGTTGCACTCAAACAGAGAATAAACAAAATTACGGCGCTCTGCCACTTGGGATGGGCGATTTAGCCGTTACTGATTTGGCCAATGTGGGATCAGTAGTGTTTCCAGCTGAGGAAAAAGAATTAAAGACCAGAACCCACTGCTGGCTGATCTGAAAAATCTTGAGAAAACAGTTATATTATTCCCTGGGGATAATTAATTGAAGCGCTGTCTCTACGTTACAATCACGAGGCCAGCGTCGCCAAAAACACCTTCCGTACGCGATCCATTTGAAATATAAGGCAGCATGCAGCTACATTTCTAATGAAGTGCAAATACATCTCCTACTCGAATAAAAGCAAATGATTCATTAAACTCTAGGTACGTTTAAAATTGCTGCCCGTCCTGCTTAAATTAAAGGCACATCGCTGACGTCATTTGTCTGCTGCAGCGCCCGTACGCAGGACACGTCAAAAATCAAGCAAAGCAATGCCTAAAAAAAATACCCGTTTGTGAACCGTAGCCTATATAAAACTGCATAATTAATGGTATGGTCTCATACAGTTTTACATCCTTTCTGATGAGGTTAAGGTAGCTATCAGATCTCTGACACATTAAGGGGCTCCTATTTAAGCGTAATACAAGGCGTAAATAACATGAACGTTCCACCCGGGGACGTTAAAACTAAATGAGTGACTTGATATTCCGGGCGCTCCCCGAATCAGCGCTTTACACACCGCCGGTTGTTTTTTAAACGTTTATTTTAGCTCTGTGTGTTTTTTGTTTTTCGCCTCTGCTCTTCCTGGAAAAGGTTTTTCAGACGTAGCGGATCCGCCGTGCCTGCGCATCCAACGGCCCCGATCGCGCACACAGATCCCGGTACCGCGTTAATTCTGTTTGGCTGTCGCCCTGGAAACAGGCCGAGAATCCACAACTGGGGCCCTCGTGCCCGAGGGCCGCAACGAGCAGAGGATCGGCGTGACGTACTGAGCATTTCACTCAACGGTACAGCATCAGCGCTCCTGGTACCAGCTACGAGCCTGGGTTTTTAACCACAGTGCCACCTTCTGGATTGATTTTATCCCAACACCACCTCTTTAAGACGTTGAAGCGTGAGTTATGTGTCTTTAATGCCAGTTTTGTACAGCAATGTGCATTAATTAAAAGCACTGGAGCAAGTCTGTAAAAAACAACCTGTTGAGGCATAGAGAAGCTTTTTGTCTTCATCGATTGTTTGTGGATGGTCCAAATAATAATGTAAGGATATATAAAACTGCATAATTAAAGGTATGGATCTACACAGTTCATTGATTAAAAACACTATTCTGCCAAGGTCACTATGCAGAAAACTCAATAAAGTGTGTCTGGACATTATTTCTTATTATTTCTTCATCTTGAATTCTTGTGCATAAAAATCCATCCATCCATCAATCCATTTTCCAAACCGCTTATCCTACTGGGTCGCGGTGGGTCCGGAGCCTATCCCAGAAGCAACGGGCACGAGGCAGGGAACAACCCTGGACAGAGGGCCAGCCTATCACAGGGCACACTCACACACCAGTCAC
>JAABNY020000125.1:17097-27823 GCA_015164015.2 Brevimyrus niger
GTTAGCAGCCCCCCCCCCCCACCTGGGGCGTGAGCACCGGTGCCACTCGCTGCTTAGTGGCCCACTGCGCCTAATGGGCCACAGCGTCTCAGCATGGCACGAAGGGGGGGGCAGTGGGGGGGGGAGCAGCATGCCATAATGCATGAGTCCGGCGGGGGCACAGGCACAGAGAATTAGCCAGGCAGCCTACTGAAGATCTCCTAATTTGCCCTGCCTTGTGCGAAGGCATGTACGTCCGGCCAAGGGAGGGGGGGGGGGTCAGCGAGGAGATGGGGAGGGAGCTCAGACAAGCTGTTAAAGGCACCGGAATGATGTTAGGCCCTTTTACAGGATAAGAGACATGTGAAATGTGACAATGATGGACTGGACCCCCCCCCCATCCCAGCTGTGGGCTTGGAACCAAAGACAAGGGACCCAGAGGTATGGGTGGTGGAGACAGGTCTGGTGACACTCTCACCCACAGAAGACAGGTCATGTGACACTCTCACCCACAGGAGACAGGTCATGTGACACTCTCTTCCACAGGAGACAGGTCATGTGACACTCTCATCCACAGGAGACAGGTCATGTGACACTCTCATCCACAGCTGTTCCTGACCGTATGACACCGAGTTCTGCTTTTTTCCACGATGCTCGAACCCACGTCCTCTGCTGCCTTTCCTGGTGCCCCCGTGCTTGTGCCAATCTGTCCCAGTTTGGGGGGGTTTCACAAGGACCCCCACACTCATTCACAGCAGAGACGCTCAGCTCCTGGAAACCTGATATCACATCCCTGGAAACGAGAGCTAATTAACGAGTTTACAGCCAAAAGCTCCAGCTCCCCCTTGCCCCCACTAAATGGCTTCCCTCTACACTCGGGTGCTCAATTTTAGCAAGATTAATTGACTGTGAAACAGGCAGCATCTGGTAATCTCTTTATTAGCCTGTGATCGTGAAGCGACAGTGACCAGCTATCACTCCCTGGGCCCCACCACCCTTTTCGGAAACCATGGCAGCCCTCAGAAGTGCATTCTGGGTAAACTCACCTGCAGACTACAGAGGTACCTCGGTTCTCGAACTCATTAGAACTCGAATTTCTTGAAAGTCGAACAAACCAGTTTGAGCTAGAATTTGATCTGAATATCAGAAATCGAACGGTGAACGCTGGCCTAATATAAATTGTAGACACCAGGAAATAAATCATACAACAATGCAATTCTTACTTGAATGCCTTATTCACAGACTGGATGATTAACCAAATAAAGCAGTGCAACATTACAGTAATTAACAATAAATAAACCACTAACTTATGTGCACTATTAGAGCATTTATGTAATTTAGTTAAACTTTATTTTACCCAGTAAATTAACTGAAAACCAGTTCTCACTGCTTTACGTGATATTCGGGAGAAATAGCAGATTATGCATCGGCACTGCCTGGGATACAAGCGTAATGCGTGTAACTAAACTCTTCAGCCAATAAGGGCAAAGGTGTGTTGTCACGGAGGCGGTTCCAGTTTGTGTATCCGGGTGAGAGGCCGCAGTGCATCTAACTCTAATGCATTGTGTCAGGATCAGAATGCGTTGCTTTAAGCCAGCGCTGTAAGCAAGTTGAACACACCCAATGACCGGACTGGGGAAACAAACTGAGACGTGGACTTAATACAGAGGACTAATGACAACAACCAGAAACAGCTGATCACATGGGGATCCCACACAAGGTTAACGAGGGGGTGTGGCACACGGAAGGAGCAGACGATTGGGGCAGGGCAGTGGTAATGTTGGGGTAATATCTTTATCGTTTTGGAAGCCATTAAGATGCTCTTTTTGTTTTATTCAATTTATTTTGTGTCTAAGTGCTTAAAAACATATTTAGGTGTAATTTTTGGGGGCAAAACCAATTAATTGGTTTTTAATTTTTTCTTATGGGAAAAATTTGATCAGAACTCAAACTTTTTAGATTTCGATCCGAAGTCCGGAACGGATTAAGTTCGAGAACCGAGGTACCACTGTATTTTCATGTGATCTGAGATCACAGCTTCAGGTCTAAGTAGTCCAAAATGAGCATAGAATGGCAGAAAAACATTTTGAAGCACAGATACGTAAACCGTAGGGCACACCCCACCCACCGTGATGATGGTGAGGAGGAGTGACCCACTTTGCTGCCAGGAAGGAGCAGCCATGGGCTCTGAGCAAACAAGAGACGCTACAAAGCCACCACATCATTTCACCATGTCCAACACTCCCTTCTACTGTTCTTGTCGCCACGGTTACCCAGTGAGGCATCTCTCACTAAGCCAGAGACTTTACCCTCGACCAGGGCCAGTCGTCACGGCAGCATCAGCAGTATCAGCCAGCTGACTCCTGCTCCCGCTTCAGCCTTCATGCGCTCGATTGCGTTTCCTTCCTCTAGGCTGAGTCATTTTTGCTGCCAAAAAAGGGTAGATGTCTCGACCAACCAATCAAAAGAATAACTGGCGCTTAAACCAGTGACAGATGGATTACAGACCATTTGACGGGCTGCTGGTGTCTGAATGGCGGAGTCCACCTTTCAAGACAACGCCTCTTTGGATTGGCTGATTTAGGATTTCTCGATGGATTTGATTGGTCGGACTTTGTCCATATCAAAAGCATAGAGAGACTTATTGTTGTCCCTAAATTAATGAAAAGCAGGAAGACCTAAACAACTGCAAAGAGGCGACCGAGGGTCTCATTCTCTGTGTTTGACCACGTGATTCCCGGCCATCCAAGGAGATTCCCTCCCCATCAGACATTAGGCAATCCGCTGGAATGCTGCAATCATCCCGGGAGACTGGAGGTGTTACTTCGGCCACCCTGCTTTCCAACCTGGAGGAATAAACGGCAATAATTAGGGCTGAAATAGGTGAGGTCACCCTGATTAATTAAAGACAGAAACAGCTCTCCATCCACTCTGCCTTTGGTGTGTTTTTTATTATAAAAGGACGACAGTTTATGGCTGAAACAGGGTGGAAGGAAATCTCACAGAGAGCAGAGAGAGAGCGAGAGGAGGACGGGGGGGAGAGGCTGGATGAGGATGGGAAACAGAAAGAGGGAAAGGAGAAGGGACAAGCACTAGGATGAGGGTGGGGAGAAAGACCAGAAGGAGACCACAAGGAATGGGGCAAACATGAGAATGAAGACAGGAAGGGGGGATGAGGCTGAGTACGGGGATGAGGGTCAGAAGGAGTACAGGAAAGGGGATGAGGATGAGTTCAGGGACAAAGATGAGGACAAGAACGGGGACAAAACTCATGTGGCAATTATTCCCCCTTCTCCAGGAGCTGCACACCTGGGAGTCTAGAAAGGGACGAGGAGGCTGGCAGAAGCCCTGAAAGGACGCAGATGTGATTATCTGCTCTGTCAGCACCCCCCCCACCCCCACCATCTCGGCGCCAGTGGGCAGCTCACAGGCGGGGCTCTTTCTCCTGTTCTCTGAAGGGTGTCAGTTAAGTACGATCAAACAACAGCCCCCCCCAGGCAATCTGATGGAGAGACAGAATGTCAGACCATCACAGGGCACAGACTATGGGCCATTTAAAGACAGCAAGTCAAACATACCACATGTTGGAGTCAAACCCACAACACTGGAGGAGTGAGGCTACAAAAACTTCCCACTGAGCCAGCACGGCGCCCCCTAGTGTCCAAAGCATATTTAATTGCCTTATCTTGGATACTATTTACTTCTCGAAGATGCCCACAGTGCACCCGAAGGTTGTTTGGATACAGCAACTGCCATATTAAATTCAAAAGAGAAAGTTTATCTACTGCCATGGGAGAAGACTCTTATTTTGAAACTTCTCCATCCTCCCAATGAAGACTGTGGCTTAAAGCAAGACCTGCAGGTATAGATTATGCAGCAGACAGTGAGCTCAGCCTTCAAAGCCTGAAAGATCTTGGCGTGTTTGGGCAGGACCGCCATAAAGCACACTGGCCCCTCACACTCCCCACTTTCGGCTGGGGGGGCCATGTGACCACCCACCGCTGGTGTGTCAGAAGCAGCAGCCACGTCTCATTGGTGAGGAATGAGTCATGTGAGCCACAGAGTAAACACTGGTCCTGAATCACCCTTATGGAGGGTTTGTTTATTGCAACTAATGTCAGTAAAAGTGAGAGGGATACAATGAGCCAGAGCCTGAGGACGGACAATGCAAGTCAGACACCCAGGATAGCAAATCAGTCGGCTTTAATTCAGCCTTAATTAAATGTTAGCTCAGGTATAGCATTCCTGCTGGGCCCTCAATCTTCATTCTCGTCGTCATCTTCATCCAACTGCTTAACCATTCAAATCTAAATGCCGGAGGATCGATTTTCAGAGGAAAATGGCTGCCGGGCAGCTCAGTAGGTTACGCTTGGGCTAGCATGCACTTCCCGGATTGTTTTGGGAAGCCATTCGCGCATATTTCTCCTGTTAGCGGTTCCGTGTTGCGGCCGTGGGGCCGTGGCGGCTCCGGGGTTGACGGGCCAGAGGCGTCACGCGTTTCCGCTTCCTCCCCCCAAAGCCAGCAACCTCGTGCTCAAGGGAACCTCTTCAGGAAGTGCTGTCTCATCACTCAGCGAGATGGCCAATTATGAAACCATGCAACACCACTCTGGCGAATTCTCCCCAATGCACCCGAATCCCTCAGCACACTTTACAAACATGTAAACACGGCATGGGACAGCGATCAGATGCTATGTGATTATAAAGCGGCTCCAGTGGCGAGAGATGATGCCTCCTGAACTAAACAAGCTGCACGGTTGCTCCAGTCGGACGTAAGACAGACGTAAGACGGACGTAAGACGGGAAGAAGCGTTTATGTGTGAAGGACATCAAGCTGAACGTCACTGATGTGCAGTTAGCGTCGTGCTATGAACCACACATATTAAGTCAACATCACTCGTGTGCAAGACCACTGCCTTTACTACAGACCTCAACCTGGCCGCTGTGCTAATGTGCTTGCGGCTTTGGGGAGTCCCTTCTGGTTACCTAGGAAACTAAAAACTGTCTCTTTTTTCTTCGATGCATTTGGTCACCGCACTTAGTGATTCCGATTTTAATGTGTTAAAACATGAACCTTCACTTTAGATGTTTTTTTAGAGTCTTAAACCCCAAAGCTGCCTTATCAAGTGGTAAGAGATGTCTGTTTAGATTGGGGGGGGGTTAATACTTCCTGTGGCTGCCGTGGTTTTTGAGACTTAAGCTGTGTGCTTGGGGTGACAGAGAAATCAGTGCACAGACAACAGGGAATGCTTTTATGTGGAGGTGTTCAGTGTTTGGTTTGGTTATTGGTGGAGCCATCACACTCCAATATGGGAGAAGCAAGCCCACTGACCCTGAGGTTCTGACCATAAAACACTGACCATGAAGCACTGACTGTGCAGCATTGACTGTAATGCACTGACTGTGAAACACTGACTGTGCAGCAGTGATTGTAATGCACTGACTGTGAAACACTGACTGTGCAGCAGTGATTGTAATGCACTGACTGAAGCACTGAGCATTCTGGTGCCTCTTTAAGTTTTTGTTGACCTTGAAAAAAATGCATGCAGAACTTACACAAAAAGAGAAATTCTGATCCTGTCTGTAGCTGCCACGAGACATCCGGAACATTCCTGTTCCTCAAAGAGACTTTAAATAAACAGCATGATCTGTACGTGCCCCCCCCCCCAGAAAACCACAAAGAAAGGCTGGGAGGAGGCTGGCACGAGGTAGTTGGGGGGGGTGGATTTCAATACATATCCTTAAAAAACCAGCCAGCAAACTGCTACCAGAGGCACCAAAGACAAATGCTGTGTGCTCATGATGGGGGGGGGGGATTTCAGAGCTCACACGAGGACAAACGCACGCGATTTCCCGCCGCTGCCCACCGGTCGCGTGCTTCCCCTTCCGACGCCTTCTGTCCGGTGTGTTCTTCCCACCTCCTTCCCGCCTCTCCCTTCCCGCCGTTTCGAAACACCCCCCCCCTGTGCCTGTCAGCATGTGCTGCCATTTCAGAAAAAAGCCTCACCGATCACACAGGGTCACACAAGGTCACAACACGCTGATTCCTGCTGCTTTTCTATTCCCATTCCCAGGTAATCCATCTCCGGGGGGGGGGGGGGGGGCTTGGCATCCTGGCTGGGGGGCTGCCAGCATACCGCCCCCCCCCCCCCCCGGACCCGGGGGGCGGTACGGCGCCTCTCCAGCAGACTGTTAAACTGCAGTAACAGGCTTGCACCGTGAAACAGGTTCGTATTAAAACCATCTGCAAGGCATCCAGAGTGATTCAGTGTGCCGGTGACTCCAGAGGAAAGGCTAAGCATGCAGGGGAGCCTGCAGGACACAGACGGAGCTTTGGCACGCCACCTACCCCCCGCACCACGAGAGCGAGGGCGTCCCGGGAAGGAGGGAGCTCCTGCTGTCTGCATGTCCTCAGCTAACCCTGGCCGAGGCAGCGAAAGCTCCATAGGCCACCGCAAGTTGACAAAATTAAAGCCAGATGTGGCTCTGTGGGTGGGAAGGAGGGAGGGAAGGAGGGAGGGAGAGGGAGCACAGGCAAACCCACAGCATACTCAGGACGCCCCTGTCCAAATGCTTGGGGGAGCACAGCTGCTTCCTGTATGCCCACATCCCGCATGTCCACTTCCTGTATGCACACATCCCGCATATCCACTTCCTGTATGGCCACATCCTGCATGTCCACTTCCTGTATGCCAACATCCTGCATGTCCACTTCCTGTATGCACGCATCCCGCGTGTCCACTTCCTGTATGCACGCATCCCGCATGTCCACTTCTTGAATGTTCAGTTCCTACGGGTCCACGTTCTGAAATGCCCACTTCCTGTGTGTCCACTTCCTGAATGTTCACTTTCGGCATGTGCATGTTCTGCAATGACACTTCCCCTGTGTCATTTCCTGAACACTCACATCCTACTTGACTTCTGATGAGCCACACCTGCTCCTGGTATTTACCTGAAAACAGGTGTGGCTCATCAAAAGCCGGGTATGATAGAAAACCTACTGGACGGTAGCTCTCCAGGACCGGAGTTGAAGACTCCTGATCAAAACAGTCTCAATAGAAACATGTCACAGTCAAAATGAGAGAAATAAAGAGAAACATTGAAATTTGTGGCACGACTTTGCACTTATTCCAAGCTCAGTCAGTGCGCTCACTGCTCTTCCATTCTGCCGGTGTCCCAGATAGAGGTCTGCGCGGAACTGATTTTTCATCCTGCTCCCGCTAGTTTCTGTCCTGCTCCCACCCGCTCACGCAAGAAACATGGGCATCCCGCCCCGTTGCAGACCTCTTCAATGCTCAGTTCCTTCGTGTCCACATTCTGCAGTGCCAGCTTCCTGTTTGTAAACTCGTTGAAGGCTCCCTTCCTGCACGTCCTGTTCCTGCATGTCAACTTCCTGTGCACCCACATCCCGTGCGCCCACTTCCTGTGTGTCCACTTTCTGTGCACCCATTTCCTGTGTGTCCACATCCGGTGTGTCCACTTTTTGTGTGAGAAAAAACTGAGAGAGCTAGTGTGGCTGAACAGGGTGGCATCACACAGGAAGTTAAAGGGTGGCTTTCACCAAACTGCACGCAAGCGGCGTGCGTCACAGGAAGCACACATTGTGCCCCACTTCACACCCCGGCTGCAGGTGAGGAGCTCAGTAAATCAGAGATTTTCAGTGGTTTCACACTCTTAGTCACCCTGGAGGGCAAAGGCAGTGGAGCACAATGATCTTTCCAGTTTATCCAGTTTAACGTGCCTCACAGTGGTGGGATGTAGATCTATAGATGTATAGAATAGTGCAACAGCAGAACTTAAGAGGTCATAAAAGATTCAGAGAGAATAGAAGTGCATATCTTTGTTTTATCCAGACCATAATCCCAGCAGAACCCTCAGGCTGTGGCCTTCTCGGGTCGCCCAGCATGCTCGCCCATCCCCCCCCACCACCGCCACCAACTTTCATAACCCCGCCTTGTTTCAGAATGACAGGCGCGTCTGTCGGGACCATCACAGGCTCTGTGACACGCTCAGCAAAAAGCCCTGACATTCAGAGATGTCCTGGTTATAAGATTGCCATCAGGTGGGGGGGGGGCCTGTGTGGGGTGGTGTGACTAACCAGAATTTCAACAGAATTTCATGCCTTAAACTGTATGTTATACATTTTTAATAAAAGGGACATTTTACACACACACACACACACACACACACACACACGCACACACACACACACACACGCACACACACACTGGCTGTATTCAGTGTCTTCCACGTCTGCCCCCCTCCCAGCCGCCATTCTGATAATGTAGGCCACGCTGGGACCTCCCCTTATGTTTCCTCGCTATGTTCTCCGTCGCGGTGTTCTGCATTACCATGGCTTGGGGTTTCCCAGCGTGCTGCGCCACTCAGAGCACTTATGCCCACTTCCCCACTCGCACACACCACTCACGGGTATTTCTGCAGTGCATCCTACCCAGCATGCTCTTCCCACATGTCTCACTCTCTATCGTCACCCCCTAAGTCCACCCTGAGAGGTGGGGGGCAGGAGGGCTACCCCAGCTAGCTCAGCGAGGGCTCTTACTCACCTACCTCACCTTCCTCAACTCCTGCAGCTGCATCTCACAGACTGGTCATGTGACCAGGTGTAAATGACACTCATAATATTTGCCACGTTTAACCCGTGTCTGTTCTGGCCCAGGCATGTGGAAGTGGATTTACTGCCCCGCGTGGTTGTGGGAAATTCTGTCCTCTTAATGATGCGTCAGTAACTCCATCAGAGGTGGACATTCCAGATCCAGAAAGTAAAAATCCAAACCAGGATTTTGTTTCAACCAACCAGTTGAGTACTATATGGCTGTGAATCTTTATACTCAGCAGGTTGGTTGAAACGAAATCCTGGTTTGGATTTTTACTTTCTGGACCTGAAATGTCTACCTTTGAACTCCATACGCCCCAGGAAAGAGGTGCGAAAGGTGTGACTAAGCAGAGAGCAGGTTGGGGGAACAGACATCACAGTGCAGGTGTCCTTAAAGGGCACACGCACCCCAAGATAAGTGTGTGCTGGGTTTACTTCACCTGCCTCGCTAACGAACAGTCCCACCCTCAAGTGGAACGCGGCAACAAACAAACGAATCAGGAGAGCGACACTTCTCTGCCAGGACCCGGACCACACATCCTCTGACCCCCAGCTCCAAGGCACCGTATGTCCATATCAGGAGGGATCGGACCTGAGTGGAATCCACGCGGAAGGGAACCGGAAGGTGTTCATGGATCTCCGTGAGATGCGCTGTTTCTGTGATGATGCCCATGCATTTCTGTGACACTCCGTGTCTGTGTACCGCAGCCGGTGCATTTTTCGAGACGCCACGTTTCTGTGACGCGGTCGCTGTGTCTTTCAGATGCCATGTTTCTGAACACAGTCACTGTGTTTTCAAGACAGTGATGGAGGAAGTACTGAAGCTTTCTACTTAAGTAAAAGTACAAATGTCCTGCAAAATAAGTACTCACGTAAAAATACAAGTGCTACATCAAGAATCTTACTTAAGTGAAAGTACTAAGTACTAAAGTACTTTTAAATTTACTTTAAAGTATTTTTTAAATAAAAGTACTCACACAATGGTTTGGTTCAACGTCTGGGGTGTGCCATTTTGTAGTAGATATACTGACTTACGCCTCTACTTATGTAATTGTTATAATAATTATAAGTATACATTATACAGTATATGTGTATTGGAAAGTTTGATGGGCTTATTGTGTGTGAAATACTGTCTGTACCCTAACTTTCGTGCATGACACGTTATCTACTAGGCATTACCCACTAATATACCATTAAGATAAACCATGTTGAGTGTCTTGTCTTGAAATCAAGCCAGTCTACCAGCTCATGCTGCTAACTGACGCGCTCTGTCATCGTCGGAGCTAATCATGCATTACATTTGGCCTCGGATTCCGGTTTTGAAGCCGGAAGTGGTGACATGCCACTTTCTCTAGTTTCTCAGAGATCCGAGAAATATCTCGGACAACACAGAGGATCCGGAGTCCAGAATCCAAGATGGCTGCGCCTTTTATCAACAGAAGTGAAAGTTGTAGTTTTATCCTGTTTAAGCACGACTTCTCATTTGTGGCTCATTATTATCGGTCGTACACACCATACCGTCCAACTTATCTGTGGACGTGTTGCTACAGAGTTTCATACGTGAAGCACGACGCGTAATGTGTTATCAAGTGATATTGCTAACAATGGCTAACAATTAACTGGGCTATAATTGGATTTCATGATTAGTTGGATTATTTGTCGGATTTAAGGTAGTTCGGGCAAATTGTAAGTGAACAAAGATAAAGGCCATTTAAACTGAGGTACCTTAAATCCGGCTAAGCAAAAAATCTTGTTTTTTCATATATGTCCATAGTATTGCTACTTCTGTGGCAAATGGAACATATCCGATTTGGTTTTCCTGAGTTTTTAACGAATGTGATTTAATATCGGAATCCGAAAATCAGATCACGAGGCAAATGGAATGCACGATAATAAAGCCATCTGATGGGTAGGAAATGGCAAACAACGCCAGAAAGCAACAGACTATTTTTTTCATGCAAGACTTTTTGGAAATTGTGCTCATAAAATACTTTGTTACATTCCACCACTGCTTTGAGACACCATGTTTCTGTGACAGCCGGTGTGTCTTTGAGATGCCATGTTTCTGTGACAGCCGGTGTGTCTTTGAGATGCCATGTTTCTGTGACAGCCGGTGTGTCTTTGAAACATCAT
>JAABNY020000126.1:20896-35226 GCA_015164015.2 Brevimyrus niger
TACACAGAGCTGGTCCTCAGTGTCCTTGGGATGGTCCTCAGTGATACACAGAGCTGGTCCTCAGTGTCCTTGGGATGGTCCTCAGTGATACACAGAGCTGGTCCTCAGTGTCCTTGGGATGCAGGAGTTTCACTCTGGCGGGAAATTAATTAAAAGCAGTGGGATGCTTCCGGTGTTATTCTCAATGGCATTCATGTGCAGCACTCGCTTAGGCACCTGCAGGGGGCGCCGTTAGACATGAGCCTTGGTGCGTGATGCAGATTCACGGGGCGTGCTTTAAGCATCCGAGCTGGGCAGCTGTCACAGGAGCGGAGGGGTGGTGATCAGACACAGCTTTGTGTGGAAGAGCTGAAATAGCCCTCAGACAGCCACGGCAGACGAAACGAGCCACCGTCTGATCTGCGGCAGACCCGGCCAATCGAGAAAAAGCGAGCCGAGGGCGGCGAGCGGGACGGCCAATCAGGAAAAAGATGGCGGCGCTTCCCGGTCGGGGCCGTGGCAACAGAATGAAATGGAAAGACAGACTTAAAAGCTGTAGTGAGACTTGTGAAGAAGGACAGAATGTGGAAGCGCAATCAGATCTTCGATACGTCCCGTTCTGACAGCACAGTCATCTTCAGAATGACACCCAGCTATTGGTGTGTGAGCATTGCTTATGACCTCACGCACTGCTCATGACCTCACGCACTGCTCAAGACCTCACGCACTGCTCAAGACCTCACGCACTGCTCATGACCTCACGCACTGCTCATGATCTCACGCACTGCAAACTCCCGCATTAAAGATTGGCAAGAAACATTCACCCATGAGGCGATGACAGATAATGGCCAAGGGGTTTCTCTGAAGGCGTGGGCTCAAGTCTGACATCTTCTCTCAGACTGTCAAATGCATTATCGTGTCTGTTTTATGTGCAGTGAACTCTGTAGCCTGAGCGGTGAGACGAGACAAAAACCACAAGATTTGGCGACACTCTAAGTATCACAGGAACAAAGAAAAAGCTTTTCAGTTCGCATTCTGGTGAGCAAAAAGGAGCTATTTGATCACTTACATTTTTTTTGTTGAACTTGGAGAGTCACATTTCATCATAACGCAGAATATATTTCCCTTGAGAAGCATTCAGAAGCTTATAACAAATGAATATAATTAACTGATCGGAGGAAGGGGGCGTTCCTGTTATGAAATACTGAATGAAAGCGACATCTTTCCATATTTATGGGGGTCTGTTCATTCATGTTTTCTTACAGCCAGCAATTATAAGCATAAAAATGTAAAAACGTAATATAAAAATGTAAAATAGGGGTGCCTTTGAAAGATCCAAGGACTGCTGTACAATAAAAGTAAGTCACGTCAGCATAGTAATCACGCACAGGGGGGAAACAAATCAGGGAAGAACGGCACCCTGAAGCCAGGAGGAAGACTCATCCTCCACCGCAGTTCCCTGTCCCGGCACTGGGGGCGCTGTACCTATGTGCCAGGTTGAATTTAGAATTAGCTGATCGGTGGTCATTGTTGACACACCACAGCACACAGTGCACAACAACGAAATGTGTCCTCTGCATTGAACCCATTTGTGACAATGTGACAAAGCAGGGAGCAGCTAATTCAGCGCCCAGGGATCAGTGCTTGGGGGCGGAACCTTGCTCAGGGCACCTCATTGGTGCCTTGCTGGTCAGGGATTCGAACCTGCAATCTTTCAATTACAATGGCTTCCGTTACCATTAGACCACCATGGCCCACAAAATTATCCCTGACGGGGGGGCACCGTTCCTGCAAATACTGAAACACCAGGTTGATGCCTGCAGTGGACAGAGCAAGCCCCTATTCCATGCCCCTGTCCAAAAAATAAATTTAGCATATGGTCCCCAGGCAGAACAGATACTACACTTGATCTTAGGCAAAAGGCCAGGAAGTGATCGGTGTATAGTGTATGATGTATGGTGTATGGTGTAAGATGTATGGTGTATGATGTACGATGTATGGTGTACTGTAATTCCATCCAGGCTGTTCCCTGGGCCTCCTGGGTCCCCTGTTACCCTGACTGGGATTAGAAGTTGGAAGATGGAAGGATGGATGTATTAAGTAAAGCTTGTTGATATTTTTATTTTCATGTCACCTAAACTTACATGTATATTATTAGGTATGCATGTGAAGAAAGTTTCCATATGAAATCATATTCAGTTAAGTTGTGCAACACTAACTCCAGAGTTAAACTCGGTGTTAAGACATTACGCATCCGGTGCATGCTGGTGTCATTGTGACACGGGAGCCTGCATGACAGCTTTGACATGCGTTATGAAAGCAGGGTTGGGACATCAAGCCAGCACCACAATGGCGGCTCGCGGGACTGCTGTCCAGGGGAGAATTGGCCCATCGCTTAGCGTAGCCTCAAAAATGGAGCTTGCGCATTTTCTGGAAATAATGGCGGCCGCTGGATGGTTCTGTTAGGAAAACTCCGTTTTCGCTAAGTGCAGCGGTGCCCATGGAGACATGTGACCATCGCGCAGACGCTTAGCCCACTGCGCCACGTGACCATCGCGCAGACGCTTAGCCCACTGCGCCACGTGACCATCGTGCAGACGCTTAGCCCACTGCGCCACACGCCAGCATCAGCCCCGACTGGCCCGGTCTGCCTCGTGCCCCGGGAGTCTGAGGTCAGTCCCGAGGGAGTCACAGCGACCTGCCTCAGAGTCACAGCGACCTGCCTCAAAGCCTGAGAGGCTTCCGTTATCAATAACAAAATACCAATCCGCTCCATCATCAGTGTATAACAGTGCCGTATTTTTCCATATGATATGATTAATTGTGCAAAAAAATCTACCTTCCCATTATTGTTTTGCATGAACTTACTACCCGTAAATGCAGCCCCCCCCCCCAGCCAGAAGTGAATTTCAGTGGGGGCCTGACAAATTTTAACTGGGGGTTCAGGCTCATTATTTTCCTAACCGGCTGTGTGCCTGTATAAGAACGTCCTTTAAGTTCCAGAACTCTGCACTCATAGCTGCAGTGAAACTTAAGTCAGACAGTGAAAAGCACAGAGCCAACAGCTGGGGCCGGCCGATGGGCGCCCATTCCGTCACCCTACTGCCGTTCAGATGACACAGCAGAACAGCGAGAATGACTGTTTAAAAATGTCATTCTATGGGGAGGGGGGATTTGCCAAAACGAGTTTGGTTTCGTAATAAAAGTCTTTTGTGGGAAGTTCAGTGTCGATGCGGCGTTCTAACAGTTTTGATCCCTGAAGCTTCAGCTTGTGGGCAGCCGGTTGAGAAACTGGAGTTTGAGGAAGAGAGACTGAGCGTCGGGACAGAAGGGAGATGCTGCCTTTCTGTAAACGACGTTGCAGAATAGAGATTCGAGTGTTTTTAATCCTCGCTCTGCGCCTCAGCATTTCACCAAACCACCTCAGCTGCTATCGGATGGTTTTGTGCCTGTTTATCAGATTTCCCTTCCATTAACGATCTCTGTCTGCTCACTCGGGCGCCTGCTAGATGCAGGTTTGTCACCGTCCCCCTAGTGGTTTCAGGAAGTATGACGCCAGTAGGTCCTGAGGACGTCTTTGCGAGCTGACGAGTGTTTTAGGAAAACCCCCCGCAACACATTCCATGGGAGGGAACTCCACAAACGTCCTTTACTGTTCTGCTTCCACAGGTTTTATCTTTAATTAAACAGGAAAATTAATTAATGAATCTTCAACTCTACTGTTCAGTACCACATTATTAATATGATATCACACCATAATAGATAACTAAACCCTGTTAAAATGTACTTCGTTTTCCAGCCAAAAAAAAAAAAAAGACGGGAATGCAGTGGGAATCACAGGAGAAGCAACATCACATTTACACACTCTGGGAAAGTTTAGGACACTGACCCACTGTTTATGGACTGTGAGGAAAGCTGGCAGAAAGCCACAATGCCACTAGCTGCAAGCTGATTGGGTGTGGAGCCACAGGCAAAGCTAGACTGCCGCCAATCACGCTGCTCACCTGTCTCTCAATGACTCATCACTCGGCCAATCAGCTGCCAGCTACTCTGCACTCCCGCGGAAAATGCCGACTGCAACACACCTCCGGGTGTAAGTCCTCAGGATAAACACCTGACAACAAGCTCTGAAATCCCCTATAATCCCCCAGCCGCTGGCCATGGAGACATGTACGCAAATCGGAATAGAGATAAAGAATCACTGTAACAGGTATATGCACCAAAAGGAAATTATCTTCATAAACTATGCTCAGGTGTACATTTCCCCATCGGTTCCATATCTTATTCTCATACTGCGCTGGAGAACGGTCTGTGTTCTTTCATCGACGTGCCTCATGTATAACCAAAAACAGCAGTTGAGGTATTATGGTGTGATTAGAGAAGTAATGTCTGAGCGGAGTGTATTACCTAATTTTCTGGGGGGGGGGGGGGCTGTTCTCAGGCTACAGCTCATAGTCTGCATTACATACCGCTCTTCTCATTTAAATAAACAATAAAAACTTAGTGTGTCCCCTTTAGCCAATATTTGTATTTCCGGACCACATAAGGTCCTTTGCATCTACGCACTGGATTTACAGGCCTAGATCATAAATTAGAAATCAACATTAAAACCTAAATACAGCTCCCACTGTGTGTGTGTGGGGTGGGTGGGTGTGGCTGCCAGAAATTCTGGGCCCCATGAAAGAGAATCATTTTGGACTCTCAACTCAGAACAATCCAATTATGCTTGACCTTTTTTAGGGGTAACCTCCTTATGGCACCCGTGTGTGTGTGTGTGTGTGTGTCTGTGTGTCTTAAGCCTCAGTTCATGGAAGCTGCTGCCAATGGCATGAATAAAGCTAGAAGACAATAGAAAAAGGCTAAATGAATACGGACTGTATAGAGGCGATACAGCAGAAGGAGCAGCTCAGTCCCGGAGCGTCGTGATTCCCGCTGGTATCGGGGTCAAAGCCTGCGGGTCACAGAGCTTCTGGAAAAAGGCCAAAGCGGGCGGCGGCTGACCGAGCCCACAGGCCACGTCAAAGGCCAGAATGTAACTTACATGTTAACATACTACACAGACTGAAGCGTAGCGAGGTATCAGCCGTCCGAGTGGGAAATCGCTACCGCGCAGATACAGACAAGCCTGTTTATTAGAAATGTATGGGCTTGGGGGAAAAGTCACACCGTTTTTAAACTACCAAAACATGTCCTCGTGACACCGTTTTGTTAATTTCATTTTATAGCCGGAGGGGTAAGTGTCAGAAATTAAGAGGCATTTTCCCTGTGACTCACGTCAGAAGAAAAAAACACCAGAAAACAAAACTAAGCAAAGATGGCGAGTGTGTCCTTGGTTAGATAGCAATCAGTAAAAGTGAGGATGATGGATGTATAAAGGAACATTTCTCAGCCTTAGGGCTGGATTCGTTTGAATATATCCCTGAAAAATAAACCTATGAAACTCACAATAGAGAAAAAGATCAAAGAAATATCATCTAACTGACGATTTCCTCAACTGACGACCAAAATATCTCAGCGGCTTCTGGATTTCTGTACTATTGACAGGCAGTTGAAGAAACTTGAGATCACAGAACGCGTTGGGGCCCCGAACTGGCAGGACAAAGGCCCCCGAGCACGACACTGGGGGGCATCTGGGCTGCAATGACACCAGCTGGTGTTCTGGAAGCTCTTCTTGAAAGGCCTGCATGGAAATAGGCAGCCCCCATATTTTCAGTATTGCAAGATTGTCCATGAGACATCCAGTCTTTCCAAACGCTGGTCGCATTTTAACCGTTTTGCTCACCAGTGTTCGCAAGACGGCGTATGCGGGTATCACAATAAGGCCAGGCTCAGTGTATCAATGACATGGGGGTCCAGAGAGGGGTATCAACAGCGAGGGGGGTCCAGGGAGGTGACCATCAGAGAGTCGCTGGTTCAAATCCTGCCCTAAGCAGCGTGATTTCACCACTGGGCACGGCCCCAACCCCCAGGGGACTCCGGCTGACTGTGCTTCTCTCAAAATGCACACCTCACTTTAGACAAGACCGTGGGCGACACAAGTCGGTACACAGACACCCACCTTGGAAGAAGCTCTTGACCCGGAGGTAGCTGACACTGAGCCGCAGGACGGACAGCTTGTCCAGCTTGGAGACGACGTCGGAGGGGAAGGGCAGCAGGCCGGCCAGGCGATCCAGCTCGGCGTTCAGCCGGTCGCGGTGCCTCTTCGACGGGTTGGACTTCTGACTTCCTGCCGGCGGCTTCCTGCTGGTAGAGGCACCGAAAGCCGGTTGGCGACCACAGCCCCTCTTGGTACGATAGGAGCGCGTGGTGCTGAGACTGGGCCGGGGACATCCCAGCATCCTCCAGGCCGCGTCCCATGCGTCACAGCAGCCAATGGCCGGAGGGTGACCTTTGACCTTTAACACTTCACAGCTGGGAAACTGTCCGGAATTTTATATTAACTATATGTGGGCACGACCCTATTGTTCCAAACACATCTTTTTAAACAACAGCCACACATGCCAGCCAATTACGTAGTTGTGACTTACTGTGAGCAACACTTAGTAATTACTGTGAGCACCACTTAGTAATTACTGTAAATGACCTATTTAATAAACCTTAACAGATCGGGGCTGCTTCCAGCTTGAATGGCATGAGTAATTCCCCGTTTAAAGTGGCAAAAAAAATCATAGTGGATAGTTAAGTGTACTAACCAGCTAGTAATCAATAAGCTGGCTGGTCCACGTTAGATCTAAAAAGCCTGATATGTCCACTGGTACAAAATGCAACTGCTCTTCGTTAAACGGATACGTCCAGGGAAGCAGCACAGAATGCCGTGAAGTCGGTGAATCAGGGTTTTTTTTTTTCCGGGGAAATCACCAAAACACCGGACAGAAAGGCAAGCATGAATGTCGATGACCGGACAGTAAGACAGACTCCAGGGCACTTAACACAGAGAGTTAAGTAACAACAACTAGACAACGCTGAGAACACCGGGATTCCACATGAGGTAGCGAGTGGGTGTGGCACACAGGAGGATCAGACGAGCAGGTCATGAAAGCAGCTCCTCCACTCAGAGAAATACCAGCAGTGAAAATGACTCTGTGAGGACAAACAAATAAGCAAAACTTATTCTGAAAGCTGTTTGAAGGGGTGCGACCGCACAAGAAGAAGCTTCCAGACCATCCTGACAGGGTGCCACCGACAGGGCCAGTCCTCCCAGTGCAGCACCAGTGTGGTTCGACCACAGGGGCCCGGATCCTCTGGGGACAGTTTCCCTCAGCTAGCCACAGTGCCCCCCCACCCCTGTCTTTAAATAAACTGGGAGTGTGACTTTCATTTCCTGGCTCTGGTGTCTGAAGGTCCAACTGTCGACCCATTTCATCTTTTTGTAGTATCCTCACGTGCGAGAGATGGCCACCCAATCACACCCCATCATTTTATCTACATAAAATGAACCATTCAGATGAAGATACTCTAAAGTGTCTTAACTCAGCGTCAAAAAACAGCATCTTCTATTTCCACTAAAACGATATAGCTGTGAGCCCTGTTCATATTCAGCTGATTCAGCTTTTATTTGGAACGCTATAACGTTAAACTTTTACACTATAAACTATTACATTACATGCTCCTTGGTGTAAAAAGAGTATAAAAATTTGCCGTCAATATTCTAAGTACTTAACACAACACATTTTCTTATCACTGTTTTCATTTTCCAGTTATTTATATATTTATTTGCAAATAAAAACAGCCAGTGTCATATATTAAATTACAACATGAAGTCACATCAAGTAATTCATCAGTGAAATACATATCAATTTGAAAATATTTTAGGCAAAAGATTTTATATCTCAGGTCAGTTAAACAGGCTACCATTAAGTTATCTGCATTTGGAAACTCAGAATTATGCAAATTCAGTCTACATCTGAAAATGATAACATAAATCACTTTAACATCGTGGATTACAATTTGTGTTCTGACTCCACCAAATTTCACCAAAAATTCTAAAATATTTAAGTTATACTTGAAATGTCATAATGCTTTTTTTGCAGTAATTCTGGTTAATTTTTAAAACAAAACTGCGGAATGAGGAGTACTTTTATCTACGAATATAGAACAAAATTATACACTCATTAAAATGAATTTAAATATTTTGTTGAATTTCTTGAGAAATGTAGCCTGAGTATCTTTGTTTAGAAATAACTCAATAAATCTTAGGCGATTAAGTTACTTTGATATAGTTGATTTTTTTTTTTTAATTGCAGCTGTATTGATTTGAAATTAATTGCAATGATTGAAACGTTATTTGTAATGATGATATCGGGTCATGGATACTTAACTGTTTCTGAGCCGGCTTGCGTCGCTTGCGGCCGGCGTACATGCAGTCTCCCGGCGGGATCATGCTCTCGCGCTCAGGGGGAGGGGGGGGGGGGGTGACAGGTGCCCTAAAGCCGGTAAATGAGAAATATTTTAACAGAAAAGACAAAGTCGGCGGGCCTTTCACACTTTTATAAAGGCAACAGGCAATCCCGTCTAAAAAGAGGACCAAGAGACAGTCACGCTTGTGTCTATTAGCTAAATCACGAGCAAAAAATTATACTGAATGCATGAAAATATTAATATCTTAGTCGAATACATTTGAAAAGCATGTGGACTGTGTGTTAACCATTATTTACCAACAGCACCGATAGCAATTGCACAGACGGCACGAATGACATGCAGACGAACAGACGTATTATAATAGTACAGTTAAATCAGCAGTTATAAAACACTACAGACTGCGCTTGGCACTTCCCAAAAACATTAGCTATGGATAACGCACATAACAAGGCACTTACCTAAAAGCTCTATTGGTGTTTATCAGTCCCTGTGCACTTTCAATGTTTCAGTGAGAATATACAGGAATGTTTTTGGTTGGTTAAAATGAAAACTCGAAGTGAGTATTTCTGCTTTGTGGCAGACGGCAGATGTGCTGGATGCTTTATAGCAGCCCGGGTCGCCTCCACTTCCTTGTGTTTCAGGTGGCGGATTCCTCTGAATGACAAGGCGAGCTCTTCGCACGCAACTCGGCCGGCCTCGCAAACGGGGGCGCGCGCACACACACACGCACACACACCCACATGCACAGACACACACGCGGGGTCGCGATCGAGGGGGGTGGAATCGCAGGCAACCCCGTCCACTACGAACGCCGGGGGGAGGTGCATGGCCGGCATACGTTCTTTGGGGGGTTATTTGAAGTTTTCCCTACAGTAAACAGAATACACGTGGAATGGCATTTTACCTTGGAGAGAAATGCGTGCGTTACTATATTTAAGTTTTCTTAAGTCCGATCCACGTATGACATTAGAGTACAAAGGCAGATGGTGTTTCGGATTTCTTTGCTTAGCCCGTAGCATAATATCTGGTGAAAATGAACCCAAGTTACAGACGAGTCTGCAAGGAAAACAAAGCGATGAAACGTATTGGCACAAGTGAAGTAAGTCAGCGTCTTAAGGCACTGAAGCATTATGCAATATACTGATTAAGGGAAACAAACAGATATTATCACCAACCGTAATATTGCATAATGAATTGTAACATCTTCGGTAAGATTGGAGATCAATATCACCATTATACGTGTAATTTTGGTTTAATTATTTAGAAATGTGGCTGCATGGGCAATTAGATCAGTAGCAATTTCATAAACATTACCGCTCGCTTTAGCTGGCTGGTACTGATCCAATTCATCTGCCGTTTCAAGTAACGCTAAGTGTAGTTTCGACCCACTATTTGTGTTGTCATCCATATTATTTTCTCTGTTCGTTTTAGTCGTGAATACTTAGAAGAAGGTCTGCTGATTCGCCACATGCGATAAATAGTCGGAATATGGGAAGGTGGATCGATGTACTCGTGAGTACTGGGTTTTAGATCCACACTAGTACTTACTCTGACCAAGTTAAAACTAACGGTATCTTTAATAAAATTTGAATGGCTGGCAATTTCTTTGTTAGGGACCCGTTACAAATTTCATATTAAGTGAATCATTTTCTTTGTGATATTTGTCTTCGTGCGGATTTCCCTGACGCCTTTTCCCGAGGTTTGTCTCGGGGTTACGTCGTTTCACAAAGGCTATAGGCACTGATCATACTTCATTAAACCTTAAATGGAGGGAAAACATTCCTTTCGCAAATATTAAAAGCTGACTGAGACTTTTTTCAAGTTAATGCTTAAACAGTAGAGCACTTAACTTCCCTCTAAGCTCATTTTGCCTCATGTTAACACACTATATCGGTACCAAATCTGCAACATTATATAACGTAATTATTTTTATATTTAACGCGTTTTGGACTATTATTGGCTACAAGTACTTCTGTTACATACACTTAAACTTTATAATATTTATCTGTAACCTTCTTTATATGAATTTAGTTTACGATTTTTAAGATTAAGAATTTTTAATCGCAGGTTAATAATAACAATTCAACATATTGCAAAATAAAAACGTATTTTTACCGAAAAAACTTAAGAAAAATTAAATGTTGCAAAAATGTGTTCAGTCTCACTTAACATCAGCTATTGAGACTTATATGCATTTACTTAAAACTGAACTGTTTTGCCAGATTAGTCCATAACTTTCAAAAACCGAAGATCCTGCTTTTTATCAATTTTAATTTTCAGATGACAAAACCGTTCGGTCTGAAGTGTGAATCGGTAAGGAAGTGACAGTTGTTGAAGAATGTTAAAAACATATGATGATTTTGCCCTGCAAGTAAATATGTCAGGTAATAAAAAACAAACTCATTTCCAAAATGCTACAATATTATACTGTACACGGAGCATGTAGTAGGCCTACAATAGGCCTATAACACAGTCAGATGTAGTCCGTGTGATTTGGTGGAGTATGGTAAAACATTTAATATTTATTAAAGAGGAATACTTCTGCGTCATAAGAAACATGCGGACAGATCCGAGGTGTGACTGCACGGGTGAGCGAGGGGGTATCCTTTATAGCATTGGAAGGAAGCACTGGCCCACTGACAATGTAGAACAATCCAGAACAATGTCCAGTGACACCACTTCATGGCACACGGACTCGATGTGCGGATTTCTTTTTCGCCAAATCTAATTACTGCAGTAATTCATTTTCTTTCATGGGGCTTACTTACCGTAGGCACTAATCAGAAATATACTGCCGAAAAAAAATAGCGAACTAAATTCACTGATAGGCTACTTAATATATTTTTGTATAAAACCCAGGAGCTGGAAAGCAGAAGTATCCTTAGGAAGTAATTTCCCTCTCTGCCCGGCGCTGCTGGAATTCAGTGCAAATACTTCATTCAGGTTATTGCATCACTCGTGTGGGAAACGACGTGACGATCACTTAGGGTGTGTGACCCCTGACTGGACAGGGCGGGACCGGTGTTAACACACCGCGCAGATATCATTAGCGGGCGATTGGAGCCCTGATACGTGAAAAGGGTTCGGTTCGCCCGCCGAACCCCGATAGCTGACAGCCGGCCAGACGGGGTACGTAAACTACCCGGACCACACATCCAGCAGGTAGGACAGGAAGTCAAGAATCCACGTGTTTATAGATAACACATGCGAGGATGTGTTCACTGAGTGGCCGGGAAATGCCGGCACGTCCTCACTACACGCGAATGGGGTTTATTTTAAGACTCCTTGCACGGGGTTCCCTGCAAAGGCCAGTTCCCTCGTCATGTCAGAAACTGGAAATAAGATCAGAATATTCTTTAGAGGAAAAACACACATACATGCAGTGTTTAACAGGAACGGAGACACTGTGCTCAGGTATGATTTTCTATTATGATGTCTGATAAAGTGGAGGTTTATCCATGTTCGGTGGCAAGAGGCAGCACGTTGAATCCGGCGTTGGCAGCGTGCCGTCAGGCCGGAGGGTAAATGCAGGGTCTGTGTAGGCGGACCTTTCAATAGTCATTTAATCCATTTCACATCAAGGTGGTATTGAGTTTTATTACAACGCGATTCTGCAAACTAGACCTCACGGGAATAGTATCCTTGTTCATATGAATGTACACAGAAATATAATCCATCTTCCCTACCATGCGTCTTTCTGAAGCGTTGGGTGCTTAGCGGACAGAGCACCGGTGTTCCGCGCCAGGGCACCGGCCGGGTGCTTCGCGGACAAAGCGCCGGTCCGTCCCAGGAAGAAGGTCTGAACATAAGATTAAACGGCAAGCCGATGACTCACTCGACCGGGGGCTGACAGCACATCCTGCGTGACTCATGTTTTCTGTTTTGGCCGTAGTTTTAGTGGTAACAATATTTCTCAAAATAAGCAGAAAATAAACCCAAACAAAGGCTGTGTTTAGATTTCATTATTAAGCAGCACAACAATTCCTAGAGAATGGCGTTGATATTACTGAATGAGCCTTGTTATGAAGCAATCAAAGAAAGTGAAACACATGATGATTACAGGATGTACGACTGTTTACAGGTCGGAATAATGGGCCAAGTCGCAGTTCAGGCTCCCGTCCTTTTTGACATTCATATTTAACCGTATATTTAGTAGGACAGGACCTATACAGCTTGGTACAATAAGTTACTCGCGTCTCTGTAGAAGATGTCTGATATAAATGGAGTTCCTGTGGTACAACCAAGTAAACTAGAGAGTAAATATACAAAAAACAGTTTTCTACAAAAATTTGAAATATGAGGAAATATGTCAACGTTTATGTCAATGAATACCAAATCATACACCGACACAAGGCCATAGCCATGGTGTAAACACTGGGGGCACCAAGGACATAATTATAAATTGGGGGGGGGGGTACATTGCGAGCACATCTGAATATAGTTGTATACATGCAATTATGGCCTTACACCAATAATTATGTAATAAAACTCAAAGTACGCAACGGCAACACAGTACTATGATGGGCTCAAGCTGCCATCTAGTGGTCATCAGAGAAGTTGTTTCAGCTGTTGGAACAGGCTGCGTGTCCAAAATACACAAAACCTGAGAACACAAAAAACTAAACAGTTAAAAAAAATTGCAAATCACTATATACATCATGCACCAATTAATAATACAAGTGAAAATCATCCGACAGACGAGTGGCGTGACCTAGAGCAGTCACCATCGGCCGGCACGTGCAGCGAGGCGAGATCGTCAGCGATTCCCTAGGCAGGTTATTCTCAGCTGTTCTCACGCTTCCTCGGTTGACAGGGAAAACGGCTCCATAACGCCGACTGCTAAATGAGGCAGTAAAACTTCTTAAAGCACTTTGAAAACGAGCTTTGCTGCCCAGCGTGCAGTGCAGTTAAAAACAAATAACGCATCCAAAACCCAAAGAAACACAAAGACGCCTGTTACGCAAAAATACATTTATTATACTGCTAACCCAGACATAGATATTCAGCATGTAATAGAGAATCTTCAACCAGCACAGCTGCCACCTGCATGCAGGACTCTAGGCTACTTATGCACGTCATAGACATACGTCTGCAATTAGTCTTCAATTACGTAATTAGGATTGACGACTAAGAGAGGGTCCTCTTCTATGACGGGCTCCTCGCCCCCCTTGTCCACCTTCTTCAGCCCCGTCTTTGTCAGCTGTATAATGATGTGGTCCTGATGGAGATGGAGGGAATGGAGACATCGCGATGGGAACAGAAAGGCTCAGCCCGACTCCCGGCCCAGTTCGCCGTCCGGCCGAGCCGCACTTACATAGTGAACGAGCCGGTGAATGACCTTCTCCACCAGGTTCTTCTTGGCGATGAGCTCGGACTCGGACTCGATCTCGCCCTCCATCTCCTTCAGGTACCAGTTAACCAGCTCACTCCTCTTCAGGGAGGACTCCTCGTTAACTGCAAAGGACCATTTCCAACTCCGTATCCACGCCGAGGCATTTGCGGACTTTTAGCTAACGTGGCTCCCCCCCCCCGGGCCTCGTCACCCTCTGGGGACACTCACGCTCCTCCATCCTCTGCATGTGCAGCACCAGCAGGTTGGAGACCTTCTTGTAGTCTGCGAAGGACATCCTGAGGGCGGCCTTGGGAACGCCGGCCTTCTGGACCCCGTCGGGTCGGGCTGCTGCCGGACCCGCCTCCTCTTCCATGCCATTCTGATCTGAGTGCAGCAGAGACGCTCATCAGCGGGACCAAAGAGCCCGGTACACGGAGCAGACCGCCAAAGAGGACGGAGCAGACCACCTCAAAATCACCACATCATGGATGTGACTGAGGCGGTGACAGATTGAAGTCTGCAGCCTACACAGGGGGCTCGGAGATCAGACTCATTGATGCCCTTGACTGTGCTCCGGGGGGGGGGGGGGGGGGGGGCGCCCGGTGGCCCTCCCCCCCCCGGGGGTTTTTTCCCCTTCCCCCCAGGGAGGGGGGGGGAAGGC
>JAABNY020000126.1:65543-78938 GCA_015164015.2 Brevimyrus niger
CCACACAGCCCACAGGATGGGCTCCCCTGTCACTGCACTGAGCCACTGGGACCCACACAGCCCACAGGATGGGCTCCGCTGTCACTGCACTGGGGCACTGGGACGCACACAGCCCACAGGATGGGCTCCCCTGTCAGCCACACCAACACCTCGTCCAGCATGGGGGTCCGGGCAGTGCTCTGGGCTTTACTGCCACCCGGAATAGAGATTAAAGTCCAGGGCTATTTATCCAAATGACAGGCTGGGAAAGTATTAAGGACTGACATCAGAAGTGAATAGACGTAAAAGGTTGGAGGACTTACCTATGTGCGAAATGTGAGGAGTCATTCGTGCAGACAGACCGGATGAGGCCACACAGAAGAAGCAGAGGAGAGGGAGAGAGAAAAAGGGAGAGGGAGAGAGAGAGAGGGAGAGAGAGAGGGAGAGAGAGAGAGGGAGAGAATATTAGTGAGCATCTCAACCAAAAGACAAACAACTCCAGCGTTTTCCTAACAACCTGATGCAGTTTTGTGGCTGAGGCTGGCCATTCATGACGGTGCGAAACTCAGCAGGGAGAACGGAAGTAAGAGCATCGATCTGAGGAAGGATTACATCCTGCCACCTTAGAGCAAGGCCCCCAGCCCCCGCCCCGCTAACCGGCCCCAACCGAGAGAGCGGAAGAGAAATAGCCCAGCGCAGATGGCAAACGAGAACACACAAGGCTGCCGGCCCCACAGGGAGCCGGTCGCTGGCCCAAAGGCTCTCCCAGCCAGGCCATCAGGCATCAAGTGCCGAGCTGAAAAGCTCAGGATCAGAAAACACAAACCAGGAATTCGTTTCAACCAATCAAGTGCTCTGCGAAGGTGACTACACTCCACTGGTCGGTAGAGTCAAAATCTTTGTCTGGGTTTGTGCTTTCTGAACCTGAACTTTCTACCTCTGATCAAGTGAGCTTGAAGAAACAGCATCTGATCATTATGCTTAAAAAATAATAACAAAATGGACAACCATACAACTGATGTATCAAATGGCTTCTCTGCAGATAATACAAATATTTAATATCATTATTATTATAGCTCTTGTTGCTGATTAGAATCTTCAGTAAATGGCCCAAAATGCTCAATACTGTAAAACATTTCCTCTTGTATTGCTTACATTCCTTTGCTTTGTACAGAATAAACCATCCACTTTTTGGTCAAGGTAATCCTGTGGGTAGCCACACACAAATCAGTGTGGGCGGGGTTTCCTTAAGTAGGGTGGGCGAGGTTTCACTTGCAGTAAATACGCTCTACAGTGAACATCTCATTAGACCATTAGGATCAGACAATGCCGCGTCGCAGGCTGCAGACAGGAGAATACGGCTTGCATTTGCTAAAATAATACGTAGTATTGCTCAGTTCAGAATGACTCATTATTTGAGGCATAACATTTTTATGGTACTTACAGCACCCTGTTTTATGGTCCATCTCACAGGAGAGGGTTCTGTACTTTTGAAAAAAAACCTTTTGTTAACTGCCTAAAGTGGTCATGTTTGATTAAGTAATAAGGGAACTGTATGGAATTATAGAAATAAGTACACAATTTATTACAGTCATGGCACCATCAGATATGAGTCACTTTACCATTACAACACCCAGCCTATGAACCTCATGTAATGCAACCACACACACACACACACACACACACACACACTCACCGCAGCGTTTATATACTTAGCATACTTTTACCCAATGAGATTGGCATTGCTTACACTTTCTAAAAGTTTTTCTTGTTTTAATTTTCCCGTATAATAATCACTCCTCAATCATGTATAACTCGCTGCAGCTCAGTATATCTTTGCCATTGGAGAGAAGTGGCGACCGGATAATTGCAGGGCCTCTGCATGCCGCCCGCCTCCCCGGGGGCCGTCCTGAGTGTCCCGCGTGTTTCACGATGACGAGCCTCACTCAGCGCGTGCTGACAGCCTTTTCATTCCCGGGTCCCCGGCGTCCCGGCGAGCTGAAGGCCGCCGTTCGTCTGGCAGCGACGGTATCGGGACAGCGAAGCCCCGCAGGCTGAGGCGGCGAGCGGGCGGCGGGAGCGAGGAGCAGACGAGCGGCACTCCGGGCGCTGTTAGCCGCGCACTTTATGAGGCTGCCTTTATGAGGCTGCCTTTATGAGGCTGCCTCGTCGCTGCTTAACCACTGTCAGGCCATCGTCACCCCCGACAGCAGGCCGTTAACCCCCCCATTTTAAGTAGCCATGCAAAATAACCCTGCTGCAGTTCCTTACCACTTATCTGTGTTAATTAACGAGGATTCTGGGCCATGAATGTGTTCCTGGTTTTTTCGATGGCAAAGTGCTTAAAATCATGAGAGAAATCTCGAGTTTTGCTCAGCGAAGTGACAACTTCACAAGCAAATGACACCCTGCGAATAAAAGACCTTCGACAGATACTAATGAGTTATTTAAAAAGGTTCATTTTCCATGTTGTTGATCCCCTTCAGCTGCATCGATCCACTTTCGGTATTTATTCTGATCCCGTTTCCCGAGTCTATTATGATCTCATTATTTCATGATGAAACTTAGCGCTTCTGCTGAAATCATACCAGAGGAAGATTAAAAAAAAAAAAAAAACAGTTCTTCAGAAGATTGACTTAGAGAAACAAGCAGAACCGGGCAAAAGGGCAGCAGCGGTTATAAGAAATTAACGTGTGAATTTCAAGCGGAGAATTTCAACACCCAGCAATCATGGCGGGGCGGCAGAGCAGCCCGGCATGAGGGCAAATCAGCGTGCTTGTTAAAGGTCCCGGAGGCTCTCGGAGCGCACCCCCGAGTGGCGTGAGAGAGCGGGCGCCTGCCGCAGCAACGACAGCGCTGGCCGGGGAGCAGATGTGCCGTTCAGGAGTAGGAAGAGAGACCTTTCAGGGTAACCGTCTAACATCGGTGAAGCAGGGCTGCCGGGGACTTCGCCAGGGGCAGCTTGGCGGTGATGGAAATGAGACATTCGATCAGGACCTCAGCAGGGGGGCACTTCCTATCGCGTGAGCAAGATTCCCCACCACCCACCCGCTGTTTGCAATGACTGTACAATGTGTCAAGCTTTGAAGCACTGTGGTCATGATGAGGAAAATATCCACCACGGTGACGATGTCACTCTGAGGCCAAACTCTGACACGCGGTGATCTTAATGAGGAAAATACCCCAGTGGCCATGTCAGTCTGACGCCACACTCTGATGTACTGTGATCTTAACGAGGAAAAGACTTGAAACAGTGACGATGTCAGTCTGACGCCATACTCTGATGTACTGTGACCTTAATGAGGAATATACTCTCCACAGTGAGTATACTAGTCTTACTCTCATAAGCTCAGCATCTTGGGTCTTGCTGATTAGCTCCACCTACCCCTGGCATTTAAAACATTATTAAACCCAGAAATTGTAAATATGTTTTAGACTCCAGGAGCAAAAATGACAGCGTGACCCTGTCCTGTCTGTGTGCTTTTCATCTACTGAAATGGCTTCCCTGTTTTGGTGTTTGCTTTCCTGCGATATTCCCCCTCCCTTGCCTCTCCTGTAAGAGTCCAGCTTCAGGCTGTAATCCCTCCTCCTGCACTTCGTAATGAACCTCGGGATTCTGACAATGTCCAGCCAGGACTATATTTGACTCTGTATTTGCACTCAGTGGCCACTTTATCAGGCACACCAGCTCGTTACTGTGAACTGCTACTCCTGCAAACAGCGAATCATGTGACACGGACCGGGCCCCAGGGCCGAGCACGCACACGGACCGGGCCCCGGGGCTGAGCACGCACAAGGCAAACGGACCGGGCCCTGCAGCTGAACACACACACGGACCGGGCCCTGAGGCTAAGCACGCACAAGGCAAACGGACCGGGCCCCGGGGCCGAGCACGCACACGGACCGGGCCCAAAAGAAAACTGACCTTTTTATTATTAAAGTAAAAAAGCTTAAAACACGTAAATCCTAAGGAATGTCCAGACTGTAAATACAGCTTTTTCAATCAGGACAGAAAGCGAGGGAACCGCTGACTCATACAGAAACATGCTTGTGGGTGTCAGGAATTTAGGGTTTCATCTGTTTGTTTGGACGCGTAACATCCATCTGCTCACCAGCACGGCAGAGTGCGGCGAAAACACGTTTAAAAGATCACGAAATGCACACTGCACGTTTCACTTTAGAAAACAGACATTTTTATTAGAAATATATATTATATAATGTATGATCCTGATGCCTCAGTGAGTGCAGTTTTCCAGGCAGAATTGCCCTTCGCGGCAGAGGAGTCATTCGCAGAAAATACCTGCGAGAATTAGTCTTATTGAGAGGTAAGAGAGCCTGTCTCCCAATTCAGCATTACTGTCACCCACAAGTCACATTTCTGTCACGCACTAAGGAGCAGGT
The DNA here is from genome assembly GCA_015164015.2 of Brevimyrus niger. Taxonomy (NCBI): domain Eukaryota; kingdom Metazoa; phylum Chordata; class Actinopteri; order Osteoglossiformes; family Mormyridae; genus Brevimyrus; species Brevimyrus niger. The sequence goes on from JAABNY020000126.1 coordinate 69,924, forward strand.
ACAGTGGAAATTCCGAAAGAGTACGGCCCGTCTGGCACTCGGTCACCGTAAACACGCCGTGTGGGGCCCCCAAGGCCCCTTCGTATCCGGGCTCACGGCCCGGGGGCCCCTCAAGCCTCTTTGCTCCTGCTTTCTGCGAAGGGCCCCCGTTAATACCCCCCGGTGACCTCCCAGATATTATGCACAGCGTGAAACACTGTGAGCGTGTTCCCGGGTGCTTTAATTCAGTCCCGGCTTAAATTAAATTTGCAGCAGCCTTTTCAGGGAAGATTCGGCGTCTAAGACGTGGCATTAAGGACGCTGCCTTTTGTAGGCGGAATGTAAAGAAGTAACCTTGCGATTCCCCAGAAAAAAGGCAGCGTCCTTAACGGCGTGTTTGAAGGATCATGGGAAGGCCGCTGCACACTTCTGGTTTTGTTTTAACACGTATTAAAGAAGCCGTTTGCAGAGTTTTTAACCACATATGACGATAGGAGAGATTCAGTCAATCATTCATTATGCGCCGCTTTACGTTAGGAATTATTTAATTGACCAAATATGAAAACATAACATGGGAACTTCAAGGTTTCATATGAGGTGTTGTGAAAAAATGCTCCCAGCTGTAGTACTTGGTTTTACTTGTAGTTCAGGGTCGTGGGGGCGGGGGGGTGATTGACAGGATGCCAGGCACTTTACAGATGGGATGGTTTGATATTTTAAAGCAGCGTTTTCCAACCTGGTCCTCTGGGAACCTCAAACAGTCCACATTTTTGCTCCCTCCCAGCTCCCAGCCAATCAGGAGCACTGAATACCAGGTACAGCTGTGCTGGGAGCAAAAACGTGGACCGGCTTGAGGAATATTGTGCTTAGAGATTTACGGAGCTCTCTTTTCAGAAAACACAGGAGTAGATGTAGAAATTATCAACAAGCCAGAGATGATCCACATTATCCACGGATTATTATTCCTACAAAGATGTTGTGTAAGACGGTCAGCGTGATGATGTCATACCCAGTACCCCCCCGTCCCGTAGGAGAGTGTCAGAGGAAGACGGCCTCCTGTACCAGTCATGGACGAGGCCATTAAGCATCTCCATAGCTGACAGCTCTGCTTGTTGATCATGAAGCTTCACATAGTGTGATGATTCACTTTGACAATCCCTCACTCTCGGTTCCTACATTATAGCACAAGATTTCTGACCCAAACAAGCAACTTCCTTTGACGTTAAAAAAATTAACATCAGAATTTTTTTCTCCATGCCTCTGTCTGAAGTGAAATTCACAAAGTGAAGAGCACCTTCATCTGACAGCACCTTGCATTCAGAGGCAGAACTTTGTGCGGCCTGCCTTCCTGCAGGGCCCGTGAGTCTGGCCTGCCTTCCTGCAGGGCCCGTGAATCTGGCCTGCCATCCTGCAGGGCCCGTGAATCTGGCCTGCCATCCTGCAGGGCCCGTGAGTCTGGCCTGCCTTCCTGCAGGGCCCGTGAGTCTGGCCTGCCTCTGGACTATTTACCATTCTGAGATTAAAGCCGCACACGTTCATTCATCTAAAAAGATGCTTATTTCGTCTTGCACATTATTTCCGCCTCACGATTTCCAAACTTGCTTATTTGAATCCAAAAGATTCTGCAGCTTCAACCTGAAAAAGCAACTGCTCAGGGTAGGATCGATAAATTGTGAAAAAAAAATGGAGGAAAAAAAAGTTTACGCACAGAAACATGCATTAAAACTTCCACTTAGGAAACCATCATTCTGTGATGTTTGTGCTCAACTTTGACATGCTAAATATCTCCTTGTACCTTACATACCGGTGACTGAATAATATGGCTGACAGGTATATTGAGAAAGTGTCACTAAATAATGACAAGGAGACTTCAGGAAAAGCATTGGGTGTTTTGACTCAAACCGGGTCTGAGGCAAATACATGCAACTCAAAAACACAATTACTGCTGCCAGTAACATATTGAAAGCTTATAGACACTAATGCACAATGGCCTTTACTCTCTGATTTCAAACACAGCCTGGACTCGGAGACGGTGAGATTTTGACTGATGACTTTGGAATTAAATTTGCCATTTGAGAGTTATAATATTACACAGGCGGGACACAATGCTGTTTCTTATTGTAATCTTTGAAATTAGCCTAAAAGGAAATAAGGACTTAATTATTACAGAGTTCCCTTGGAGTCCAGTGATTAATACATGTCAAAGTGAAAAGGGTACGATCTAGTAAGAATAGCTGTTACTCTGGGCGATTCCAGTGTGTCCAGGCAGTTACATTATATCACTCCATGTATTTTTTAAATACTTTTTTTACATCTACCATCCATTCATCTTCCAAGCGATACCCTGGGCAGGATCGCGGAAGCCTGGAGTCGATCTGAGGCAGGAAACGGCCGACTTACTGGCTGCCGGTCTATCACAAGGGACTTGCCCACGTAAACTCACCTCAGCCTAATTGCGTTTTGGACTGCAGGAGTTTGCTATAGGAAACCCAGACGGGCTCTGGGATTCAAACCAACAACCCTGCAACCGGCGTGAGCCTACGGCACCCATCACTGAGCCACTTTCCTACATTAAACCCGAACGACTAGTAAAAATGTCGATATCGTTGTGCTGTTTACACTGTTTTACATTCCTCTGTAGTTAGCGATGCAGAAATCTAATTGGATATGCGAGCGGGACGGGGAGAGCACGGTGCGGTAAACCCTGGAGTTTAAAGGGGAGCAGAGGCGCGGCGTGCGATATGAAGCAGACTCATCAGACGCAAATCGCGGGGAAGATAATAAACGGAGAGTCTGGCTCTCAGAGGGCGCGATTATAAAACAGCCAAACCCTCCGCCAAGCCCTCGGACGACCACGGGCGAGTCCGGAGGTGGAGTGGCGGGACCCGCAGACCGCGCAAACCAGGATTTCATGCAAACATGGAATCGAACCCGTATTCAAATGCAGGGATTCTGCGCTCCGGTGTGACTAGGCGGCTGAAAACAGCCTTTTCAGAAGCCTAATTGCACCCTTTGGGCTGTTCTGCATTAAAAGGCAAAAATTAAAGAGATTTATAGAAGCGGAATGAAGCAACTGCTTACATGTGGGGAAAAACAATGGAGTTGATCTGTTGAAAAGGTGAGAGCTGCGTCAGTGCTGTGACATTTTTAGATGCCATTTTCAGGTGAAAGGACAAAATAATGGAATAGAAAATAGAAAGGCCAAAGGGGGGGGATAATCCCTTTGAGTGCATATAAAGAGGAGGGGCCCCATTTCTCTGCTCTTCTTCCAGCTCTCTCTCTCTCTCTAGTTCTGTCTGTCTCTCACTGTCTCTCCCTCTTCGAGTCTGTCTCTGTCTCTCTCCCTCTTTATATTTCTCTCTCCGTCTGTCTCTCATTCCATCTCTCACTCTCTCTTTCTCTCTCTCTCTGTGCAGCCTGTTTAATCATTTTCACCGGAGCAGGCTGCCCTTTGACGCCCCCCCCTGACCATGTGCTGGGTTCAGCTCAGAGACACGGACCGGGTCTGACCTCCCCGAAGTCCAGAGGCCATCTGAGGCCAGTCGATTCCTTACCTCCTTCCTGACCGGGTCTTCCACACAACCTAGAACATTGTACACGCTTTTATCAGTGGATATGCTGATGACAATCAATCTACTCTGCGGCTGCAAAAGGTCACGTGCGTCGCTAAGAAAATGTCAACTAAATAAACTGAATCTAAGCATCTGGCAACAGTGTACAGATGAGGAGGGAGCAGCGCGAGGGCCTCTAACAGCGCAAGACGGCCCAAACCATCATTAGAGCGCACAGGGAATCCCAAATCAGCACAAGCATGCTCCCGTGTTTTATAGCTTAATATGTTAATGTTTTCTTGCCCTGTAAAAAATCAGTTTGTTTGTAATTTAATGCGGCGTGACACTTCTTAATGGAACAGAGGCTCTGAAGCTTTAGAAGGACGCGCAAAGCGTGAATTCTGCTAATCAAACTTTATTTTTAGCGTAATGATCAAAGACGGTGACCAAAAATAAAGGCGGTAATGAAATGGAAGGGGGGGGGGTGCAGGGTGCACAATCCTTTATGAACTTGGAGCATCAGTTGTAGCCCTGGGGTAATGTGGCGTGATAAAGTTGTTTGTAGAACCTAAAAGAGACGTGAAGGAGCGATGTGGGTGATTTACATTCGCGGGGGCGGAAGCCGTCCCCGACATCGACGGGCTGTTTAAAGCGGCCGCGCCGCTCGCCTTGCTTGTGTGTTTATCTCATCTACAGCGTCGGGTTGTACGGTACCAGAACAGCACTGACCGCACGCCTTTCCCCTGGCCCTGTAGTGCGTTTGAAATCCGCACCATTGTCCGGAGACCCTGGATTAACTGGATGCTGGTGAGCTGGTTTTGTGTTGAAGGATCAAACGATGGCAGGAAAAAAAACACTGTGGCAGGAAAATCTAATTAGAATAGCAGTGACAACGAGGATAAATGTCTATCTATCAGCGTGGCTGCCTGTCTATCTGGTTGTGTCACAGTTGTAGTCATCATATTTTGACACAAATCTTAAATTTTATCCTTCTCCAACATTACACTTGAAGTCTCGTTTATCACTCAGGGAGACGCTTATTCCATCTCTTCGTACCCGTTGTGTGAAACGTCTCCCATCTTTTCCTTTCTGTAAATGCGCTGTCAAATCTGGACGCCGCTTTGCCGCACCTTGTCTTCCCAGATCTTCACGAGACGCTCAGCAATCGCAATCGAACGCATATTACGCGCATCAGCGGCGCTTCTCGGCGACGTGAATGAATGTCGAACTCCGATATTTTTTTTATAATGTAAAACGGGCTGTTTTTATACATTCTTGCCGAATTTCCCTGAGGTGGGCAGATCCAGGTATTATTATGGTTTCCCTGAACAGAGCGACCTTAATACCCGTCAGACCTGCGGGATATCTTCAGGGAGGGGTCTGTACTCTTCCCCCCCATACCATATAGCCCTTATTCCTGTAACTACGCAGACTTGCCCCGTTTCCATGTCCGTGGGAAAATAACTGCTGTAAATGAACAACTTGATGTAAGCCTGTACGGGTGTCAATTACGATCCACAATCGGCAGTTTTATCTGAATGCTTCGAAACAATATTTTAATGACATCGCAGAGCCAAAGGTTAGTACTACAAAAATACAAGTGGTTGCGAAGCGAGGTGAAATTACATTGAATTTCCCCTAAATGCTTAGGTGTTACATTTCTGCGATTTCTCTATGATTAACCACAATGCCTCTGAGAGCTTTAAAAAATCACTTTAAGTGCCGTTTCCAGTGTTTTCTTTTCTGCACTGCCTGAATTATCTGGGAAAATAGGCCGACTATCGCGTTTCCCGACAGCATGCAGTCGCCGCTTGCGTAGCTGGAACCAAGCAACCAAATGAGTCGAGCTATAAAGGGGGCTTTTGGGAAACGCAGCCCGGGACGGGTGTGTGAACAGACGGATGGACGGAAAACACTCGGTCCGCAGGAACATTCATGTGCAAAGCATGTGATTTACCTGATATGTTTTTGTACTGAAGTTACTTTTGTATTAATTAGCTGGTTAGCTAATATCCATTAGTCACACGTGGTAAGTTATGCATATTTGTTTAAACCTGACTTTTGTGTTTCTGAAATGTTACATTACGAGAAACATCTTGAAGTAAGACATTTGAAAATTTTTACATCTAACAACCACCATTATGCTCAGTATACTAATATCTTGTTTTATATTAACCCAAAATAATTTCTAAATTTATGTGAAACATATTTCAGTGATATTTCTGTCATTTAGTACTTATAATCAATTTTCACCTTCTCCGTTAAAAGGATAAATCGTTCAAAAAAAATATTCATGCACACTTAATGACAAAAGTAGCGGAAAATATAGCAGGCAGCAGCTTAATTTGCATCGTAAAAGCAAAGAAAGCAGAAACTGTTTCATAGAGGCTACTACCTCGCTTTTGAATTAAGCAGGAGAATGGCGGATAATAAACTTCGTACGTCTATGACACGTCATTGGCACATCATTGGGTCCCTCAACAAGACCCTTAACCCCAACTTGCTCCGGGGAGAGAAAAATGGAAGTCGGTCTGGATAATGAGGGAATGATTTTAGAAGGCCGTAACTAATATATACGAGAAAACTGACTGGCGCCGGCAGGTCAGGATGACCTAAGGAGACAGATAAAGGGAGCAGACAGAGAAGCGGCCCTCACGTATCTTTGACCTTTTAGTAAAATAAGTGCTAACCGGCTAACTAGAGCAAATGTCAAACAGGTGGTTGTCACGTAGAAGGAAGGTACCTAGAGAGGGGGGGGTCGATCCCCGAAACGGGTTATAAAGGGAGTGAGCTGAAACGTATGGCTGGGCTTCTCCCTGTACGTGCCGAATGTATGTCAGACAGTTGCTCCCAGATTATAATCTGTCGGTCAATAAACCAGTGGCCTGCAAATTCTCCACGTCTCTGCTGTGAATCTCTTCTGATCAACGGACCCGGTGGGTACGGTGAACCCCAACAATAAGAGCTTCTGCTGAATGTCGTAAATGTAAATGTTTGACGTCACCCGTCGCTCCAAGCCGTCTGATGCGCTGAAACTAAGAAGCGAAATTATTAAAAAGCCCCCTTGCCGTTCTTCCTAACGTGATATGTATACATGCATTAACCGTGGTTTGTTTTTTTTTTTGTCTAGGAGGTAAACCAACACCCAGAGTTTCAAAAGCACCCCAAACCCACGAAAATCACACGCTCACCTATGAGACCATAATGCACAGCTCACCTACGCTCAAGCCCCCGAATAACGAACTGCAGAAATACCAAGGGGCAAGGCAGCGTCGATCTGCTTCCATACTATACTTAACAGACGTTTTTCTGTGTCTTTCTCGGTGAAAAATACGAACAAGCGACTGACTGTTGCGTTTAGAGAGACGCTGACAGCTGAGCTGCTCCGATGCGAGCCGCGGGCGTCGCTGAGTCTTCATCCCCCCGTGTTGATCTCGCCATGTCATTTCTGTCTGTTCACCTCCGAAAATGCTCATCATCTTAAAAAGAAGAGGAGTCGTCTCCTCACTGCGGAATGAGCCCTAACCCTCGGTAAATTCACCTCGATCGTGATCCTCGGGGGTTATGGAAAAGGTATACTTAGTACCTAAAAGGGGGGCATTTTCAATCATTCGGACAAAAAGGGTCTGGTGCTCAGGTCCTCCCAGCCCCCCCCCCCCCCCGCACCTGCACTTCCGGCGCCAGCAAACATCTGTCGTCCTCAGCGGTGAGATTAGCACCAGTTTGATGAGTTATTTTACTTTATTTTACACAGCACACTTCCGACCTGTTTGACACCGTGATCCTTTCTTTAATTAACGCTTTTCTTCTGTTTTGCTGCATTTCCCACCGCGGTGTAACGGAGACGTGTTCCTCCTCGCCAATTCGCACGGTGCTTACCGCATAAACGCCTTTAAAGGCATCGCACGATATGATCCCTTCCGTACACGTCCCGCCGGACGGTAAAGCCGTTTAAAGCTCGATATAATGAGCAACACGCTGCTATCAGTGCTTCCAGATTTCATAGCGGCGACTCTGTGGACAATCCTTCAGTAAATACTGTACTCATCTTCGATAAGGGCGGAGGGCCGATTGCAAAACGCATGGGCTGTCCGATAACAACCTGAAATCTTGAAACGGCAGTACCGGCAAACTGCTCAATCAGGGCCATGGACCGTCATAGGATTAAAACGATTTATTCTTCCGAGTACAGCCTTAACTAAACTCTACTTCCTTTATAGCCGTTGTCATCTTTCAAGTGTCACTTTAACATGCAAGTCATTTTTAGCGGTAGAGAGATAAGACAGAAGATGATTAGACCGCAATGTTCCATACATATGATGGTAAGGAAACCAACTGTAATAATATATACCAGTATTTCCCAATCCGAGACAGGCCACGTTTTTGATCCTACCCAGTTCCTAACTGGGAGCAAAAATGTGGACTGTCTGGTAGGGACATGGGAAGGAGCAAAAACAAGGACTGACTATGAGTCCCTGAGAACCATGTTGGGGAATACTGGTATATACACAAATGTATATTGTACAGAAATTGTGATGTGGGTGTGTGTGGGTCTTTTGTCCTCAGTGTCCCGTGTTGCCTGACTCTGCATCTGCCAACGTGTAATAAAACAGTTTCTGCTTTGAGCAGACATACCCTTTACCAGAAGCAAACACCTGCCTAAAATGAAAGGCATATGTTGGTTTTTCGTTCAGGCATTTTGGAGGGCACCCCTCCTGAGGTCCTCGGCCTTCTCCTGCAGTGTTTAATTAGCACGCCTTCCAGCTGAGGCAGCCTGTCGCCCGTGCCCATTACACTCAGACAGTCTTGTACAGAGTAGGGGGGGAGGGCACCAATCAGGGCCATGAGAGCTCCCCCTGGCTGTAACGGGGTGACAGGGGGGCGAAGGCCCCACGTGACTGTTATATGAGGATAGGTGCCACCAGCTGATCGCCACAAGCTCCCCCCCTCAGCAGGCCACTGTGGATGCACTTAATGACCACTAATTGCTGTCAAGCAGATGCTGGTAGAATGGGGAGCGGGGGGGCAGAGTTTCATTACCCCAGTCACAAGAGCTATAACAGCTTAGTGCTGCCTCTAACATGCGAAGCCCTCCTCCAGCTGCCTGTCTGCTCTGATCAGCTGCCTCTAACATGCGAGGCCCTCCTCCAGCTGCCTGTCTGCTCTGATCAGCTGCCTCTAACATGCGAGGCCCTCCTCCAGCTGGCTGTCTGCTCTGATCAGCTGCCTCTAACATGCGACGCCCTCCTTCAGCTGGCTGTCTGCTCTGATCAGCTGCCTCTAACATGCAAGGACCTCATCCAGCTGGCTGTCTGCTCTGATCAGCTGCCTCTAACATGCGAGACACTCCTCCTGCTGGCTCTGATCAGCTGCCTCTAATATGCGAGACACTCCTCCTGCTGGCTCTGATCAGCTGCCTCTAATATGCGAGACACTCCTCCTGCTGGCTGCTGGCTCTCATCAGCTGCCTCTAATATGCGAGACA